>BPLS01000173.1:1937219-1954643 GCA_019656275.1 Rhododendron kiyosumense | reverse complement strand
TCTCTCTCTCTCTCTCTCTCTCTCTCTCTCTCTCTCTCTCTCTCTCTCTCTCTCTATATACACACACACAGACACACTTTGACAAAACACGGCATATAGGATAGTGATGGTTTGTTGGTAAGTAGCATGTATTAAGATCAGTGCACCCACAGTTCAAATCTCGTGCCCAGCAACAAGAATTTATATTTTTGCTCACGCCCAAAATAGTGCCGTTGATGTGACATGGCCCAATTAGAAAATATACCAAAGTCATGTTAAAAATCAAAATTCATGCTCACCATAATGGACTGGACTGCACATATTGGACACACAAAATCTCAGTCCTGTTTTTAATGTTTGCGTTGAATATCCATAATGACTTGTTGCCCATCCAACTGTGCGCTTGTTCCTGGTAGGTTTATGCTCAATTGTTCTGCTTAATTATGGATGTGTTACTCACCTTTCAATAAGATAATGCCCAGTGAAATCCTAAAGTTAATAGTTATGTGAGTAATATAAAGAGGGGGAGTGATTTTCGCACTCCCCAAATTGTTATCCGAGCACTCTCCAAATTGTTAATTTTCGGAGAGTGCGAAAATCAATATGAGTTTATTCGCACTCCCCTTGGGAGCGCGGTTAACAGATTGGGGAGTGTCAAAATCACTCCCCAGAGAGATTCGGGCCATTTGACTTGGATTTGACCATTGTAAGTCTAATTTTGGGCTCTAAATCAGCACTTTGAGTCTTGAACCCAGCCCAGGTTTCGACCACCGAAAGAAAAAGGAGAGAATCCAGCCCAGGTTCAACTTTGCCTGCCAATTATGGCCTGTTTAAAGGGAGAAATCAAACAAGCATAGAGTGTTTGTTCACCCATCCATATTTCTCTTGTTTTGGGCACACAACTCCACAGCTTATTGGAACCAATGCTGCTATCCATTAGTTATCAGAAGCCCTAGAAAACAAACTAAGGAATGCAGGAATTAACATCTCATGCCTTGCACTATTATAGGACTTCATTTCTTCAAACTTATTTACATACTATACGCAGTTTGACAAAAAGAAGAGAGTAACACTTACACAATATGGCCATTGTACCGTTCGATTTCCAACTGGTTAACTACTTTGGCAGGTAGCACTGGCTATCGCCTATCGTTTCCTGCGCATATGAAGAAATTAGTTGACAACATCCAGGACTACCTTGCGGGACTTCAGAAAGACCACCTTAACCGCTGGCAGTAAACAACTTGAATAAGTGCAAGTGACAACAGGAAAATCCATTTGAATCCCATCTGCATTTTCCATGGCCATTTGATATTAGAATTCCAATGACAGATACACGTAATAGCACATATAGATGTAGAACTGTTTCAGTTGGTTATACCCGACAATCCATCATACCCTTCCACCAAATTGAACCACAATAAAGCCAAATGACCCAGATTCACAATCATTTTAGCATTCTGGCCATAAATATGTTCCAGTAATGCGTATGCTTATGGTGCTTTAAACTTTAGCTAAGAATTTCACTTTGGCTTGTAAAACTTAACCTACAGCCACAGGAACAGAACGAGATTCATTTTCACGTACGAGTTTTCTCTCTTCCATTTCGGGTTCAGCAGCCCATGCCAACAACTCTGTGATGTCTTTTGTCATCTGTGACAACAGATGGAAAGAATATAAGCTGCTGAGCTTTATGAACTGAGCAACAAACGAAAGTATGAAGATAGTCCAAGAAATACTGCCTGAAACTCAAATGGAGGGGTACCATCTTCATATTCAACAGCACCATACTGCAGCATTTCAGGCATAGAGATCGCTCCACCGGGGAAGCTAGGATTGTAGTACAGACCTTCTCGAAGCTGCAATGTTATTCAGGAATCACAAAATGGATCACAGTCCTTTGTTCTTAAAGAATGTACAGCCAAATAATATTGAAATCTTAGCACTATGACAATGACAATGTTTTTTCAGTTTATGTAAAAACAATTTGGGGAGTTCATGGTGGGTGCTATAAATGATTTGACATATAAGAAGACTATCGGTCCCCATTAACCAATGACATGAACCAAAAACAAAACATTATTCATATTATGAGGCAGCACATATAAGATACAGCCATGACCATGGTCAAACAACACAGATATGACAGAGAAAATGTCAGGTTCCAAAGACAGTCGTATTTGAGGACATTTAACAAAATGCATCAATAAATTGCCAATTATTTTCCTTGTTTCCTTTCTTCATGCTAATCGAAGGCAAGTAGTCTGGGAGCAGAAATTACCGAAACACCAGCTGGAGGATCATGGTATCCGGTCAAAAGAGAAAATACATAGTCATGACCTTTATGACGTGCCTGAAAGGTAAAAGAGTTAAGACGTATAACAATGAATATCTTCATTTTTCTCTAAACCAGTATTGGTTAGGTGAAATGATTTTTGGAAGGAACAGAATTGTTGGTGAATGATGACTCGAAGTGTAATGAAAATTTTGTCTTTTTCTTTATCAAAAAACAAAATATTAGAACAAGTATTGCAAGAGAACGACCATTCCCTTTCCAGCTTCATTGCAGTCTAGCAAACACTGCCCAACTGATTTCAGAATGACAAGATTACCTTTGTAATGAGAGTTAAATCAGGAGGATATGCCCCACCATTGGCAAACCTAGCAGCTTGTTCATTTGGGTAAGGCTGAGGGAAACGGTCACTGAGCTTGCCAAGGCGGGTGAACATCTCTCCCTTGTCATTAGGTCCATCAACCACTTTAACCTCCGCTGCCAAAACCTTTGCTTCTTCTTCTGTGTAAGCAACACCAACAAGATCCCAGAAAGAAATCAGTGACATGGAATGGCATGATGCACAAACTTGCTGGTAGACCTGGTGGCCGCGACGTATCCTGCACACATAAAGATTGGCACATGGTCTATCAAGATGAGCTTAAAAAGTATGCGTAGTCAATACCCGTTAATGAGTTCCTGAGAAGAGGGAAAACCTAATTTTTGCATTAAATGCACAAAGTGGCTATCCCTAAACTCAGAACCCACAACCTAGACGCTATTAGGCCCAATTTCTGACCCCCAGTGGTCACCCTTTGATCAGGTTGAACTCATGGATCTTCAAATCTAAGTTTTGGAAGCCAGGCATGAAGGTTGCCTATGAAAGAACTCAAAATAGAGCAATAAGCCAAAACTGGATTACTAAAAATAGAAAAAATGACGAAAGGATTGTATGTCTAGTTTGGGCAATTGATTATTACATGTATCCTGAGAACACATTGTAACACCATACTTCAGCATTGTCTTTGCCTGTTTTTAAAAAAAATGCTACACTTACGAAGGATGGTCATATGCACTGAGAACGCCTTTGTGAGGCTAGGGATAGCTAGGGGGCTCCAAGCCATGTTCTGCCTCATCAGAATAAGCTATTGCCGTGCAGCTCAAAAGCCCAGAAACCCCTGCCCCAAGAAGCACGAGCGCAGTTAAAGGCTTTGTTCCAGCAGATCCGTCATGACTTGGAATAAGGAAAGGCATTTGAGTGGCCTGAAATTTATGAAAACACATGAGTTGTCAGAATAAATTTCCAACAAAATTGAGAAGAACTTCTTGTTGAAAGTTGAAACATAGAATGTATTTCAAGTGGAAATTTTTTGGAGAACTAGGTGTTAGAACTTCAAGTGTTAATCTTGGGAGTACGCCATGCTTGCACAGTTGCATGCATGAGTTGAACTCATTAGACAGCTTGATATACATTGCTGCTCTCTATTCCTAACTGTTTAAGCTTTTGGAACGATTGGTAAATTAAAGCTTTGGTTTGGTAGAGGTGTTGGGTATTTGTTCTCGTTTGAATTCTGACTTGGTATATTTTCTAATTGGGGACAACCAAGCATTATTTGGGTGTAAACTAGTACCTATCCATGGTAAAAGTTGGACGGGCAGTGGGGTCAGCTGACCCCACTTGTACCAATGTCCCTCCGCCCTTGGTGGTGCAAGCAAAAAATGCGAACATGTACTTGCTTGCCATGCATCAGTGGGTTGACATGTCCTCTGTTATAAAGCTGTGAAAAAAGAGGAAATTATGTGCTGAAAATCATTTTGGTTGGCACAGTGGTGTTGGTCTTGAGAGGACTTCCTGGATTGGAAAATCTATTTGTGTTAGTATTTAAAGATGTAGCATAACATAGAATTAGAAAATCTTCAGACCCTTCTGCATTATTTCTCTTCCTACTTAGTTTCGCATATTGAGATTGTTAATGCATCAGCTGTCATGTATCGTGCTTTGCGATCTGTTTTTGTTTGTGGGTGCAATTGATTAAATTTGATTCCTCTTGTTCTTGGCTTTCCCGAATGATGCAAGCAACTGTCACATACCTCACCTCCTATATTTTTTGAGGTTCTTATCAACATGCCGAAGCCCCTTTTCTTTGCATACGTTATGCAGAAGTCAACAACTTTCATCAACGAAATCGAATATCATTCCAACCTTAGGCTCCTTTACTCCACCTACAATTTCATTTTGCATTTTTCCGCCTGAAGATCCTCTTCATCTTCACCCATGTCTCTATAACATCACATATAAGCACAAGTGAACTATGATCTCAAACACAATCTCTACGGGACATATTTCAATATTCTTTAAAAAAAAAACAAAGTTTTATTCCCACAAACCAACAGCAAAGTTATCCGAGCAGAATCTGGATTTTTGTGGTCCAAATACTTGACCGATTAATTGAAGTTAATCGGATAGTTGAGGGACTTCGTAAGTTCAAAGGGATGAATTAAAACAAGAAGAATAATTTGAGGACGAAAGAGAGAATTAACAGAAATAGAGTTCACTCAATTCTTTATGGGGCCGGCTATTCGCAGCCACGTATTTTCTCCCATAGCCCACTATATTTCGGTAAGTGGTTGTTGAAAATCATAAATAACATTTCGGTAAATAGTTGTTGAAAATAAGATTATATTTCGGTAACTACATGTCGAAAATATATTCAATTTTCGGTAGACAATTACCAAACATGCATTTTCGGTAAATAGCTGTTGAAAAATATATCATATTTCGGTAATTGGATGCTGAAAATGTATCTCAATTTCGGTAACTAACTGTCGAGTCCAATTGAAAATTTTTAACGGGGTGTGGGAGAAAATACGTGGCTGCGAATGGCGCCGCCCTTCTTTATAGAAGTGGTCGGCAAGAAAGTTTACAATGGCTCCAATACAGGACAGTTCAACTAAAAAACACTGAGAATACAACACTACATAAAACTACAACAACGTTTTGCTCAACCAATGAAAGGGCAAATTACGCCTGAATATGGCAAATGACCACAACCCACATAACAAAGGATCAGAACTGGAACTTCATTTCTCGTGTATATCCAAGAGCATCAAGATTAGCCACCGTTGCCTCGATCATGAGTGGGGGACCACAAATACAGATCTGCACAGAATTTTTTTGGTGATCAGTCAACATTTTTTAACTAAACTTTTCGTCATAATATATGGGATGAGGTACAGTTGGTAATTTCCCGCAACCAGCGAAAGCCTAACGGAGAAATGTCACGTGGCGGTATAATGTAACAATATGGGTAAGAATTTTCTCAATTCCAATCTTAGGCGTCTTGAGCCAATACTATTGAGTAATATAGTACATTCCTCTCAAGCAGTCTCAACGAGAGAAAACATAAAAGTTTTAAAATGTGGATCAACGGTAAAAAAAAAAAACACTTTTTAGAAGTTTTAAGAGATTCCTTGAGTCCAATCAAATGATTAATTCGAAAACATTGATGTGAATCACACATAAAGACAAATAAAAAGACACATCCGTTCATTGATGTGAATCACACATTGATGTTCTTAGCCAGCAAAGAGAAGCAATGTACCTGACTATCAGCAGCCGGTGCAGGGCAGTGGGTTTGAATCATTTCCTTGGATATAAGCCCAAGACCACCATTCCACCCTTCTGGAGCCTGCAAAAGCATTAAGCAGGCATTAGTAAATGCTATGTAGAAAAAACATATAAGCTCGTCTGCTCACAAAAGTTTCAGCTATATAACAGTGGGAACTACTATCCAACTACATAAGCCTACTCATGATCGGAAAAAACCTCTCAACGGTGCCAAATTATGGCATTAAAAATGCTAAATAGCAACCTACATGACAAGCAATTGATAATTTTGACCCAAAATTGGAACTGAGTCAAGAAAAGACACACAAAAAAAGAAGCAAATAAGCAAAGGTAGGCAAAATGGCTTCTAAGACCGGACAAGAGAAACTAAAATAGAAGCTTATTTCTCCACAAAATCTGAATTCTCCGGAAATTGAAGGTAAAGAAAGAAAAGAAATTAGAACAAAAATAGATGTGCTACGCAAGAAGACTGACTGACCTGTTTCAGCACATAATATACTTTGATGCGATCTGGATAGTTGGCAATAAGGCCATCCAATTCATCCTGCAAATACGTAGAATGTGAAACCATTTGTTCCACTTTCATAAACCAGATGTTGGTCTCTTGATTGCATCACTTATAACTCCTACAGATAAATCTATACACCAGTGGTCCAAATGGGACTCGTCCCCATTTTTTCCCCTTGCCAGGATCAGCCAATTTCGCATAAAAACGAAAAATGGGGGAACAATTGAACAAGCAATTATCACAAGCATTAAAAAGAGACAGAAGCTTTATAATTGAACATAAACTGCACACTGAAGGCAGCTAAGTACACTCAGTCCCAATGAGAGAAAAAATAATTCAAGTACATCCAAGTGAGAAAAATAAAAACAAAATACTTCCTCTCCACCTTACATAGGTGTAAATGTGAATATACATAAAATGCCCTCAACAACAGTATAAACAAAAAAAAAGGCTTCAGGTAAACCCACTTCTCACTAATGTATTAGTGAGAGTGAGAACTATTGTATTAGTGAGAAGTGAGATCTAAACCCACATGTACCAAATAACAGATGTCTTCTAAACAAAAACCAACATGAAAGGATGACTTTGGAAACCAAATTTCAAGATTCTCTCCATATTTGACAATGAACAAAACTGCGAGAGGCAGAGATTCAATGTCCTCAACAACAGTATAGACTACAAAGCTTCCTAACCGAAAAAAATTACAATAACTATTAATCCAAGGACACACTCCACATATATCCTTGTAGTTCAAGGTCAAAGTGCCAAGAACCAAATATGGCAACTGAATAACAGAAGGATGTATAACGAGCCATAAGCCAGAAAGGGCAACGCACCACCAATTTGGCAGGGTTGTTGAGGAGACATAGAGACCAAATAATTTGTGGCCAACCATCAACAGACTAACTCATAGACCCCACGTGGTTGAAAAGACATTGACCTGGAAAATACTTGCTATGCATTCCTACACCAAGTCCTTTAGTTAGCTCAAATAAAACAGCTTAATGGGCCGATTGATTCAGAGCAGGAGTGTACACAAGAAAATGTGAGCTACCTTGAGACTAGTGGAACTAGTACTCAATCCTTAGATAAAAAATAAACAAAGTAAAGTAATGAAGGAAGGTAAATAGGAGAATGAGAAGAAGTTGATTATTCAGGCATTTACACGCCTTACTCCACTCACATGGACGAATGCAACATGCATTACGTGTCACTCTTGTTCTACAAGTACCATCTCAAAAAGCGAGTTATCAAGTATAAGGAACTATACTTCTAAGGATAAATGCCTAAATCCTTAACAACGGACCACGTGGGTCATAGATAACCAAACCAAACCGAGCCTTATGTCCCAATCAATTGGGATCAGCTCTGTGGGTCATAGATCATTCAATTACTTCTCATAAAGATATTACCTCCAAGGAACTAAATAATGGATAAAAAACTAAACAAGGACAATCATTCAGTATTTAGCAGTCATTGAGGAACTTGGAATTGAAGTATGTCAAATTGATGGGCATAATGCTTTTAAAAATGGAACAACATAAAAAGGGGAAAAAAACTAGGTGAAGCTGCTACAAAGAGGTTGGCTTAAAAGCATGGCAAACAAGCTTAAAAAGCATTCCTTTCTACTTGATCTTACTCTAAAAACATGATTTTTACAGACTACAAAAACTTGGACCACCTTATAAAAATCTTGGATGGAGAAACTCTCCGAACTTATTTTACTGCTATTTAACAACTTGACCATAGATGATAGAGTGAGACAGTAGTCATTCGCTCCCTATACAGTGAACCTATTTTAATTAATCCATCTCAAAACTAATGGTGAGCATCGACCAGATTTGCTCAGTTATTTGCTAAACCAAGAACCAAACAACTTCGTAATAATTAAAGATTTTGAGAACCAAACCAAACCAATCTATCATTCTCTTAGAACCAGACCAATTCTAACCATTTAACTGAGGTTTGATTTTGGTTTCAAACCAGCTTCATTTTGAGATGCTCCTATTATATTTGCAAACAATTTATAGAGCTCAAGAATTGTATAAAATAATAAACTCAAAAAAATATTTTGGACGAATTCCATTGAAAATAACCAAAAGCTACTAAAATCCAATGTACGTCATTCATGCATGAGTTTATTTTTAAAGGGTGTTCCTCCATAACATTATAAGTTCACGTAGTTAGTATTATATTATATCCATACATACATACATATCTCAATGCAGTTCGGAACGATTTCGATACAGAAGTGGTCCACAAACAAAACTATTTGATTCAATCTTTCATTTTCTAAACCACGACCGAACTACCTTAACCAAAAAACCAAAACAAATTGCTCGGTTTCGACTGGTTAGGACTGGATTCAGTTGGGCAGCTTTCCTGCTCACCCCAACTAAATACAGCGTAATTTAATTTGTCTGAGTCTATGTATTTATATTTCCAGAGTCGTAAGAACTCCCTAAAACATGTATTCATGCATTTGGCCCATAGTAACTGCAAGAGATACCTTAGAATTACCTTAAGAAGAATGTCCTCGTATGTATCATTAGCATAAATGAGATGCACCTTTGTCGTGTCCCTCAGGTTTTCTAAAATAGCTCTTGCAACCTAAAGTGAAAACAGAAACAAAGAAAACTTTAAAAATTAAAAGACAATAATAGCATTGCATAGAAACAGGGACCGTAGTTGTTCATCGACAACCCCTACGATAGATAAACAAAAACATACCCGGAACATTGGAGTAATGCCATAATCCGCAGCAAGCATTCCAATTACTCCCACTTGGCCAGGTAGATACCTAGCATGCCCCTGGAAAGATAATATTGCCCACCTATTAGTATTTTCATGCTAGCAGTAACTTTGTTCCTTTAAAGGATGAATGACTATATGGGTACTCCGTGCATATACATCACAAGAACAAAAATACAGGTTAGTTAAGTTCAAGAACTAGTGAAATAAGACAATTGATTCGTGGCAATAGCAAGCAATCGCTGCTTTTCAAAAAGATGTATACTTCAAACAAAAGTCTAAAATCCATATCATCTGGCAAACCACGGGGCTAAAATTACAGAGACATACATGACTGACTATCACTAAGTACATCGTTGCTAACACGCCCGGAGGAGCATTTTTTGCCTTTTCAAGAAAAACTGATAGTGTCTTTTGTGGTGGAATATTCCACCAAAAACACTCCGGTTCATCATAAAAGTAATAGAAGACCCGACTTTTCGCCTAAGATATGAGATCTTAAGAAGTCACCCAATGAAGGATAAATGAAGCATAATCTAGCTTGCCTAAAATGCACCCTTAAAAAAGATAATGTGGCGCAAAGTCTCTGCCTTCTAGAGGGCACAAGTTGGCTTCTAGAAACAAAAATGCATGTAGGCCAGAAAAAAGTTCGAAGATATAAACATTAGAGGTGGAAGTACATGCCTCTGGTCCCTTAACACCTAGATAATCACCAACATGCATTTCCCGGAAATGATGCGACATCCTTCCTTGTGGATACATCTATTTATGCATAAAATAACAATCCGATTAAGTTTACCAAAATGCTATAACCTCATGTAAAGAAATAAACCTTACAACACGCGTCTTAGAATTGTCAGTCTCGTATACCTTTATGACTAGATCAAAATGTCCAAGATCAGAGTCTAGAGTAGTTGGGGTTCAAGGTTTGATAACCTCTTCACCTTGGCTATCCTTACCCCTGTATTGAGAATGAAACAGAAATAAAATGGCAAGCATGGGTGGAAAGGGGAAGGGGGCGGGGGGTTGTTAAAGGGGAGGGGAAGACAACGTGAAAAAAAGATTAACAGACCTAAATCAATTGTGCAAACAAAAATTCAGCGTTGTCCAAAATCTATGATACATCATATGTATCCTACGATTCCATAAGAGAGGCAAAATTATATGTATCTCTCCACCGTACATGTTTAAATAAATCTTACAAAATGCATACGATTTCGTTTGTTTAGAGGTAAAAACCAATATGTATCTACAAAAGTAGGTTCAAATAAATATTCTTGCACGAGCCATGATGCGGTACATGAAACTTTTTCTCAATACAACATGTTATGTAGTTGAAGACCACAATTTTGAATCATCAAAGTTTTTATTCAATAGGTGCAATAAATCGGCAAACTTTTATATTGGGTATGATTCATTTTTTACATATACACTTGTTAACGTATCTTACAATACTCATGAGTATCCTAATACGATAAATAAAATGAAAAAATCAAAGCATATCCCAAATTGACAACCTTGGCGGAAATACACTCAGGAAGATCTTAGAGTCCATAGAATGCTTAAGTATAGCTTATTTACATTAACTCAACAAACGGAATACCTGCAGCTTATGTGGCGTCCAGCAAGAAGGCCCAAGACTGAAGTGGGTGTAGGGAGAGCAAATTTGAACTTAGCCACATTATGGCTGAGCTGTGTTTTCTTCACGAGCTTGACTTGCTTGAAGTTATGAGGATCTAAGCACCACCCTATTAAATGAAATCCCACATAGAATTAGATAAGTGCACAAAAATGCAAAAAAAAAAAAAACATGGGTATGCCATGCCATTTCAATAACTTTTCAACCGCGTTTCTCATTCTTGTTTAAAGAAAATGTTAGAATGGGATGAACGGTGATTGCCTTCAGGGGGCCTTGGCGGCGGCAGACTGCTTTCCAACTCTACTGCTGCCCTTGTCCTTTCCAACATTATTGCCCTTGCCTCAAGGGCAGCCAATTTCGTTAACAAGGGTTGTAATCGTCCCATCAAAGCCAAACGATTAAGTCAACAATATCGAATCAAACAAATTGTTACAACAATCAAAAAGTTACCTACCAGCCTTTTGTCGGTACAGATCCTTTTTTTGTAACTATACTCGCCTCCAACATCTCTTTCCCACCTACTTTCACCTCTCACATTGATTTTATGTGGCAAAATAACTCCTTTGCTAAGTCTAGCCAAAGCTTTATCAAAATCCGGAACAAAACCAAGCTTTTCCTCTACCCTTTCTCTGCAAGACCTCTCAAATTTCTTCCTTTTGATTGGGGTGTGTGATGTTGGAAAGTCATCAAACATCGCATTCAACAGACTGGCGGAACAAATTCCGATCCTCAACATTCTCTTAGATAATACCGCGATTACATCTTTAATAGCTTCCCTCTCTGAATACGACGTTTTGCTCAGATGAATCTCAGAAGGAAATAGATCTAGTTCCCAGTCATCTATTATTTTCCATTTTCTGTGCGATAGATCCTCACCTGAACCCTAAACCCCTTTATGATTTCAGGTCTTTCACATTTTCATGGCTCAACAGAATAGAGATTTGATTGCAGTGTCAGACTACCTCCGTCAACATAATACCTGCCGGCCAACCGCCATCCATTGTATGAACCTATTGCTGAATGTCGTCAACAAAAGATACACAGTTGCTTTGAATGGATGGCGACACGGTGGAGCTGAGGCTGAAGCCTTGGGCTCGGATCCCTCCGGCTAGGGCAGAGAACGCTCCGGTGTTGCAGCTTGCGCCCCCAGCTCCTGTGGTAGAGCCCGCGGCTACTCCGCGGACCACACGTTGGGCTACAAGAGACCGAGCTAGGGAAGAGAGGGAGGCTGTGTTGCAGCTCCCGCCTCCTGCTCCTGTGGTTGTGGTTGAGCCGGTTGAGCCGCCCCCGCCTCCGGTGGTTACGCCGCCCTTGCCTAGGGAAGAGAGGGAGGCTGTGTTTTCAAAGCAACTATGTATCTTTTGTTGATTCAGCAATAGGTTCATACAATGGATGGCGGTTGGCCGGCAGGTATTATGTTGACGGAGGTAGTCTAACACTGCAATTAAATCTCTATTCTGTTGAGCCATGAAAACGTGAAAGACCTGAAATCATAAAGGGGTTTAGGGTTCAGGTGAGGATCTATCGCACAGAAAATGGAAAATAATAGATGACTGGGAACTAGATCTATTTCCTTCTGAGATTCATTTGAGCAAAATGTCGTATTCAGAGAGGGAAGCTATTAAAGATGTAATCGCGGTATTATCTAAGAGAATGTTGAGGATCGGAATTTGTTCCGCCAGTCTGTTGAATGCGATGTTTGATGACTTTCCAACATCACACACCCCAATCAAAAGGAAGAAATTTGAGAGGTCTTACAGAGAAAGGGTAGAGGAAAAGCTTGGTTTTGTTCCGGATTTTGATAAAGCTTTGGCTAGACTTAGCAAAGGAGTTATTTTGCCACATAAAATCAATGTGAGAGGTGAAAGTAGGTGGGAAAGAGATGTTGGAGGCGAGTATTGTTACAAAAAAAGGATCTGTACCGACAAAAGGCTGGTAGGTAACTTTTTGATTGTTGTAACAATTTGTTTGATTCGATATTGTTGACTTAATCATTTTCTTGTATAGGGTGGCTTTGATGGGACGATTACAACCCTTGTTAACGAAATTGGCTGCCCTTGAGGCAAGGGCAGTAATGTTGGAAAGGACAAGGGCAGCAGCAGAGTTGGAAAGCAGTCTGCCGCCGCCAAGGCCCCCTGAAGGCAATCACCGTTCATCCCATTCTAACATTTTCTTTAAACAAGAATGAGAAACGCGGTTGAAAAGTTATTGAAATGGCATGGCATACCCATGTTTTTTTTTTTTTTTTGCATTTTTGTGCACTTATCTAATTCTATGTGGGATTTCATTTAATAGGGTGGTGCTTAGATCCTCATAACTTCAAGCAAGTCAAGCTCGTGAAGAAAACACAACTCAGCCATAATGTGGCTAAGTTCAAATTTGCTCTCCCTACACCCACTTCAATCTTGGGCCTTCTTGCTGGACGCCACATAAGCTGCAGGTATTCCGTTTGTTGAGTTAATGTAAATAAGCTATACTTAAGCATTCTATGGACTCTAAGATCTTCCTGAGTATATTCCCTAGCTCGGTCTCTTGTAGCCCAACGGGTGGTCCGCGGAGTAGCCGCAGGCTCTACCACAGGAGCTGGGGGCGCAAGCTGCAACACCGGAGCGTTCTCTGCCCTAGCCAGAGGGATCCGAGCCCAAGGCTTCAGCCTCAGCTCCACCGTGTCGCCATCCATTCAAAGCAACTGTGTATCTGTTGTTGACAACATTCAGCAATAGGTTCATACAATGGATGGCGGTTGGCCGGCAGGTATTATGTTGACAGAGGTAGTCTGACACTGCAATTAAAGGGGTTTAGGGTTCAGGCGAGGATCTATGGCACAGAAAATAGAAACTAATAGATGACTGGGAACTAGATCTATCTCCTTCTGAGATTCATTTGAGCAAAACGTCGTATTCAGAGAAGTTAACCAAAACTGCGTAATTGATTTATCACATAGAAAATAACAAAATCACCAAATTAAAGCCATCTTGAGGAACAATAACAATGATCATGGGAGTGCAGGCGATGAAAACAAGAGCAATGACTTATCACATGAAAATAACAGAGCATTTCATGGAAATTAAAACAAGAACATTTTACTGACCTAGATATTTGATTCCGATCAACGTTGCTTCGAAAGCTGAACTTGCAAGTGAAAACCGGCTGCCGAATACTCCCCTGGATCTGGAACACCTGAGGACTACACTCGGGCTCCCCGTCGAACTGAAACACGAACCTCGGATCAGGCTCCGCCTTCACATTCACATGGAACCGAGAGACATTTCCCGGCGAGTTTCGTGAGGTCGGATTTGCTGAGGTGGAAGGATGCCACGGGGGCTTCGGAGTGGTGTTCCGGCGGGATGTACGGAACAACGGCGGTTTGGTGGGGGAAGGTTTTGAGCCTTTGTGATGAGAGAGAGAGAGAGAGAGGGGGGGGGGGGAGAGGGAATATGAGAGACAGAGAGAGACGAGAGACGTGAGAGTTGTGGCTGTGGCGGTGGCTTTCTATATACTCCCCTGTTCCGGTTTGTTTGTCCGCTTTTTGACTTTTTAAGAGTGTTTGACCTCTCAAAGAATTAACTATAATTTTCAATTCATAATGTTTTTAATATGCAATATGGATCTTGTTTGATAGATCTCAATTAGTTTTACTATACAAAATCTTCAAAATAAAAAAAAATATTATAAAATGTAAGATATAAGTATATTTTTGAAAGACACGTATTTCGACAATTAAACAAACAAACTGAGACGGAGGGAGTATACCCCAGATGTGGTTGTGATTGTGTGCATATGTAACCCCACAATCTGTGTGCACCATGCCACCAAATTGCAGAAAATTCTTGTAAAGTCTTATAATGCATCATTTAAGGGCCGCCCGATCTATTTTTTGAAAATCAGAACCGTCTACCTTTTTATATGAGAGTGATTACTTCATTCGTACAAAAAATGAAGTAAATTGATTATCATTATATACGTGATCGCACATAACAAAATATTTCCTATTAATGAATCTACGTCCCGAAAAAAGGACTTCCAAAATCCGATTCGAAAATTTGCGAGAGTGATTAAAACACTATGAACGGTATGGATTGTCATAATTGTGTCGCAATCGTGTGGCTAGCGTATATTGGACTATAGCGGAATACATTTGGTTTAGAACCAGATAAGTCGGATGTATAAATTTGAAAGGTACCTATAGACTCATTTTTTCAAATGTTTGATCTAACCCGTTACGATTTAAGATCTTATCAAATTCATCATTCTTCCCTAAATATGTGATAATTAGATGTTGAAAACCACGTGATCGGAACACATTTGGTGCTTCCAAATGTGTTAAAGTCCTAAAATGCACCACTTGAGGGCCTTCCAAGCTGTTTTTTGAAAATTGGAACTGTCTACCTTTTTATGTGGGAGTAATTATATCATTTGTGCAAAAAATGAAGTAAATTGGTTATCGTTATATACTTGATCGCACATTACAAAAAAATTCCTATTAATAAATTTACGTTCCAATGAAAGGGCTTCCAAAATTTGATAGACTCAAAAATTTGCGAGAATGATTAAAACACTAAGAACAATAAAATGAACGGTATGAATCGTTATAATTGTGTTGAAATTGTGTGGCTACCGTATAAGAGACCCATTTTTATAGAATAGAATTATATAATATATATCAGTTGTTCCAATTATAAGCACAACAAGATTATTGGCCTTGGTGGTTGGGGACTTGGGTTCGAATCCTATAGAGATTATTTTTTTAAAATCATTTTTTTCTTATTTATTGTTAGTTGTAAAACCAATTTTGTTTATTATTTATTATTAGTTGTTCTAAGTAAAATCATAACATGACTAATGGCCTTGGTGGTTTGTGGTGTGTGACAAATTCCATAGGATTTGGGTTTGAATCACATGGAGGTTTTTTTTTAAAAAAAATTAGTTTTTTTTCCTTTGCCTGTTGTTTTAATTTAAAAGCTTATTTTTTATAAATTATGAAACTAAAATGCCATATTTTGTAATTAAAATTATTGTTAATTAATCACATTATATTTATGAGTCACAAGTCAAATTATTTAATTTTTTTTTTCCCGTGCCTTGAGTCGTGCCCTTTCGTGCCCGGCTAGAACCGTGTCGTGCCCATGCCCATGCCCATGCCCGTCAACTCATGTCGTGCCCAGCTAGAACCGTGTCGTGCTGTACTGTGCCATGCCCGTCAACCTGTGCCATGTCGGGCGAGGCCTTGAACCGTGTCGTATCGTGCCGTGCCCGTTCAACTACCATGTTGTGCCTGTGCCCCGCTGAACCATGTCGTGCCGTTCCGTGCCAGGCCAACTTCCATGTCGTGCCCGCCCACTTCTATGTCCTGTGCCAGTCCACGTGCCCACTAAAACCGTGCCATGCCAGGCCAAAACCGTGCTTGTGCCGGTTCACGTGCTCACTAAGACCGTGCTGTGCCAAGACATGACCGTGATGTGCCACTTTTAACCGTGTCGTGCCCATGTCATGCCGCGCCAGCTCGGCTCGTTTGACACCCTTAAGTACGATTAAGGGGAGCAATTTTGACATGGATAAAATGCTGGGAAATTCTTTTTATTTGTCGAAACATGACTAGTATCGATTTCAACGTAGTGGTAGCAAAAATTCGAGGGAAGGAGGAGGAGGGAAAACATTTTGGGCATTTTACTTCTAGGTCCAGAAAATAGAAAGTTATTCTCACAAAGTCTCCTCTAATTAACGAAACATTAAAACCCTATGAAAGTGCCTAAAACTCTAAACACTGTAATTGCCTAACTCCTAGAGCACTCTATGAAAGTGTCTAAATTTCAGGGTACCCTATAAAAATACCTAAACTCCTAGGGTATCCTATGAAAATGCCTAAACTGTTAAAACCCTATAATAGGAAAATGCACCCTAAAACTCCTATAAAAGTGCCTAAACCTAAACCCTAGGGTACCCTAAACCTTAGAGTATTCTAAAACATAAAATCTTAAGGTACCCTAAAATCCTAGGGTACCCTAAGATTTTAAGATACCTAAGGGTACTAGGGTACCTCAAAATCCTAGCATACCCTAAACCCTAGGGTGACAATTCTATTAATGGTAAATGTATTTTTGTAAAAGTGGACATAGTGGTAATTAAGTATTTCATCTCTCCTTAATGGGAATTAAGTGTCACTTTTCTGTACTTAGAGGAAATTTTCTCAAACACTTTTTCCCCTTTCATTCGTTTAATTGAAATGAAAAGCTTAATTAATTTGTAAAAATCTTGCAAGAAAATATTTATAGTTACTAACTTACCCTTAACCTACATTATTGATCATTAGAGGAAAGGGAAAAATATGGGCCTAAGGCCATATATCCACAGTGGTATAATCAAAAAAGGATAATCAAAAGTTGACACATCAGCTTTTTATTATTCACTTAAGAGGTTGCTAGGCTTAACAAGGTTGAGCTTCACAATGGTCACTTCTAGTCCATAACCAAAATAAGGGTCCATTACAATTTCACTCTCTTTCCCTTTCTGTTTCCTGCCATTCATTTTCCTTCATTTACGTTTTTTTTTTATTTTGGTAAAAATATATCGATTTTCTCTCTTAATTTTGGGAAAAAACCAGTGATTTTCTTTCCTCCTATTATGAATTTTATTTTATTTTTTGGGTG
>BPLS01000173.1:1899663-1937119 GCA_019656275.1 Rhododendron kiyosumense | reverse complement strand
GGGGGGGGGGTGAATTAGAAACGGAAAAGAATAGTGAAATATCTTAATCCGGTGATAATGTGTTGAATTGTAGATAATCAAGAGATATGAGTTTCACTTCTTGAGAGAAAGAAAGAGAAATAGATATAAAGTAGGTGAAGAAGAGAAGAAAAAAATACCAATTAAAACACGCGTGTATATAAATTTTGGAACTAGTTAACTTATGTGGTGTGTGGAGTTCACAAATTTTGATTATTGAAAAAGGTTGCTAGTTTTGGTTATCCAAAACCCATAATTTGATTATTTTTAAGAATATTGCTAAGTTTGATTATACCATTGTGAGCCATTTTTTACACAAACATTGTTAACTTTAAAAACAATTGGCTTTGGATTATACCACTGTGGATGGCCTAATAAGAGGTGTCATAAGATGTGGCAATTCTAAAAAAATGGAGTAAAGTTTTTCTATGTTTTCTTTAGCAAGACATTAAAGTGAAAGCTACAGTATGTCAGAAATTTTACTTCACACACTTTCTACTATTTTCATGCTAATCAAATACCAAAAATTGTCATTTTTTTTTTTAATCTTTCTTGGATTTGCTATCCTCTTCACTCTAATTAAACGGCCCTTGATGCAAAAATTAGATCAGCATTGCAAGTTATAAAATGGAGAATCACATTTAGCTCAATTAATTTCCATGGCTTGTTGTTTCTTCTGAAAAGTAAAATTGGCCTAGGAACAGTGAGTAGTGCAGTTCTAGGCCTGATGTGGGCGTGCCAGGGCAGGTTTGCTGCCCAAATTCGTATTAAGGCCTGGATACCTCAAATCTGACTTCATACAAACCATTGCGTACAACCTAAGGGGTGAGGCCGTATATGGTTCGTGGTTTGCCTTTGCGGGCTAATGACTTAAAATTTTCTAATCGTGTGAAAAATGAAAAGAAAAATAGAGTAAGGCCTAAAACAGAAATAAAAGGACTTTATTAACGATTTAACAAAGTCTGGTTACAAGACAATGAAATAAAATCTAGACTTGGCTAGATTGAACGAGAAAGTAACAATAATTGAAAGATAAATTGGTCTTGGACCAAAAGACAGAAGATAACTGAAAAATAAATTTGCATAAGCCGTGGGTTTGATGGTCGGGGACGGAAAGATAAAAGATAATTGAAATGTAAATTGGGTAAGCCGTGGGCTTGATTGGTCGGGGACCTAAAGATAAAAATAGTTGAAAGACAATTGAAAGGTAAATTGGATAAGCCGTGGGCTTTGATGGTCGGGAGCCTTTGTCAAGGCCTTCAACTCTGGTATTTATAGGCAGATATCCAAGTCTTGAGCTGCTTAAGCTGCTTCCACAGGCCTTCATGCATGGCTGCCAAGTGTCCCTCTTGGGCTGCTTCAAAATGCTCCAATGAAAGGCTATTCTTTGATAAAAACGTGCCTTTTACTCCAAGGAAATGGTAAAAGCCTGAAAAACCCTTCTTTTCTGCATAAAACTTTGTAAAAGAGTAAAAGGAACTTCTGCATCCAGGCCTTTGAGCTGCTTATGAGCAGCTTGCTTAGGTCTGCATGAATCACTTACCAACAGCTCCAAGGGGCTGTATGTACGCCACCTGTCATTGGCCTTGCTTTATGCTAAAGGATGGGGTTCACTTAAACCTTGAGCTACTTGTAAGCAGCTTACCCAGGTCTGCCCAGTAAGAACATTCTAGGCCTTTGAGCTGTTTGTGCAGGCCTAAGCTGCTTGGGATGTCTCCATGCATGGCTGCCACGTGTCCTTGGTCTGGTTGAGCTACTTGCTTGCATGGATGCTTGTAAAAAAGGTGTATTTGGGCCCACCAAGGCCAAAAACACAGGCCTGGTTGAGCTATTTGTGAGCAGCTTGTGTGATGTTAGAGAGAACCTTCTAGGCCTTTGAGCTGCTTGTGAGCAGCTTAGCCCTTGAGCTACTTGAGCAGCTTGCTAGGGAGGAGCTTCTAGGCTTTTAAGCTGCTTGTGAGCAGCTTGTCCAGACCTACCCAGCAAGAACATTCTAGGCCTTTGAGCTGCTTGTGAGCAGCTTGAGGCCTTTTCCTTGCCAATTAACAGGCCATATGTGACACTTGTATGGAATTAGGCCCATCTATCAATTGGGCCCGAACTCAAGGTGAATTATGGGTCTCGAATTTCTTTGTAAGCCATGTGAGCCCAAGTCTGGAAGGAAAACTTGGGCTTAATTGATTTAAGCCCACTTAGAAGGCCTTATTATTTCTAAAAACTGGCCTAGGCCTGGATAAACACTCAGATCTAGTGAGTCAACCCAAATTTTCGGCCAATCTTGGGCCTAGGCTTGTGATAACGAAATCTTAGGCATAAATTTGGCCCAGGCCATTGAAAACTCAACTCCATCAGTGGCATTCAAATCGGCCCGATTTCATGGATGACCGATCATGAGGTTTTTCAAGGCCTGAGACCAACATTTGAGGCCTTCTTCAAACCAACAAATTCATTTTATGAATTTTGGCCAAAAATGGGTGTAAACACTTGTGCAATTATTTGGAAGTGCCGAAACGATGTCTGCTTCTCAGGTAGGAAATGTGTGCATGAGGTAAGTAGCTGTTAGCAGCAGTTAATGATGCACATGATTTTTTTGGAAGCTCAGAGACGGGAGGAGCGTACAGGCGGGAAGAGCGCACGCCAATGATCGAGCAGCAGTGCATGCATGATGGATTCATCCAGACGATGGGGTGGTGAAATTAAATTTTGACGCGAGGGTGGTCCGGGTGGATGTTAGGAAGAACCATGTTAGGGGCATTGGGATAGTTTTGAGAGACTCCCGCCAGAAAGAGATTTGTTGCAGCAAGATCAGTGCTGTTGCATGGGATTAAAGATCCTTGATTTGATAGCTGAAGCACTCGCGCTCAGCTAGAGAAGGTTTAATTTTTTCAATATCACTAGCTAATGACGAAGAACGTCCAAACGAAAGGGGAGTCTTAGAATTAAGCTGGATCCGGATGATCAAGAAGGAAGAAAGTGTCCACCAAAGTACTGAGCCTTTCGTTCCAAACTCCTTTCTTCCATGCTCGTATTGTTTTCCTTCCCAGTTTGAGTACCTTTTGTTAGCCCAAAGGTTTCTATAGAATACCTTATTGATTTTGATGATAACAAAACATATTGGAATTGAAATATAATTAATATTGTGATATTTGGTACTCATTAGAATTCATATTTATTTTGTAGGATTTGGTTGAAGTACATTGGAAACATTGCTACCAAATCACTATCTTCAATAGCCAAGATAAATTGAAATTAAAGGAGGAAAATTAAGGACAAATCTTCTCCTAACTTAATTGGCTAGAGATTGATTCAAATTGATGGAATTATTGGTTGCATGATTTTATATTTCCAACGGCTAATGGAACTTCTCAATTTACAAATAGCTTGCAATTCGGTGGCAAAGAAATGGAAACTAGATAATTGATTGGCTACAATTTTGTTGAGCATAAGAATTATCTCTAACGGCTAAATGATGGGAACAAGTCAAGTGGAATATGACTATCTAAATGGGTTCCTAACGGCTAGTGTGGAAAAGGACGGATTTGTGTAATTGATTTCCAAATATGAAGTGGTGCTTCCATGTTCATTGGTTCAAGATATATATATATATATATATATATATATAGAGAGAGAGAGAGAGAGAGAGAGATCTTCAAGTAAGAACCTTAAAATAAGGATTTTATATGCGGACCTCCTATTTCTCACCTTTCCCGATCTGATATCGATGATCCGAGCCGCTCAATGTGATTAGAACGTGATTTTAAGGGTACCTGCTAGAAATCGGCAAAAAAAAAAATGACCGGGAAGGGCTTGATTTGAGCAATTTTTATTTGAACCATTAGATAAAAACAAACAAAAACTGCTCGGATGAAACTCTTCCCGGTCTTTTTTTTTGCTGATTTCTTGCGGGTACCCTTAAAATCACATTCTGAACACATTGAGCGGCTCGGATCATCGAAATTTGATCGAAAAAGGGAGGTCGGCATTTTATTAAAATAAGGTGGTCCTTATAAGAAGGGGATTCATATACAGAGAGAGCTCTTATTTTGATCTTTATTGTAAGATTGTACACCCTTATTCATACTCTTGTGAGTGATTACTTTTTGTGGGTGGTTTTGGAGAGAAAATCACTTGGAATTAGGTGTTACTAGCACCGGAGTCAAAACTAGTTGGGTTAGGTGTGACTAGCACCGGAGTTAAAATTAGTCGGAGCGATTGGGGATAGATTGCTCGTTGTAAAGGTTGTCTAGCACCCGCAAAGCTAGAAGATTGTAACTATTGGAGATAGTGCAGCAAATCCCGAATTGGACACTTGGGGAGTGGACTAGGCCGTGAAGTTGCGGACCGAATCACTATAAATCCTTGCGTTCGATTCTCTCTTCCCTACTCTCTTTACTTTCAGTTTTGCACATCTATATCGCATGAGTAAATTGATATATTCTTGAATAATCAGTTAATTAGTTTCATATATCCAAGTTTAGAAATCTGCATATTAGTTCTCTATAATTTAATCTCTGCTTCGTTGAGATTGCTCAATCTATTGCTGTGTATGTGTTTGAGTTGGCTCAATCCTGGTTCAGTGATTATTTCAGTTTGAATTGCATTTAGTTTTTAAAATTCCGCGTTATATTTAAAATACCCAATTCACCCCCTTCTTGGGTTGCTATTTGGACCAACACATTTGAGAGTTTGCGCATAAGATTTTGCGAAATTCAGATTTGGAATTCTTCATTGGTACAGATACATCGTCTTCACCCCCCCCCCCCCCCCCCCCCCTCTCTTATATGAGATGTTGCCCGTATTGTTCTTCATTAAATTAATCTTCAGCTGATCCTTCCCTTTGTTCTAAGCAAAATAAACCTTTTTGACAAAGAGCTTCCTTTCTTCAATCCAGAGACCATTAGACTTGGATATGGCCATCTCCGCCGAGATGGCGCACTCATACCTAACGAAAGCAAAAACTCTCCCCCGTAGCCTAACTCCTTTTGGCAGGAATGAGAAAAAAAATATCAAACCCATCTCATGTAAGTTTTATTCTTTATGGTGTTAAATAATTAACGACCTACGTTATGCCAGAATCTAGAACTATCATGATAATCACAAAACAACTATTAAGCCAAAACCAAATAAACAAGAAAGGCGTACCCGGATCCAGTAATGCAGAACTTGAGCGATCCAGTGATTAATTGAACCAACCATTATATCGCTAGAGCATTAAGCCCTAGGTGAAAAGCAGGTTTCTCTCTCTTGCCTTACTTTCTAGCCTCTTAGTATATGACCATGAATTGATGGAACCCTAGACGCTCTTTTATAGGCAGAGAAAGGACCTGTTTCCTTATTAAACATTGATACTAACTTTCCATCAAAGTATAGCGTATTTAGGAAACAACTTCTCTATTTGACCAATAAAATAAAATCTTAGGCATAAAGATATCGAGAATCTCATTAGACCCATTATTCGTATGTGCCATACTTAAAACATGCGGGCCATAAAGACTAATTAAAAAATTTAGTCTTACATCTCAAACTCACATCATCAGGAAGGTTATCCACGAAGAGGGTGATCATCGTATTATTTTAGGAACCAAACTCTTGAAAACCGAAACACACTAAAAGCTCCTCCACAGAAACGCCAGAGACATGGAAATAAAGGAATACCTCTGAGTAGAAACAGAGAGTACAGAAATAAAGGAATACCTCTGACGTAGATACCAAGCAGCGGTACACGACACCGACGGAAAAGGCTTGATACGAAGTTGATGAAGGTGACCGTTCGAAAGACCAGCAGATCTGCTCAGTGGTAAGGGAGAAAAGGGCTCGCAAAAGGCCAGCGCGGTCGCCAGGAAAGGGCGGCGATGAATGGGTCTGAGGGGAGGCACGGGAACAGAAAGAAGCTAAAAGGAGAGAGGTGCGGCCGGTAATGTTACGCTTAAATGTGTTACTAAAGTCTTAGCTAATCGATTACAAGCCATTCTTCCTACAATCATAAACAAGTCTCAATCTGCCTTTATTAAAGGCAGATCTATAATGAGCTTCTTATGCAAGAGTTAGTGAGAGGGTATCATAGAGATAATGCTGTCCCTAGATGTGCCATAAAACTTGATGTGATGAGAGCCTATGACTCAGTGGATTGATTTTTCTTATTTGATACCATGAGAATTATGGGCTTCCCAGCTTTGTGTATCCATTAGGTCTGTCAATGTGTTACCATAGTCAGATACTCAGTGGTGATTAATGGGTCTTTGGAGGGATTCTTTCAAGGTCAAAGAGGTTTAAGGCAGAGGGATCCAATTTCCCCTTGTGGGCAATATGCCCTTAGAAATTCTGTTTTCCAAAGCAAGGGCTCGGATTGAGGGATCGCAAGCGGGTCTAGCGCTCGTAATTCAGAAACTCGCCACTCAGATTTGAAGGTCCGACACCCAAGAAACCGAATTCGAAATGCCTTACACTCTATTTGATTTGAAAAAGTGAAAGCATCAGTCCGTCATAATCATATCTGCGTTCACATTAGCCAGCTAAGACGATCATGGGCTTCTGCTTTAAAAAGAATGTAGGTGCATATGCCTTGCGCTGGGCACACACTCCCCAGCGCAAAGTACATGCTCCTGTGGTTGGTTAAATTGCCTTGTGCTGGGCATTCATTCCCCAGTACAAAGCTCGTTCCTCTGTACTTATTTACTTATCCTAGTGTCAGTGAAGTCCAGAGGCTTTCATTGCTCATTTTCAATGTTAATCATTCATTTTCAACGTTTCTTAATACTGTTTTCTTATTGCTGAACCTAGATAGGTCATAAAACATCATCAAAAGTCATTGTTCATGCATTGTACCAATTAATCCATTGTTTGGATTAAAAAAAAAACATTTTTAGGAACTGGTTAAAACGCCTGCTTTGCGCTCGATACTAAGTTCTCTAGCGCAAAGGAGACGTCCCAGATAGTGCTTTGTGCCGGGAAAAAACTCCCCAGCACAAAGGAGTGACCCTCATTCTCTGAGGTTTCTTCGACAGTCTGTATGCATTTTCATTCCTAATAAGGCATCTTTTGCTTCATCCCTGTATATATTGTACACTCCAGCACATGTCTACACTACACACTCAAGTTGCTACGTGTTTCTTTAAAGATTAAGATATAAGAATTTTTTTTTGAAATCCCCAAATATTTAGTATAGACCAATCCTCGTATCGGGCGAGAAGGGTGCCAAACAAAAGTCTTCCCTTCTCGTAACTTGGCTTCCGAATCCGAAATCTCTGGTTTATTTTCAACTTCAAATGTCATTTTCTGGTTTCAGGTTTCTCGGGTGGCAAATCATTTTACAAAAACCCGGGTGGCGACTCTTCAAAGATTTCTCAAACAACAGAAAGCGGGCAGCGCACAGGGGAGCCCCCTTTCCGAAAGGGAAGGAGGTCTCCGGGCTCTGGCAGCCCACATATACTCCCAGTACTCTAAGGCCCCGTTTGATAACAGTAATAGATGGATATGATTCGTAAGGAGATGTGATTAGGATTGGGATTCGTAAGGAGATGGGATTAGTAATGAGAAGGGATTGATAATGAGTATGTTTGTTTGGGATAGGATTAGATGATGGGATTATTAATATCATGTTTGTTTGAGATGGGATTAGATGATGTGATTGGATTGATAGAAGAAATTAGTAATGAGAAGGGATTGGTAATGAGAAGGGGTTGGGTTCGGACTATGAATACCAAATCCAACGGGGTATTACTAATACCCCCTAATCCCCGAATTCGTTATCCCAACGGACTACGAATCCGAACCAATTTTGGAATCCAAACGCAGTATTGTTAATCCCTTCGGCTTAGTAATCCAATCCCAACTCCCAGGAGCTTTAACAAACGGGGCCTAAAGCCAGATAGTTTGACGGAGGATTATGTTGTTTGAGTTCCTCATCCTAGTGGCCATTATTCTGTTGCCTCTACATGAGAAGCACTTCGAACCAAAAGGCCAAACCCACCTTGGGCAGCAATTGTTTGGTCCAAACAAATGGTCCCACGATGGGCCTTCGTGTTATGGTTGGCCGTTCAAGCCAAGCTGAGTACTAAGGACAAGTTAGCTAATTCGGGGATGCAAGTGGAAGACAAATGTGTGCTCTACAATAACGCTAGAGATTCCCACCACCATTTATTTTTCCAGTGTCCCTTCTCCTCTATGGTTTGGCAACAAGTTCTGGTGAGGACTTTGGCGCCAGGCATTCCTAACACCCTCACAGACATTGTGGACTGGCTTGTCCAGTATTTTTTTGGAATTTAGTGTTACATCGCACCTTAGCAGTTGCAGTGTATGGCATTTGGATTGAACGAAATGCTGGAGTGTTTCAAGGCCTATCCAAACAGGTTGACATCGTGTCCCTAACGTGGTTAACTCCATTAGAGATTTTCTATGCTCTAGAAAATGTGTTAAGAATTCCACTTTGAACAGGGCTTTGGATGACAAATGGAGGCTTCCAGATAATATTTTTTCAATGTAAATGTTGATTCTACTTTGTATAGCCAGTAGATACCTTAAAGTTATTTGTGTTTCCAAAGGGGGTTGCCCCTATTACGTTTTGTAGTGGGAATTTTGTTTCACACTGGGAATGCCCCTTCTAGTTTGTATTTGTTTGAGTTTTTCAATGAAATTGTGCTTATCAAAAAAAAAAAAAAAAAAGAGCACTAGTAACCACCCATAAGAAACATTAAACAGTCATATCCCGAGGTTTAGCTGGGATAGTTTCACCGTCACTTTCACAAATACATAGAGTTTAAACTTAGATAACAAGTTCGGATCAAAAAAAAACAAAAAAAACTTAGATAACAAGTACATGAATAACACCAATAGATAGATTTTGATCATACAGGGAACGAGACAAGGCTGTAGGCAAATTCATGCATGCCACCACAATCGTGCTCCATACTATCAAATGTGAAGTTCTTTCCAGTCTCGACATTCATAGCAATATAGCGGGATTTGCTTCCAATACCGGAGACCAGAACATCACCGTTACTCACCCAAGCAATTGGCCATAAAAGGCACATGCGCCTTATTCCAGGTTTTTGAGCATCTAAGTCAATTTCGTGGAGCTTCCTCCATCCATGACTCCTGGGATCAGACAAGACCCAAACATCCCATGTTCTTTTATAATGATTAACAACAACACAAGACAGAGATTTTCCCTTTCTGACATAATAGATACTAGTGTCTTCAGTGTCAGCTGCCGGGCTAGGAAACTCGTAAAACACTTCAGATTCCACATCCAAAGCAACAACACAGGGAAAAGTATCATAAGCCCAATAAATAAATCCTCCTGCAGAAAACCTATAACCCCTAAATATTTGTCGGCAAGGATCGGACAACTTTTGACAGTTAATGGGTTTCCATGCATAATCTTTGCCCATAGTTACCATCACGCAATGATATACTTTGCTCTTTTTGGAACGATAGGTGCACACCAATTTATATTCCATTGTTGAATAAGCACATGCTAATGTGAGACCAAAACGAAAAGAAGGGAAACAAAACGGCGGAGCAGCTACCCTTTGCTTAGTGAGAGGATTTGCTGCATACACTTCTTTGTCGTCATATCCATCCTTAAACAGTACCAGACCGTCGCAGGTAGCCAAAAGCTCATTAGGAAAATTAAAATCCACCTTTGTCACTGTGGTATTCATTTCCCCAAACTTGCCAAATTGGGCAGCACAAGAATAATGTTCTTGGATTAACAATCCAGTAGTGGACCGCAGGAGGTGTTCCTTTACGAAAAGAGGGTCACGAATAATTTTATACCACTGCCGACAAACGTACCTCATTGAATTGTAAAGAATATCGGCCGGAAGCCAAACGAGGATGTAGAATATAATCTCTTCAGGAAGAGAAGGTGTGATGCTTCTCTTCTTTTTATTAGAACAGTAAACAAGTTTACACTTTGCGCGGCCGACCCTCTCATTTGGAATTTCTCCTGCAGTCATCTAACAAGGATACAAAACCAATTAAACAAATTACTAAGAGGAGACTGACAAATCACTCAATTAATAAAAAAACACACACACACACATACGAGGAGACCCAACACTGAATCAAATGACAAGTTGCAACAAATGATCCTCATATTTAGAATGCCAGTAATCAGCGAAAATGAACGAAGAAACACCACCCCCCGCCAGCCCAAATAGCATTCACATTTGTAGAGTTCAAAAGTCTTTAACTCCTTCACTTTGGTTGTCAATTTCATATGACCAAAACGATTGTTTATTTGTAATCTCTTCTTCATGGAGTTGCATTCATTTCTGACATAATCACAGTATCGTACTCTAAGCTGAGAAATACCCCCTTCTAGATCCATAGGCTATGTAGCACAGGCACGAATACGGACATGGACACTGGAATTCCACAAAAATGAGGACACGGCAATGTACATATATACATGTCAATTATATCTTCTTTCCAAGTACTGATATATACAAGACATAAATATACTGATACACACTATTGCACAGATATGCATATATAGTATATACAATTGTATATGTAGATACACACACACATATACTGATGAATATAGATTACAAAAGAAGTATAACCAATATATACAACGAGACACCTAGGGTTTCAATGCTCCAAACCACGATTGCCTTCTTTCCTCTCTGATGTTCCCTATTGTTATGCTAGGTTAATCTGATGTACTTAATTACAATATCAGCCCCAATGTTTACAGTGATACATTTTTACCCGACAAAATTTAAAAATATTACAAATCAACTGCCGCCGTGTCCCCAAACAGGTCCGAGCCGTGTCCCTTTCCGAAAATCAATTAAATTTAAGGGTGGTGTGTCCCATTGTTTACCGTCGTGTACTGCTTAGTCTCGGACCTAACCGTTGAAAAGGTCGAATGCCCCAAGCATAGGGCTAGGTCGTTGATAGCATAATAACCGGTAAGACCGGGATCGTATCCACAGAGAGCTAGGAGTGTAGCTCAGCCGGAGATTTACTTTAGTAGGGTTTTCAGCGTTTAGACGGCAACTCTTGGTTTTGATTTGAACACTGGAATTCTCTCTCGACTAAAAGACTAGAAATGGAAATTAACTAGATTAACGGGTGGCAAGGTCTAGGGATGATTCTCACCCATGCCTTGGGCCGAATCAACTCTCCTCATCTTTAACTCGGTTGAGATACACGGCATAGGTACTCAACCGGAAGATTTAACTATGAAAACCATTTTAAGACTAGAAACGGAGCTTGATCATGAGATGAGTTCTTGAAGCATTTGGACAAACAAGAGGAGGCCATAGCTCCAAGCATCATGTGTGGCAAGTAGCATGCTCTTGCCTACACATGATCAAAGAGGTTAACAACTCCTAGTTTTGATTCATAAAAGATGAACTCAACCCATAATCAAACTAATCATGAAGATCTATGGTGAGAAGAGCAAGATTAACCCAAGTCGTGGAGTGGTAATCACCCCATGGCAAAGCCTAAGTAACTACTCACACATGCTTGAAAGATTAAGCATAAAGCTAAAAGAGTAAACTTGATTCATGGATGAAAAAGGAAATAAACTTGATTCATGTAAGGATCCAACACGTAGCTACAACGTTAATGAAGCAGAAAACATCAAACAACAAGAGCTAGCTAGTGTTCTTGCTAGATCAAAGCTTGAAACCCTAAGGGATTAATAAAAAAACCTAGAGAGAGACGAGAGAGAAAAAGGTTAATTAGGTTACAATTAGAATATGTGTCATATTTGGCCAAAGGGGGTATTTATAAGCCCCAAAAAGCAAAGTTACAATGGACCAAAAGTCCCCAAAAGCCCCCTTGGCCGACCTTCTACTAATGGAAATTTCAGTTTTTTACAAGGTCCTACTAGTAGGCTTAGTGGCCCTACCGGTAGGTCTTCAATGATGAAAAACATGTGGCCAGTTTCTTCAAGATTCCTACCGGTAGGTTTTCAAAATCTGATGTTGGGTCCAAAATGTGGCTTCACTGGACTGAGTTTGTACCGGTAGGCTTAGGATCCTACTGGTAGGCCTTCCAACTTGATTCCCTTGTGAACTTTAAGATTAGGATTTGTACTGGTAGGCTTAGGATCGTACCGATAGGGCTCTGGAATGATTTCCTAGGTGGTTCTTCTGATTTGAATTTGTACCGGTAGGATTATGGACCTACCGGTAGGGCTTCCAGACTTTGGCCCTTTCATCCTTGAACTTCCATGGCGAATAAAAATGCCTTATTAACACGGATTACCTATAACATCAAAAACACAACTTAAGTGCAATATCAATTAACTAATGCAAGTTATGCACACATGTGTGACAAAAACGAGAGAGATAAGCCTTACTATATATAATATCCGAGGCTTATCATGTACCCTGCGTGTCCCTGTGTCCCGACACGGATACGGCAAACTTTTTGGAGTGTCGGTGGCTGCTTTATAGTCTGAAAATGTTAGTACAACTTGTACATGGAGATCTAGTTAAGATTCAAGCATATTGAACATCATTGAAGAATCTTCATGGGTCTTTGATTGAAGATTTCATTGGTAAGTTGGTGAAGACACTTGGTTGAGAACCAAGAGTAAATCGAGCTCTTCGATAAGGTTTTTGACAAATAACTGTAGGTTGGAGGCTCGATGGACTTTGGGTGGTTGGACTACAGAAAAATCCAGTCAAGTGCGGCAACATGAACTTGGCAAAAGGAGCTTAGGCCTAAGGGAGTGAACTCACAGACTGGTCTGGCGGGTCTCTCGTTAACTATTTAAGTTTAGTGGTGCATGATTCTCTTTCCTGTGATTTTTTCCCCGTCTTGGGGTTTTTCCGCCTATATCTTGGTGTTATACTTTTAAGTTTTAACAATTTGTTTATTTATGATAGTAGAGCTGTTTTTATATTATTATAGCCCCGTTATGGATTAGAGTAGATTTGTTGTAGTTGATTAGTGGATGGGTTCGTAGGTCCCAACATTATATTAAGTGATCTCCCACTCCATACCCAAGCAATATGGGATTATATTCTCTAACAGTTAGAATTTTGATTTGAGAACTGTCCTCATTAGCAAATTGAACCCGAAGTGCCGAAAGTACCAAAAAAATTTTTTTTTTTTTTTTGAGTAGTCTCAGTACTAAAAGTCCAAATAAGAATGCACAATATCCAGCATTCTGCAAAAACAGAAAAAGAAACTTGGAAATCTATCTAGCTTAAAGAAAATGGAATGCTTAAAGGGTCCAATTTTCTCTACAACGTTGGTCCTCAATAAATAATACTTGACAGAGATTCTTTCCCACACTAAGAAAGGTGGATTCAAATCCTAGTGGCATTCTTTGCTGCATAGATATTTGGGTACTAGTCCTGGGTTACTGTTGGAGAGTTTTCGAGTCAGGCTACATGAAAGATACAAAGCTTAGCTTAAGAGGGGATCATCTTTATGATGATTTCGTTAGATATACGACAAGAGTTTCATTCCTTCATTCCCAATTTCAATGATAAGTCAACTCGTACAGATAGTAAATGGCCCTTATACAGTCAATAGACTTTTCCGCCAAGGCCCTCGAGGTATTTGCAATTTTGATGCAGGCAGGGATGGTTGAAAGAAGTTCAAGAAAATTATATTACCATACGGGCTTTAGCTGGGGACAGATTGTAAAGGCAATTCCAACGAGGGAGTACATTGATCTAGGGTCCCTATAGAAGAGATGGCATGCTCTCTGTGTAATTTGACTAAGTAGTTGGTTTACATCTTTCTTCGGTTGCCCAGATGACAAATCCCTGTTGGGTCCTTTACCATCTTTCTACTCAACATTGAAGTAGAAATAAGAGAACATAGATAAGATACGAACACAGAAAATATTGAAACGAACATACATTCTCCTGACTAGAAGAATCAACAAAGACACTGCAAATATGGTCAATCAACTAAGCTTAGCAGCTGCATGGAAAAGAACTTAAGACAAAACTTAAAACTAAAATAGACACAAAAAACAGAGTTGTGAATTGGATATACTATAAATAAGGCCAGGTACCATTGACGACAGATTTTGGTCAGGTTTAACATCACTTAAACACATAAACATAGATTATCTATGAAGGGGAAACAGATCTGAGGAAGGAAAGGGTAAAACGTTTCCTGGTTGGATCCAAAGCTGTATCATTTTTTGGGTGCATAAATCTATATAGTTAAAATTCAGAAACATCTTTCAAACATTTCATCATTTTACCAAGACTTTACCGAAACTGTTAAAGCATCCAATCAAAACCAATTAGCTATGAGTGGAGAGGTTGCTCAGGCTCATATACTAGGTTTGGAGGTGGTAATCAACCCATGTGGCACAAGCTCTAACACTCCTTCACACGTGCAACCCTGGCTCGCACTCAGAGAGTTAAACAAGGGATCCATCACATTGGGATCATAAGGGGAACCATTACCAATCACTAAAAAAATAGTCTTGTCCAAATGCTTTTGAAATCCTGGCTATGATACTAGGTCAAAACATCCAACTCAAAACCAATTGGCATTTATGGGGAAGAGCTAATTTGTTAAGGGGATAGTTCTTTCTATTGACTCATTTATCAAATCATTGTTGAGCATGAACAAATCATACGCTCCAAAGCCTAAACAATTACTACAAAACAAAGGATGTATGCTTCAAAAGGCAAAGAAAACAAGAACATGAGAGAGAGAGAGAGATAGAGAGAGAGAGAATCATAATGGCAAAAAGAATCATAATTTGCATTTGCTGGATCAGGCATTGAATTCTCCACACTATTAAAGTACAAGTTTGCAGTAGGTTAAAGAGTCCCTGAAAAGAGAGTGGAGATATCATAAAACAGCTCCTAAAATCTTGCTATTTTATGTGCCCCATCCCAGTCCTCATCTGACGGGCAGGTAAGAAAGTTTCTATCAATGATCCTCAAGTGAAGAAACGCTCATCTATCCTTAAGACAAGTTTCAATCATTATGGAGGTTGAATTCCATCTTGTTGGCACATCTTGGCAAAGTATTACTTGTTCGGAAAGCAAGTTCTCAAAGATAATAAGCAATCCTCAACTTTATAGCGTCCAAACCTCATACATATTTGACACTTTCACGCATGTTAGGTGTAACCTTACCTATACTTTCAAGCCTTCTTGTATAACAAGGTTTAAGATGTGTGCACCACAACGCACACAAAAGAACTCACCACTGCAAGGTAGGCATGGTCCAAAATAAGGGCGCTTCTTTCAGTTTCTAACCAATGTAGCACCATAGAAAGCGTTGTCCAAGTAACGGTGGATATGTTTGCTCAATGCCTCACTCTTTTAGCAAAGCTAAACATTCTCTCTACTAAAATGGCATTGCTATGAGGAGGTGGCACATGAGAAAAGCTCAATTTTTCTTTACACCACCCAATTTTGATCCACATTGTGTGCAGTAACAACCATATATTCATCACTTGTAATTGAAGACCATAAAACCGAAGCAAGACAAACCTTAGTAGGAATTCATGCCAAAGTGCTTGAGAATTTGAAATCCCCATTCAGAAGAAACACGAAGCATTCTATTGCTTTCATGTTCCACGACTAAGAAATAACACTTATGTTCAATAATGGCTTTTGCAACCATTTCCCTATAGATCTCTTGATTTAAAAGGTGACAATTAAGAAAAATTTCATCATCTTTATGCATTTGGTTTACAGTGACGGGGTAAATTACCAGTGCCATGGTCACCTACATGATAGTTGTGCTCACATCTTATACTCCTTTGTTGCCCATCATAACCTATATACGGTTCAAACTTTGTCCAAACGAATTAAGTCCTCTAACTAGGTTTTTTTTTTTGTAACAACTGAAGCAAACTTGTCGAACTCTTTAAATTCTTCATCTGTTGAACATTAGGCTCAGTTTAGGCAAATCCATCCAATTTCAAGTAAAACAACTTAAAATTATGGAGTAAGAATGATTTATTGCCCATATTATATCAACCACCAATGGAATCCAATAATTATTCCAACCTCAGAGCACTTAATCCAATACCTCGGCTACTCTATCTATTACTGGGCCCTTTTGAATGATCAATCCACAAGATATCAACTTCTTAAGTCCTTTGTTTAAATGCCAAACCAACAAGTATTACAGAAAACTTGGCATATGGGAGCTTTTGCACTGGTGAAAAAGAATATATCAGAGGATTTCATGAGAGACACCCTGAGAAAATCTGAAAATTATTCTGTTCAATGCAGGCGAATTCAGAAATGGACTTTCAGTGATTCCCTGTTAAGGAACTGGGAAATGGTTTGAAGGCAGTTTATCTCAAAGTCTACATTGGTACCATTAAAATAAGAAAGGAACAATAAAAAAAATCTGATCTTGCCGGAAATGCAATTTAAAGAAGAAAACAATTCAGATATTGCCGGAAATGCAAAGTAAAAAGTAAAGAGAGCACATCAATGGGAAAGCAACTACAACTGCATTACAGATCCGAAGAAACATATATCTAGAGAGAGAGAGAGGAGTACATACCCTAGGACGTGCGGTGCTGAAGTGTCGGAGGAGGTGTTGCGACGGCGGCCGACGACAACGGGAGATGGAGACAGACAGGGCTGCGCGCGCGAGAGGGAGAGATACAGAGAGAGAGAGACCACGTGTTCTCTAAATGAGCCAAAAATTTCTCTAAATGGGAGACCAATTACACCCCATTCCAGAAACTTCATAAAAAATAAGCATCTTATTTAATATTTTTAAATTAAAAAATAATGTAAATAAAAATATTAATTTTTTAATTTTTTTACATTGTTTTAAAAAAATTTCAAACAAAATAAATATTACATATTTTTAAATTTTAATAAGATCATACTTTTTATATTTAAAATTACTTTCTTAAAAATAATAGTTTTTTTTTCTATTCCGAAACGAAGCCTTGCAACCACTACACCATCCACTACCATCCAACCACTACACCATCCACTACATTTTTTGTGGGACCTATCCCGGGTCCCAAAAAAATACCGAAAAATGTCCATAAATTTTAAAATAATATATTATGGGGTCCTGTAAAAAATTAGCTCCAACAAATATCGGTAAGTATTATTTCTTGATTTATAGGGGCGAAACTATTTAACTGAACAGTTTCGCCCCTTCGAATTTAGAAATAATACTTACCGATATTTGTTGGAGCTAATTTTTTACAGGGCCCCATAATATATTATTTTAAATTTTATAGACATTTTTCTGTATTTTTTTGGGATCCGGAGTGGGTCCTACAAAGAATGTAATGGATGGTGTAGTAGTTAGATGTAATGTACCTATACTTAGTGCAACTTCATTTGTTTTGAAGCCTGTGTGTTGCTCAAACACTCTTCCCGCAATGGAGAATTGAAGCAATAGGGGCCCGGGTATCCGCCATCAGGGCCCATGAGATGAGCCCATCAAAGTGTATATCTTCTCTATTCGTTGTCGGCGGGTCTAGGTCTTTGATCTAATTCAATTTTACTCTAGATGCCGGTCTAGGTCTTTGATCTAATTCCCACGAGCTCCAAAAATGCACGCACAAGAATTGTCTCTGCTTTTATACCTTATTATAAACTTGGTGGGAATAAAGTTTTCAGTTAATCCTTAATGGAATTAAGGGGTGCAAAACTAGACTTACACATAATTTTGTGATCTTTTCATATGAAAATATTTATTATCAAATTATTGGGATAAAAAAAATAGAAAACTATTGATATTTGCATATATTATGGCCTATTGGAGAGTGCAATTTTGTTTACCCTCCTTAAAAGATGATGAACATTAATCTCTCTCTCTTATTGATTGAAATGGTATGAATCCCATCACAAAGTGATGTCATGTTTACTATGCAATACATTTTTTGGTAAGCAGAACATCACTTTGTAATGAGATCCACATCATTTCAACCAATAGGAATAAGGGTAATGTTCACCCTCTTAAGTGGAGGGTGAACAAAACTCAGCTCCCTATTGGACGTTGGCAATGGTCACGTTACTCACGCCCAGGCCAGGATGAACTGGGGGATGGTGCTTTTCAGCATGGTGTTGTGCACATGCGGATCGTCGATTTCGGTAATCAATGGTCTAGATTAAAAAAATAATCTTTTACCGGTAAAAGATATTTATTTTCGGTCAAAGATTAAAAACACATCTCAACCATTGATTGCCGAGATCAACAGTTCACGTGTGCACAACACTGTCCCCCAACCAGCTTAGGTTTAACTTAATACTTCTAATTAAGGTTTCTTTGTTAATCATTATATAAAGACATTAAAAGAAAATATATAACTAAGAACAATAATTACCGTAAACTCAAAAAATTAATCATATAAGGGGGTCCAATATCATATGTTAATGATCAAATTTCTCTTATGAAAGCAACTGCAAACGAGCTGAGCCAAGCTTCAAGATGTTCAAAAAAAAAAAGCTTCCTCAGTGATGAGAAAAAACCACTTTTAATACTTTTAGTTGATTTGGGAAAAATGGGTGTTTTTCAGCTCTATTAGTCCTGTACTAAAATCAAAAACAGGATGGCCAAATTGTCGTTTCCACACTTCAATTACATAAATTTATATTCAACAATTTTTTTACATAAATTAATATAACCAATTCAGTGCATGTCTCGTGCCTCCCTTTATAATTATACTAGCGGATGAGCCCGTGCCTGAAGGCACGACGCAATACGTTTTGAGCACTACTAAATTAAATTATCCTTCTATACTTCTGACCAACCCGATAACAAACCCAATTTTTTTAAAAAAAGATTTTGTACATAAGCTTCAAACATACATCAAATCAATTTCAAGCAAGTAAATTTAAAAAAGAAATACTACCAGTTTACAACTATGAACAAAAACAAAGCTGCTTAAGTTTCGCAAAAAAAATAATGATCACAACCTAAGCTAATTAAACCACAACATAATAATCCGCCCTTTCATCAATGCTAACTAAGAATGAATCCTAAAAAAGCTGCACATTTCATCAATGCTAACTAAGAATGAATCCTTCTAAAAAAGAGCATGTGCCTTACACTTATTTAAAAGCATTGACCTACGGCCCGGACTCATTCAATTTTTAAAAAATTTAGCACCACACAAACACTCACACACATGACACACCCACTCAACGTAGGATCATCAAAATTTAGCGCATTGAATTCCAAAACAATCAAGCAATTTTTTTTAAGTTAGGGAATACAAATCAAATAAACTAACTACAGTACAATTGCATGTGCTAAGGCTCACACCAACCTAAACCAACTACTCTATTTTACTATTGACCTTAGTTGTCTAACAAATGATTCAATAGCTCCATCTCCAAAATCAGTGATACCTGAAAAAATAAAATAATAATCACACACTTAGGATTGTACACGGTCCGGATTGGTCTGGTTCTCTAGAAAACCAGTAATCGGACCATTTCCAATAGTTCTAAGAAATTGAAAGCCAGAACCTAACCAATATATGTGTGGAACCTAACCAGAACCAAACCGCAAACCCTCTCTCTCTCTCTCTCGTATATTGACTTGCAGAGGAGAGATCCGAAGGAGTTCAAGGAGAAACCACCATACCACGGGCTTGTTTTGGCTTTAATAATTAAGTCGGATTATTTTTTTATTTATTCAATTTTTTATATTTGTTAGTTTTGTGTTAAATTTATATAAATTTTTGCTTCATCTCATCAAGAGGAATTTACAATTTAAAAAAAAATGAATCAAACAATTTTTTGTTGTGAATAAGGACAAACTAATTTAAAAGGTCTGTTTAGATTATTTTTGTCTTTCAGTCAAAATTTTTAAAATTTTTATCATAATCTAACCTCAGAAGTTGATAGTGTTTGAATTTTAAAAATGTCAACAAGTTTGATAGTGTTGAGTGGAGTAATTTGTGACATGGATCAAATTCTAGGAACTTGTATACAATTGTTGAATCGAAGTAGCCCAAAATCTGAAATTGAGCAGGTTGAATTTGTGACACGCATCATTTTGACATGTTACAAGATCTTAAATTGTAGGGATTCGTGACACATGAAATCAGCTTCCAAGATATCAATAAAGCGACTACTAGTCCAAGGGAAGAGTATTTGATGCATCAAATGGATGGATAAATAGGATTGCTGCTTGTACTAACTTCTATTTGTACGTCTGTTTTTGTGTCAACTATGCCATTGTATTGCAAGCTAAATTCAAGCATATCCCTACAATAAAATTAGAGCACATCCCAGCAAATTTGCTAAATTCTATCATGAGAAGCTAAAATTCGATTTTGTAGGTGCTGTGATGATGTTTAGTTGCTGGCATATGGGACTTCAAAATGGGTGAATAACTTACTTGAAAATGGTTCCCGGAGGATCTCAATATCGGGTGAGATTTGGGCATGGCAATCCACTGCGGTTTGTTACAACTCCAACCTATAGAGAGACCTTGGAGATTCCTTAATTCAAAGTCTTCCTCAACGAATTTATAGCAGTTGTTCTGAGTCCTCTTATGGAGTTGAAAATTGAAATGCATTGTTGGTTTTGTATTGTGTGTCCTCCTTATGTTTCGTATTCTAGGTTAGGACTGGTACAAGTCTTGGAGGAGTCTTGAAGTCCACTAGTGTACCCCAGTAACACCAAAAGCAAACCAAAACTAACAAGCAAGTTCAGACACAAAGATACGAAGGTACTAGAGAAGACTGATACAGACACAAAAAAAATAAAAAAATTATTAGTCTCCTCAGCATCTCCTTCAACAAGTAATTTACGTCACTCTTTATCCAAAAAAATTCTGCAATCTCGGGGAAGAAATGGAAGGTTCTCAATCATGTCCCCCCGCCTGAATTTGAAGTGAGTCATAAGTACGTCTTGTGCAACCTAATCCCGGTTTTTATCATTCAATCGGAGCTTTCTTTTCACATGTTCATCCAGCACCCTATAGCATTTGTGAAACCGGGCCTTTCCCGGACTATTTTTTCTTGAAGAAATAAGCATTATCACAAGATATGACAATTCTATTCTTAAAAAAAAACAAAAAAAAATCTCTCTGAACAGAGAACAATAAAAACAAAAGCTTTTCCCTTCACATGAGCAACACCCAGATCAACTATTTCTTCATCCAAACCCCTTGACCTTCTCCGTGTGTACATTTAGACATAAGGATCGACCTACTAATACTAGTTATTTGTCAGTGTGTACACGTACAAAGTAGGATTAATTATCCTTAAAAATCTATAACTAAAGCTGTTTATTGTCTTTAGAAAAATAAAAGAGTATGACAAATAATTAAACTAGATTCAACTCTCACCACACAAAAATCTAATTTTTAAAAGACAACATACGTTTGTGGTTAATTTGTTTATACTATTTCCACGTAGCTAAGGCATTAATTAATAAGTTGGTTTCTTTTTCGAATATGATTGTGTTGATTTCTAAAAGAGTATGATTACGATACCAAATGAAGATAGGACACCCTTTAAAAAAGATTAAGTAGCGGACACTGAGAAACGATCACATGCTCGAAGCTTGTGGAAACAACCATCCACTCCATCACCATGTTTTAAAAAAATCTGTCATTTTTGTCAAGTACTTTTCAATTTTTTTTTAAAGGGCTTTGTGTAGTTATCATCAAATGCGGCCAAAGCAAGGAAGCAAGCAACCACTAGTCCACTAGGCTAGTGCTAACCATGTCACCGTCGGCCCACCAGCTAGCTAATGAATAAAATGGTTAAATTCCTCATTGTTCATGATCAGCCAGGAGACAGAACAAACCATCCTTGTGGCCTGGCCGGACTCCATACCTCCTTGACAGAACAAACTTAATTAAGGATATGGCCTCATTCGCGATCATATAATGGGTCGCGGGTTTTCACAGAAACATGCAAGCAAATTCCAGTGCCATGGCTGAAATTTGGGCACTAATGGATGGCTTGCAACTCGCTCGATCTCGCAGAAAATATGATCAGGAGTATAGATCAGATGGATGCTTTGGTCATAACCCAACTACTAGCACAACAAAAACATAGCTCATCATCCACTTATTAGTAATATATATATCATCTTTGATTGCATGTTACTCATGATGGAGCAATTTGACGCAATAGCCATCAACACTGTAAGGCGTAAAGCGATTCAAGCGAACAAATGTTTTTTTTAATATTTTTTATCCTTGTGTTTTGAATTGTATTCTTCATCTTAAGTATGAAGATATTATGGGGGTTACATCCCCTAGACTTGTATATGTTTAAGTTCTTTTAATTTACCATTTATTACAAAAAAAAAAAAAAGATGAAGAAGAAAAATTAGAAGAGGAGGAGGAATATTGTCTTTATATATATAGTTCATCTTAGGTACAGAGATTAAAAACCTAAATGTACATGCAAGACTCAACACAAAACTAGCTAGGAATGCCAATTGTGGCATTAAAATTCAACCTTACGCTTTATTCAATCAATTCGGTTCCTCCTTAAATTTATTTTCTAGATCAACCACTTATTGCCATCAATACACTCTAATTGGAGGTTGTGGCGGGTTGATGTTCATGCCCCTAACGAATTTACCAATTATAATGACGTTTTGTCTTTAATAAAATCGTGGACTGTTAACCGGGATTCAAATCCATCCCAAAACGTCAAATCATTTATAAATTTTAAATATTATGCATAAAAATTTATTACTGTATTTAGTTTGAAATTGCGCCTTTTGTGTAGTGCAGTAAATTTGTAAGACAAAAGAAGTATGACATTAGTTAACAATTAAAAATGGTGTGCAAATCACATTGGATCATCCAATGTGGGGTTCACAAGATATTACTTGGCCAGAGTCAATCTCCAATTTTTGGAGAACGTCTTAGATCATATCTAGCCTTTTTCTTTGTTTGTCCCGTTTTTGACATCATGGATCGGGCTAGCTGTGGATGGCCATTTAATTAATTCTTTGATTAAATTGGGCCAAGGCTACGTAATTGATTGGTTGTTAAGTGTATTGAGCCATGAGTTTTCTGTTACGTTTGGGCCCAAGAAGAAAGCAGCCCATGAGAAAAAGGTAGCCCATGGTTTTGGGGAAGGAAGCCCACAGTTTGGCCGACGAAGAAAATGCTGATTTGGCCCACGAAGTGCGGCCCACGGTTTTAGGGAATTGGTTGCTATATTTTCCTCCAAATTCAATTGGTTCAAGCTAGTAAGAAGAGGGGGTAATGGAAAGTTACTTCCACATCACCCATGATCTACCAACTGCTAATAACTACCCATGATTCTACATGCACAAAAGGAGGGAGCATTATGAAACACATGGTAGCCCATGGTGCAAGCAGAAATTCGGATTCAGGTCTGAATCAGCTTACTGTTTTGCCTATATATAGCAGAATCGAACATGAAAAACGGGTCTAATACTAATCAAAACTCAACACTTACAAACACTTTCCTATTTTTAGCAAAGTAGTATATCGAGTACCTCGTACTCAAACCCCATTCAAACTTACTTTCTTTAAGTAGTTTGAATCCATTCGAATTCACTTCATCAAGTAGTTTGGATTTTTTCTTTTCTTTTACTACTTTATTATCCCGGTGTAATAAAATTTACATTTTTACATTTTCCTTTTTATGCATTTCCTATACAACTAGGAAATTCTAAGTTCACGACCGTGTGGCAAACCATGACCCTCTTTGTGATCTTTAACTTTTGGGTCACACGCAATCGCTCTTACGTTAGAAGTCAAGATTCACGAGAATTTTCATCAAAAGTTAAGCACTACAAGTCTTGTCACGCCCGCGCACCACGCATTCACACCTTTACCAAAAACGAGAGTTTTCACTATTTAAACTTAGAATCAAAATCTGAGTGGATTAAATATCCTCCCACCCTAGTCCTTGACTCAAATCATATCTATATGATGATTACATTTTGAAATCTCGAAGATTATGTCGGCGGGCTTAGAGTAAAAACACCTTTTAAGATTGCTAAAAAATTACTCCGGTTTGGAGAAGCAGTCTTTGGTTTTTGAAGAGTTTGCATTTAAAGCCCGAGTTAATAAAAATAAATCTGGAACTCTCAATTGAAACATGGTACCCTCTTAATTAGCTCTAGAATAGTCGGTCCTTCTCTGAGGATATTTGGAGCCAACCAACTTGGGCTAACCTAGTTGGTCAAGACTCTTTTTTTTTTTTAACCGGTAGTTGGCTAAGACTCTTGCATCTCATTAGAAGGTGAGGAGTTTAAATCTCTCCACCCATGTGCGAGTGTTCTTCCCGTAAAGTGGTTTTTCTTTTCTTTCTTTGTTTCTACCTTATAATGGACTTATTTAGGGACAGTCTTTAATACACACTCATTTAAAGTGTGTACCAGATGCACCTATTATATGGTTCATATTGTGCCACCTCATGAAAAATTACTTATAGGACCGGTCATGCATAACATTTTATTTCGTATCGTAATTTTTATACTAAAAATTTGTAATTTTTCATCAATATGATTCGTAACTTTTTAACAATAGATTCGTAACTTTTTAGCAATAGATTCATAACTTTTTGGGAATCATAACATTTTAGTGTGTTTTAATGAGGGTACATATGATAAACACCCAAATAAGGGGTGTGTATTGTAGCACTTCCCATTTATCATATTAGTTGAGTTGTTGAATTTGGTTATCTAGTAAACTCTCACAATTGACATAATATCCAGAATTTGTTATTTTGTTATCTTTCCTATCGATTGAAAAAAGAAGAAGATATTATGAGCCTTGCCACCATTCCACTATAGCATAGAGTGAAGTACACAACTACACATAGTCTTAAACGTAGTTATTTTTCTTTACCAAATTTATTTATAAAAAAAAAAAAAAAACATATTTTGGTGATAGTGGGCAGAGTCACATAGCCATTGACGTAGTTGTTGCCTTCACGAATCTCTTCGATTTTGGAATGGATTTCTCTCACCTTTTCTTTGCCTTTGCGTGTCTCCCTAATTGAAGCTTTATGATAAGCATAATGCATGTACCCTGCAAGGCAGGCACTCTGCAAAAAGCCAGCGCTTTGCAGCATCTCCGGATTCATGCCTGATTAATTGGTACTTTATTTAAAAGTGTTATATACATAATAATTTAAACACAACACCAAATAAAACTTCTCACATATATATGAAATTCACACATACTAGTGCATATGACTTCCATGTGTATGTGAGAGATTGTGTTTAATATTGTTTTTGGATTATTGTGTGTGTAGCCCTAGTATTTTTGGCATGAGGTTTTTGAATTTTAAAGAATTCGGCCTTTCCATCTTTTTGGGCTTGGCCTAATTTTTCCGTCGGCTTGTATGATTTTTTTTTATATGTTTTTATATTTTTTCAATTTCTCTCGTCAAGACTAAAAATATGATGTAAAAATTCGACCCAAATCTTGTAAAGATTGGAAATGAACCCTGATAATACTGGACATGGGGGGCTGCTGTCCCGATTTTGGGGCCCACCCCGATCTCGCTTCGATAATCGGAATCGTTCACTTTGTAGAGCTCCTCAAGTAGAACAATTATGCAAAAAATTAGCTTAATTAGATATCATTAAGTGCCTGATCGGAGCCCATATAACTCTTAGTCCATGGGTTACAGTGGATTTGATCCAGTATTTCGGATCCATTCTTTTCAAGATAAAAAGATTCCGATCAGGCACTTAATGATATCCAATTAAGCTGATTTTTGTAATAGTTGTTCTACTCCACGAGCTCTACAAAATGAACGATTCCGATTATCAGAGCGAGATCGGGATGAGCCCCAAAATGTGGCACAGCAGCCCCCTCCCTCCAATAATACCAGGCAAAAGAGACACTGAAAATCAGGCCAAACTCACTCTTAATTTTTGGCCATGGTCGTCGTCATTTTCATTCAACCACCATCGTTACCAAGATGATGAGAACAAAGGATAGCCCAAGTGAGAAGGTGTTTTCTTTAAGTTCTGTGTTCGATTCTCACCGTAGGACCGCATGTGGCCTTGTTCGTTTAGGGTTTTTAAGAGAGTTTGAGGGTAATAAGCAGGGCTGCTTAAAAAAATTCAGTGAATTGTAAAACCGGTCCCGACCAAACTGATTCGTACCATTTGGATTTTGTCCATAGAATAATGGTTCGAACACAGATTGAAAAATTAGAAAATCATGACTTGCGGTTCAGTACACGGATTTTCATTACGAAATCGTGAATTAACCGGACTGTGAGATTTTTATTTTATATAAATAATAAATATAAATATAAATATATAAAAAAATATATGTGTATTTATATAATTAATTGTTGGTAATGTTAAATTTTTTTTCTACCAATTTTAATATTTTATCTTAATAATAGGATATAGTGTAGACGTACATAAAATATATGGGGTAAATAGTAGTTTTTTTTTATAAGTTATAGGTAACCGTAACCGATCCGTGAGTCACAGATTAGATTGGAACCAAACCACAAGACTTTTGGTTTGGACACGAATTTCATTTTATAAAAATCGTGATTAGCGATTCAGTACTCAGATTCCTACGAATCCAAACCGAACCGGACCACGAGCAGTCTTAGTAATAAGTATGGAAAGATAGATAAAGAAAATTTATTAGATACCGTGCCCAGGGGATTTGAATCCCCCAAACGAACAGGTCACAACATCTTCGTTATCAACACGAACCTGTCCTCCACGTCGCCGAAACCAAAGAGAAGATATTCAATGACACTTGGGGCAAAGTTGAGTACCAATTTGGATCACACATCGACGTAGGGTCAAACTGGAGCAAATGTTAAGCGTGAATCCATCCCCTACACCAATGTGTTCCAGATTCGTGCTCAACTTTTGCCCGAGGGGCATTGAATAATTTCTCCATAACCGAAATCCCACGTCCCGCGGTTTTCAGTTGGGCATCCCTCCCCAACCCTAGTCAACACAAAACCCTATCCCAACCTAACCATAGTTTACTTATCATAAAAAAAAAATCCCTAACCATAGTTAAATCCCAACCAGCCCACCACCCCTCGCTCCGCACTACAAAATGCCAAACCCAAACCCCTTTCCACCAAACCTTTTCTGAAAGAAAATCAGAGAGAGGGAAAAAAGACGGACCGAAAGTACAATTCTGACCCTCCCCTATGGCCGTCTCCTCCACCTTCGCTAGGGTTTTCACCTCGCCGTTCGAGTGCCGCTCAGATCCCGACTTCTCGGGAGCCCCCCGGCCGGAAAATGCGAGCTCCGGCCGCAAGATCGGAGCCGGCGGAGTGAGATCATACGGCGGAGGTGGCATGTCTTCTTCTCTGATTTTGAGGTTTCCTCCCAACTTCGTGCGGCAGCTGAGCACGAAGGCGAGGAGGAACTGCAGCAACATCGGCGTCGCGCAGGTCGTTGCGGCTTCGTGGTCGAACAACCCGGCTGCGGCGGCGCCGGCGGCGAAAGCCGTCGACGCGGCTTCGGCTGCCCTCGCGCCGGTCGAGGTTGCGACCGGTGTCGAGGAGGGGGTCCTCGTTGAGGAGAGTTGTTGTAATGGTGTAAAAAAGATTGAGAGTTTGAGCGATGAGAAAGCGTATTCGTTTTTGAGCTGCGACGGGAGCGTTGCAATTCATGCTGGTGCGTATTTTTCTGTATCTTCTTGAGATCCTTGTTTTGGATTTAATTGTGTGATGAAAAAGGGCACCAAATCTAACCATTTTGGTGAGATTAAGTGCTGAGATGTGGTGAGAAAAGGGGAATGAACCTATCAAAAAAATAAAACTTTTGTGCATTTCTCACCGTTTCACCCATGTGAATTAGTGATTGGTGAGAAAGGGTAAAGGAACCAATGGAAAAATGTAACTTATGTGGTAGCCTAGATGGCTAACGTGAGAGGGTGAAAGTACCCCCTCCCACATGATCGCGGGTTCGAATCCTGCTTGCTGGTTGTAGTCCTGTGAACCAGATGTGGTTCACAGATGCTGTGTGGAGGGCCCTTGGCCCACTCTAGCACTTTGGTGGGGTTGTGGTGACAGGCTCGTTTTCCGAGGCAGTAAGTATGGCTCGGACATTCCACAGCAGTAGCAAACCCTTGGGCATTCCCAAAGGGGTTCCCACTGGCTATGCTGGTTGCACCTTTCCATCCTTATGAGTAGAGGGAAAAAAAAAAGACTTTTGTATATTTCTCACAATTTCAATCCAAGCAAATGAGTGATTTCGTGATAAAGGGCAAGGAACCAATCAAAAAATGTCATTTTTGTACATTGCTCACCATTTTGCTCCATGCAAATGAGTGATTTGGTGAGAAATCTAATCTATTCACTGGTTCGATTTTTTCTTTTAAGTCATTAATTTGCGGGTGTTATCTCCTACCCCTATCTTGTGGTGCATAGGTCAATTAAAGTATTAAGTTGTGGCTCTTGCTAAGATTTGCAAATTATGTCGAAAAAATTAGAACTTTTTAATGCTTATGTAAAGTGCACCTTTTGCACCTTAACCACTGCTAACTGGGCTGTCGTTTGCATCTTTGTTTGTTCAAAAGATTAGTCAAGCCTTTAATTAGATGTACGTAGAGACTATAATTGTGATTGTCAATTGTTTTCTAGAGTATTCTGCTTGACAAATTTAGTCATGTTTAGTGTACCTACTCATGTGCCAGCGCGGATCAGGGTAATACATTTAAAGCTTTTATGAGGGGTTCCTGCAGATTTATAAGTGGAATGGATTTTATGGGTTTATTAATGGACTTCTTTGGTTGAAAACAAGTTACTGCCATTCAAAGTCCTCTTATGTTGTGGCCAAAGGCCCAATTTGGAATGATACCCCACATGACTGATTTAGTTTCGTTTTTGCATGCCTCCTTTAACCGGTTTCATGGTAAAGTTTCTCATCATTTAATATGACTGGGAATTAATTTTGCCTTTTGCGTTCTCAGGTGAAAGGTTAGGTCGCGGTGTTGTTAGTGATGCAATAACTACCCCAATATTTAATACATCTGCTTATTTCTTTAAAACAACTGCTGAGCTCATTGATTTTAAGGTATGTATCATTGTTGCTTTTGGTAGTTTGGCGTTAAAGGTACTTTGTTGCTTGCACCTACATTGGCCATGCTAATGATCTTGCACTATAGCTGATAATTTGAAGAGAGGATGTCAACAGTCACTCTGTTCATTTTCTGCAGTGCTTGAATTGATCAGTTTTCTTTTGGTATTTAACGTGATAAAAATTTCTGTTTGCTTGGAAGCCAGGAAAAGTTTGATGCATTAACTTGGTTCACTGATGTTGTGGCAGGAGAAACGCCGTGCAAGTTTTGAATATGGACGTTATGGAAATTACACAACGGTGGTTGTAGAGGAGAAGATAAGGTGTATTTTTCTCTTCAATCAAATTTTCCTTGTAGCCCTTGTGTGATTTAGTGCTTAATGTGCCCATCTGTTCTTCCCATCTGAAACAGTGCACTTGAGGGAGCTGAATCAACCTTGATATTGGCATCGGGGATGACAGCAAGTATTGTCATGTTGTTGGCATTGGTTCCAGCTGGTGGGCATATTGTGACAACCACAGATTGCTATAGGAAGACTCGGATATTTATTGAAACCATCCTTCCCAAGATGGGGATCACGGTACGTTTTCCCTTACTGGGACTATTTTCGTGCTGATTGTTGTATGTCTTGAGGTTCAGGACCAATGCGAATCCTGAGATAGTACTTTGAGGAAGTGAGATTATTGATTAGAAAAACCAGTTTTATAACAAAGCATGAGCATAATCTGCCCACTTGTATTTGTGCTCTTGGATACTGTCTGTCCTATACCTTCCTAATTTGTATGGGCACTCTCATTCTTGCTTTCTTCCTATTGAGGTGCAGGCCACTGTCATTGACCCTGCTGATATTGAAGGCCTTGAATCTGCACTGAATAAGAATAAGGTTGGTATTGAAGAAAGTGGTTAGATTGTCAACTTCGATTTTCGTTTACTAATCATCTTTCAAAAGTAATCCTGGGTTTAAGTATCCTTTTAAAGATTTGACACTATCTTTGTATGCAGGTTACTCTTTTCTTTACGGAGTCTCCAACCAATCCATTCCTGAGATGTGTTGACATTGAATTGGTTTCAAAACTTTGCCATGATAAAGGAGCACTCGTGTGCATTGATGGAACTTTTGCAACACCTCTAAACCAGAAGGCCCTTTCCCTTGGGGCTGACATTGTTCTACACTCTGCAACGAAATACATTGGAGGACACAATGATGTATGCTACCTTTGGATTCAGTACCGAATCTAGCTATTCAGAAAGATTACTTATTCTATACCATAGATGCTATGAAGTACTAACCGGCACCATTCCTATTTTAGGTTATTGCAGGTTGCATCAGCGGTTCTGAGAAGTTGATTTCAGCAATTCGCAACTTGCATCATATTCTTGGTGGCCTTCTCAACCCGGTGGGTAAATGAGATATCTTTTTGTACTTGTTATGGTCTTATATGTTTTTACTTTTTGGTAAGATCCTTTGAGAAATCTGGGTTATAGAGTCTTGTACAATGATACCGTTCTACACTTTTGAGCTCGTATCACCTAGGAAATGAATGGCTTTTGCATGGAAGACCTGCATCCCGTTTACTACTAATTTGTTCTCCAAAGCTATTGCTGAGTGTGGCGGTGTTTTGCAATGCTTGAATCATTATTTTTGAAACTTACCATGCCTCTAGTGCTTACTTCCTAGTGGTGCTTTAATTTCTTTCTTTTTGTAGAATGCCGCGTATCTTATCATCCGAGGCATGAAGACACTGCATCTTCGTATCCAGCAGCAAAATTCAACTGGATTGAGGATGGCCAAGATTTTAGAGGCACATCCTAAGGTACTTCACTACCTTGACTTCTGTTCTTGTGGCTTCCATTTCCTTATAACAGTTTCAGTCTGCATTGATCGTATAATGCTTTTAAAAGAAGCAAAGATACTTTGTATTCTGGCAACAGTCAAAAGGGGAAAATAAACTATTGAAAGGTCTAGAGACAAGGCCATACGATTTGTGTACTCCAGTTAGTTATACTGATATCAAGTGTGAGATATACTTTCACGTTTCTGAGGTTTCTGAGTAAACATCATATCTCAGAACACTGAGAAGCTTGTAAAGTACAATGGACAACCTCATTAACTTAAATCTATGCGAAGAGAAAGCATCCCAACCCCTTTTACACTGTGCATTAAGGACTTTGATCATGGGTGTCAACTTTGATTGACATCCATACAAATTGTGTACAACAAGATGTGTTATCCGTTGTGTATTTGAAGCTGCTGAAAGCATTTACATACCCCCATCATAAGAGAAGCTTTCTTTCATCTTGTTGACAAGCATACAAGGGAATTTCATATCCTATTTTAAAACCTTCCAAGTACACTATACTAGATCTAATGCACACTTTATTGATAAATAATTGAGCACCATGGCATTGCGCCACTGATGTATGACCATTTCTATGGCACAACTAGCATGATTGCAACTGCATGGCCTGTCGATTGAAACCACTCCTGAGCACTTCATTGTATTCATGTCACTCTGACCTTTTCACTAAATTCCCAAAAAAATTTCTTCTCCTGGCTTATTTTCACCCTATTGTCTCTCATCATATTGTTGTGCTGTTTATGCCATTTATTAATCCCATGTTCTTGATTTCATAGCTTCTTGTTGCTGTCTGTATCAAAAAGTTGATTTTAAGGACGGCATCTGGCATTTTTCCTTGTACGATTTGTATAGCAATCTTGTTCCAAACAACTAACTAAACATGTTTAACAGGTGAATCGCGTATATTATCCAGGCTTGCCAAGTCATCCAGAACATCACCTTGCCAAACGGCAAATGACTGGTTTTGGTGGTGTTGTAAGTTTTGAGGTCAGTACTGATAATTGCTTTGATTTACAACTGGCTTTTAGTTATTTTCCGAGTCTACTGGTTGTATTTTGGGCTATTTAGTTATGGTTTTATTCATATTGCTGTATGATTACTTATTTCAGGTTGATGGAGACTTACTGAAGACTGCCAAGTTTGTCGATGCGTTGAAAATCCCATACATTGCTCCATCCTTTGGTGGCTGTGAGAGCATTGTGGATCAGCCAGCAATAATGTCTTACTGGTATTTTTTTCGTCTCTTCCTCATTATGTAGGTGTTGAATTATGACATCTCCTTAACAATGGGGACAGGTTTTTTCCGGATGCATCATAAAATTGTATATGCAGCTTAAAATTCGAAAGTGGGTTGTGCAAAATCAGTACCCTATTTGGTTGGCTTCTCGGGAGTGGTTCTGCAGATTTCTCTTCAGAAACTTTTCGGCTGATGGTTTTCCAACCTTGTTTTCAGGGAATTATTCCAGAAAAGCTATTTTGCGGGAAGATGTAGACAATTTGATTTTGGTTTTCTTTTGAATACCAATTCTGCTGAAATAAAAGACCTATGAAACCAACGATTGCTTTTGTTTCATAATATAATGAAAGAAGTATTCACCAAAACTGATTTTGAAAACAATCACCAAAGAGGGTCTAAATTTCTCATAACCATAACTTGTGGGTGTGTGGAAATGAAATTGGCTAGTGGGGAACTTTATATTTTATAAACCTGTGTAATGTTCTAATCCATGGACATAGATGGTGCGAGAAAATAATGTATATTCTGTTGGTGCATTTGGAAACAGGGACCTCTGCCCATCTGATCGGGCCAAGTTTGGGATCTTGGACAACTTGGTTCGCTTCAGCTTTGGAGTTGAAGACTTTGAAGACTTGAAGGCGGATGTTCTTCAGGCTCTGGAGACCATATAGAGCAATTAACCTGCGCCATTGCTTTCTCACCTAATAATTGTGTCATGTAGCTGTTTGATCTTAGCGTTTGAATGATAATTTGACTGAGTTTGATGCATTTCAAATGATAGTGTACTAGAACAAGAGTGGTAATTGAATGCTCTGAACTTAAATTGATGAGTGGTTTGGTTTTTAATTATCGAGTTTCATGATTAGTGGTGCAGATGAGGAATGAACAGGCTGCAAATTGTTGCAGGCTTGCAGCGATGTTTTCTTGCTGATCATTTACCACTTTAGAGCCCGCCTTCGGGTTCTTGCCTTCTTGGCGGAGATGGTAACAGCATGATGGGGATGGAAATTCCTGGTCCTTGTTTTCTTTCTAGTGTGATAACAGATGCAAGATTAATTACTTCTCTCTTCTTAATGAAAGTACTCATAATTTTGGTTATGAAAAGTCACTGCAAAGTTTAAGATGCTCTTTTTAGATCCATTTTGAGAACCAAAATCCAGGATTGTTCTGTATCCTTGCTTAGGGTGGGTTCTTGTTAACTTAATTTTTTTCTTTCCTGTTTTGTTGTCTTTTTTGAATTTGTCATATTTGTGTTATGTTTTTTGAATTAATTATTCATCTCGATGAGAAGAGTTTGACAAATATGAAAAAAAAAAAAAAAAAAGTCCACTAAAGGCAAAAATAAGTATTCAACTCCTATATTTTTTGTTTAAAATGTTGTCTTATACTCCATCCATTCTTTTTTTAGAGTCCAGTATTCCATTTTGGGCTGTCCCTTAATAGGTGTCCATTTTGTAAAGTTAGTGGGTAAAAGTTGGTGAATTTTCCATTTTACCCATAAAAGTAGATTTCATTTTGAAAAGTTGGTGTGTAAAAATGTAATGATGATGTTTTCACAGAGGGTAAGGAGAGAAAGTGGAGGTAAAAGTTGATTTGAAGGTGTAATGATGATGTCTTTTTAATAAGTTAAAATTACGAAGCAGGATATTTAAAAAGGGACGGAGGGAGTATAAATTTTTTTAAATGTAGGTCTATTTTTTTTTATACTTTTTTGATTAATAATTAATTTTAAAAATTACAATGAAAAGCTAAACAAAAAGTAAAAAATATCGAAATAAGTTAACAAATAAGTTTATAAGAATGCAGTTTGTATTACTTGCGTATCCGTTGATATCATTGACTATGAACATCTTTTGTCAGAAGGTATTCCTCGCACATTTTTAAATGCCTAGAATTATACTTGGGAAAAATGTCAAAAGAATTGGTCACTTTTAGAGCATCTCCAACCTAATTTATTTATCAGTTGGTAACTTTTGGCATCGGGTATTCCTTGAAGAAAATAAATGTCTAGAATTAGGTTTCGTTCCAAAAATCTTCTTAAAAAATAAACAGCTTATTTCACATTTTCAAACTCAAAAATAATGTAAATAAAAAATAATTTTTTAATTTTTTTTTATCGTATAAAAGATCTCGATGATATCTTTCAAATAAAATTCATATTGCATATTTTTATTTTTCAATAAACCCATAATTTTTAAAAAAATAAATACTTTTTCTTCGTTTTGAAACGAAGCCTAGTCACTTTAGAGCAACTACAACCCTTGGCTTCAAATTCTATGTGGCATATAGATAGTAACTTAGCATCCTATTTTGGTTTAATTAGCGTTCCAGTTTTCCGAAAAAAGAACTTTTTAAAAAAGAAGGTAATTTCAAGCTCAAAAATCATGTATTTAAGCAAATAATTTTCCTACCAATATGGATCTTATTTGATAGATCTCATTAAGATCTTTTAAACGCTGAAAAAAAATTAAAAATATATTTTTTATTTTCTTTATATTTGAGTCTTTTTCTAAAAACGAAACACCTTCTAATCATACTGTCACATGGAGCGTCAAATCCGATGTCGATTTGACTTCACACCAATCACTTCAGATTTAACTCTTCATGCCAAATTTATTTTTGAAATTTTGGAATCAAAAAAAGTAGGGCAAATTTCACTGACCTCCCCTGAGGTTTCTGACACGAACAGAAACCTCCCCTAAGGTTTCTGAAATGACACTGGCCTCCCATTCTTTACCTGACAATACCAATCGTCCCCCCTCCGTGCACCTCCGTTACCTGCACGTTAGAGAAACGGATGGAAAAAGTGATTTACGTCCCTAATTTAGTTTTGTTTTTGTTTTGTTTTCCAATCACTGCCGTACTTTTTTCACCGAGAAATTATTCGTTGCCCCAAGAGTAACACATGGACTTAGCCAGGTGGTGCCTCCTACCAATAAAAATTCGACCCATTGACACACGATTCTTCTTTCTCCGGACACAGCTTTCTCTAAAAAAATCAAGTGTTCCAAATTACAATCCGTTTGAATGGGTGAGAAGATTTTATTTTTTTTATCATTTAATTCTAAATGATCATAATTAAATTTTGACTTTAGAACTCTCGTTGGTTAGTCCTAAGATATATTTGATTCTACAATTTTCTTAGGATTAATCAACGAGAGCCCTATAGTCAAAATTTAATTATGACCATTTAGGATAAAATGATCAAAAAACTAAAATCTTTCTATCGGTTCAAACGGATTGAAATTTGGAACACTTAATTTTTTAACCATATTTTTTAATATATAAACTACAGGTTGAAAAATTAAGTGTTCCAAATTTCAATCCGTTTGAATGTGTGAAAAGATTTTATTTTTCTGATCATTTATTTCTAAAGGATCATAATTAAATTTTGACTTTAAGGCTCTCTTTGGTTAGTCCTAAAAGATATTTGATTCTACGATTTTCTTAGGGCTAATCAATAAGAGTCCTATAGTCAAAATTTAATTATGACCCTTTAAAATTAAATGATAAATAAAATAAAATCTTCTCACCCATTCAAACGGATTGTAATTTGGAACACTTTATTTTTTTAGAGAAAGCTGTGTTCGGAGAGAGAAGAATAGTGTGTCAATGGGGCGAATTTTTATTGGTGGGAGGCACCACCTAGCTAAGTCCATGTGTTGCCCTTGGAGCAACAAATAATTTCTCGGTGAAAGAAGTACGGTAATGATTAGAAAACAAAACAAAAACAAAACTAAATTAGGGACGGATATCACCTTTTCCATCCGTTTCTCTAACGTGCAGGTAACAGAGGTACACGGAGGGGGGATCCATTGGTATTGTCAGGTAAAGGAGGGGAGGTCAGTGTCATTTCAGAAACCTTAGGGGAGGTTTCTGTTCGTGTCAGAAACCTCAGGGGAGGTCAGTAAAATTTGCCCAAAAAAGTAGATGCTGTGTACTTTTAATATTTGGAATTAGCCGTTATGATTGGGGATGAAGATCTTTTTGATGACATCTCCAATTTGAAGGTATGAGTTGGAGATAAAATCGATTACGAAGACTTGGCATAGCCATATCAAAACCTTGGCTTAAAAAAGCCACAGTCAAAGAAAAATTCTAGTCGGTTTTCAAAAAATAATAATAATTCTAGTTTCAAATTGCTTCTCTATTCTCATATTCACTTTCATTTTTCTGGATTCCTTTGAAAATCTACTCCAATTTGTGTTTTAATTTTGACTCCATATTTAGCCATTGACATCTCATTTTTTACCCTTATCCTATGTGAAATAATCACATTATCCTTTATTTTGTAAGTGTTTCATGCACTTTCTCGCACAGATAAGGGTATTGTTGCAATTTTAAATAGAAAAAGATAAAAAATGGGGTGCCAAAATCAATTTTCGGATTATTTCTACTACTGTTTTGGCTACTACCAGGGCGAGATCCCGAAGCCTTCAGCTTGAAATCGCAGTGGCATTAGCAAAAGCCTACCTGGCAACAGTGGTGGGTCTCCTCCTTTTTGTTTTATATATTCGTCAGAATCCCCGCTGATGCCTCCATCATCATCATCATCAAATCAAACTTCTCCCTCTCCCTCCCAAAAAGAAAACAGATTGATTAGTTCTGCCCGTGAATTTGCTCACCACACAATCGACTAAAATTTGATTCTTGATGGCATGTCATGAGAATTTATTTCTTGTAAACGGCTTCTAGAGTGAATGACTTGTATTTAACCGGATAAGAAAAGATATTATTCGGGATTCACATGAGCTGGCCCAAATACCATAGTGGTCGAAACCCAAAAAAAAAAGGAACGACAAGATTTGAAAAAGAACCCTAGAGTGAATGACTTGCATTTAACCGGATCAGAAAAGATATTATTCGGGATTCACTTGAGCTGGCCCAAATACCATAGTGGTCCAAACCCAAAAAAAAAAGGAACGACAAGATTTGAAAAAGATCCCTAGAGTGAATGACTTGCATTTAACCGGATCAGAAAAAAAATTATTCGGGATTCATATGAGCTGGCCCAAATACCTTAGCGGTCGAAACCCAAAAAAAAAAAGAAAGACAAGATTCGAAAAAGATCCCATTCCCGTACAAATCCAACAATAATATAAATATAACACTCTGTTCCAAATTTCCAACTCCCATTTAATAACACTTACAAAAATTCTCCCACCATCATCTCTATCATCTTCTCCGATCCCAATCCCCCCTATCTCTCTCTCTAGAAACTCCTTTCATTTTTCTCTCCCCAAAACCACCCATATCCCCGCCGGCGGTTTTCCGGGACATGAAATTCGGGAAGGAGTTCCGGACCCACTTGGAAGAAACCCTGCCCGAATGGAGGGACAAGTTCCTATGCTACAAGGTCTTGAAAAAGCTCCTCAAACACGTCCCAACCACCGCCGCCGATTCCCTCCTCCCT
>BPLS01000173.1:1815394-1860340 GCA_019656275.1 Rhododendron kiyosumense | reverse complement strand
TCTCTCTCTCTCTCTCTCTCTCTCTCTCTCTCTCTCTCTCTCTCTCTCTGTGTCTGATATTTGGGTCCTGCATGGCTGCATTAATGGCCCTACTCAGTTAACTTGGACATGTGTATGTGCAGATGGTTAAACAGATGCTTCATGAGATACGGATGGATATCAATGAAATCCGCGAGCATCTCGACAAATTTGAGGTTGCTGGATTTTTCAAGGCCTGAAGAGGTTTTTGCACATTTTTTCCATAGCCGTATATAATCGCCAAATTGATGGATATCCATGTTTTTCCATCCCTTTTGATTAACTTTATCGCCAGAGTGTAACGAAACTTCATCTCAGAGTTTATGCTCTTCCAAACTGTAAGGTTTTATGTTAATGCAATCTGGGGTTTTGATAGGCTTTTTGCATTGCTAATTTAGGGCAAAATAAATTGCCATAAGAAGGAACCACAACTTCTGTTACATTGCTACCTGATTGATCCTGCTAGTAGTCATATGCTTGTTTCAAAGATTAAGCCATGCACGTACAAGTATGAACCGGTGTACACTTGGACACGTTTTTGAGTACCCACAGATTTTTTATTCTATTACTTGTTCTGTCTCATCTACCGGTCCCCTTCGACACGTCAGGCCTGTATTGATTCTATTGAAACCGACTCTAGACACTTGTGAAGGAAGGTCTAAAATTTAGAAAGTGTGGGGGAAAATAGCCATCTTTGCATTTGAAAATTTACCATGTCAAATGACTACTCAAAGAAAGCAGCAGATTCAATCGGTACTCAGGAGCCCCCTTTTAGTTTTTAACAAAATTAGATACCCAACAAAACAAGGCAAAAAATATTCCTTCAAGTTAATCGTGTGAAATATGCATTAAGGAAGAAAACAGGGGAATACCATTTTGGAATTGTTTCGAATGGCTAGTTAACTGTTCTCCAGAATGTGTTTTTCAAACGGTAATTCTCTTGGGTATTAGCATTCTCAGCATAATGCTACAAGAAAGAATGAGAGCACAGATGAAATAGACCAAGGCACAAATCATATTATCAAACCAATGTCAAATCCCAGCAGCTCAAATTCAAGCGAATGGACAAAAAGGAGGAGAAGAATACAGACTCGTGTTTCTCCAGAACACCCACAAACGCAACAAAAAAGGACAACTAGGCTATTTAAGTTTGAAGTACAAGATCAAGGCAATCGCAATGACGAGGACTGCAATGATGGAGCCAATAATCCACTTGTTCTTGTTCATCCTTCTTGACATGTTGGTTAATATTTTCTTACTCCTACTAATGTTGTCATCCACTCCATGAAGCTGAAACACAAAATAGGAAATAAGTTAGATAAACATAATTGGACCGATCACCAAATGGCAAATGAAAATGAAATAGCACAGAAGTGTACCATACTTGTTGAAGCCAAATTCGAGTACTACAGATAATTTTCAAATAGAGAGCAAGGGAATTACATGCATAGAAATGGAGTTTGTCTAGAACAAACAAGGACACAGTGAGAACATCTGATCACTGGTGAAGGCGCCCAAATGTTTTTGGGATGAAAGACACAATGACCATAAGTTCATCTGTTTGATGTTCATAACCCATCCACTCTGATCTGGAAGTCTCTCTCTCCTCTCTCTCTCTCTGTCGTCTCTCTCTTCTCTCTCGCTGTGTGTGTGTATATATATTACAGAATGAAAAAATATATATTATTTAATTTTATATTCAACATATCCCTAATGTATCGTATCCTACCTTTTGGAAAATTCACGTATCCATGTATCTGTATCTGTGCTTCTTAGTGAAGGGGTAAGGGGGCCTCTAGTGTTTTATTGTGTGAGAGTACTTATGGATATTGTCGGATCACTATATTCTCCTCTTTTCATAGTGATTTTTCATCCGATTTTCACCCGTGGACACAAGCTTTAAAGCCCAACCGCGTACATCCTCATGTAGTAAGTATTGTTCAGTTAAATATTTCATTGGGTTCATAATTCGTCATAACAACTCAAACAATCAAATATCAATAATAAAATCACAAGCACTAGTGGGTATCACCGTGGTATTGGCATGTAAGAGAGACTGGCGCTGTTGGTGCAAATCCTGAAGAATTGAAACACCAAGCTCCTCTGTCTCCAACATGGTCCTTCTACTTTCTCTAACCCTGTCACTGGATTTGTTTAATCTTTCAGTTGACATCATCAATCTTGCCCTTTGATCAGCTGATACCTATTGCAGTCATTTGCAAACAGAATAGCATTTCATGAATCAGATGAGAGAACTAATGCTATATGAGAGATCCCAGATAGATCAAAGGTAATACAAGTTCTATTGTCCTGAAAACAGACACTCAACGGCCATTGAAATGAACTCAAAATTGTCAAAATGGGACAAGAGTAAACCCAACTAGTTTCTTATCAAATGCTTGTTTAAAGGAAACCCTTACTCAAAATCTATCTCAAAGAGACACTGCGCCAACCGGCTACAGAATAGCATTACATGAATCAGATGAGAGAACTAATAATGCTATATGAGAGATCCCAGATAGATAAAAGGTAATACAAGTTCTATTGTCCTGAAAACAGACACTCAACAGCCATTGAAATGAACTCAAAATTGGCAAAATGGGACAAGAGTAAATCCAACTAGTTTCTTATCAAATGCTCGTTTAAAGGAAACCCTTAACTCAAAATCTATCTCAAAGACCCTGTGCCAACCGGCTACAAACGGGCTTTCCTACAAGGAAGCAAAAAACAAGAGACGAAAATTAAAGCAAGCCGAACATACCGTTAGTGCATCAGCCATTCCAGATTCCAACAAATCATCCCGGGCAGCTTGGTTCAAGTTTGTTGATGTAATTCGTTTGACTTCAGCTTTCAAGTTGTTCACATCAGATTTGTATTCCCTCAACTTGGCAAGCAGCACAGCCTTTACATTTGGCTGCAAACTTCTTGCCTCGAGGTCCATTTTCCGGATCTATAGAAACAGAAAGCCATGTCATATTAAATTAGAAATTTGGAAAAAAAAAAAAGTTTTAGACAGCAAAAGTCACAACCATACCAAGGATTCCGCTTCATCTAGTCCAGCTTTTATTTCTGAAACTTTCTGCTTCTTTTGCTCTGCAAATAAGGGGACATCGTAATTTCTTTAGATCCCTATCCAATCATCCTCCTTTTTCTAGATAAGTAGATATTCAACGGAAAAACCGAAACCAAGAAGTGGAAAATATTGAAAATTCCAACATGTTTTCTGTCAGAGAACCACAAGCATAACATAATTAATGGTTCTCAAATCCACCTTGTTAGCAAGGGCATAAATACAGCCCTGTAAAGAGCCAATGCAAATGCATTCAACACACAATTCTAACGGACTAGAGTCGGCTGCAAGTCAGTGGTGCCATCACTTATTTCTATTTAAAGAAAAAAGGAGTCACGTCTTCTTCCCTATTCTATGGTATCTTTTCCGTTTGCTTCTCCTTTGTTTGAAATTAGTGCTAAACAAAGGAAGGAAATGCTGGAAACTAGTCTATGGATTTGGTGACAACGTATAAATCATGCATCTTTAAGGTTCCACAGAGTTCAACCAATACTTATTGAGAAAGCCTAAAGGAACTAAACACATATTCTGCATAAGTGGTTCTTCGTACTACTTTTCCCTTTTTGGTAATAATAAAAATGCTTACTATAGAGAAAGGAGAAATGGATTAGAACACATTGCCAACACCTTTTTATTTACACAGTAGATCTAGCTGCCAGGAACAACCTATTTCGTCGATGCATTCGCAAGATTGATATGAAAGACCAAGTTGTATTTTGTCATCACTTATCATTACTTCGCACAACAAAATCGACCCATGCGCATCTTTAAAAATCGACCAGGAAAAATTCCAACAGCTGCCGTCTCGAAAACACGCGATTCACCAGAACAAGCATACACAGATTTTGTATATAATAAAGACGGATTATACAAGCTGAATCATCAAATCAAATTAGGGCTTTTTTCTCACCTCCATCGAGAAGAGTAGCTGACGTGCACTTTTTCGACAAATTCGCCGAGAGCTCGCAATACTGGCGCTCGTACCTTTCGAATACGTCACTCATTGCTCCCCGTTAAAATCTGTACAATCAATCCGTTAATCCGATTACAAAAACAAATTTCATCGATATAATAAATACGATTAACAGATCGCTTCGACCTAAATGAAGAAAGTAATGCGATAGGGTTTAATTAGAGCTTTGAATAGATCGATTCGAATAATCAAACACGAATTATGGAACTCAACTTCGAATAATTCATAGATATGATAAGAAATAGGTAGAACCTGAAACGGATCGGGAAATCTCGTCGGAGATCAAAGAGGTGGCCGGAAAAATCGCCGGAGCTCGATGGTGGATCTCAAATGATTCTGTTTGGAGACAAAGCTATTCGTGTTTTTCTCGTTCCAACAGACTGGTCAATTAATAATGGAAAATTCCTTTATTTTGTAGCCCCTCGGGGAAAGTTGTTGGCCGTTCCAGAACACCTTTTTTACAAACAAATACTTATTTCACATTTTTAAACTTAAAAATAATGTAAATAAAAAATAATTTTTTAATTTTTTTTACACCGTATTAAAGATATCTATCAAATAAGATCTATATTGATATAAAAATAATTTGTGTAAATACATAATTTTTGAATTTGAAATCACCTTCTTAAAAAATAAAAACTTATTTTATTTGCAGAACGGGGCCTTAGTTATCAAAAAAAATTAAAAAATTAATAATGAAAAATGATATTAGTACCTTAAAAATTGATTAATGCAAACACTCTAAAAATAAAGAGAAGTAATTTTTAAATTACACTAATTTAGGAGTGCCTACGTCAATTTTAATTTAAAATACTAATATCATTTCCCTTAATAATTAACGGAAAGCGAGGGACTGATAAAGAGAACCGGCGGGGTACGGTTTGAGAAAGACACTTTGTGCTGTTTGCTTGCCACCTGTCATTCCAGGTTTTTTTTTATTTTTTACCACCTGTTATTCCAAGTTGTTCGGTCTCTCTTTCTAGTAAAGTTTGTTGTTTCACCCTCCCACTAAAGTGAAGATGGAGGCGAATTTGAGGTTCAAGGCTATGGACAGCCTTTGGATCTCCTGTTGACTTACATACTAACACCTTGTTAATCCCCGATGATGTATACAATATTGGCAAATAAAAAAATATTTTTCGGTCCACAACTTTTTTTTTTAATCAGATTTTCGGTCCACAATTGCTTCATGAATTTTTTTCTTGACAACTCATGTATCCGAGCTAACTTTTGCGTATCTCGATAAATTTTGGGAGACCAATCTCACCGCTTGTACGGGTCTCAATTAAAACATAAACAAAGTTTCATATGAAATGGTCTCAAAAGAGTTGACAAGACCAGTGAAGTTTCAAACGGTTAATAAAATTTTCACAAATTGAGTTTCCAAAACAAACGAACAGTTTAGTTTCGTCTTTTCTTTGTTTTTTTTTGATCCAACTGTGAGCTTGGTTATCATTAATTGGAATTGTTGATTTTGCATGGCTCATTGATCGTTATTCGTTTACCATTATTTGGAAATACATTTAGATATTTTTAAAACAAGTGACACGGGTTTAAAAAATTTCAAAAAAAAGCAACACGAAATAAGAACTCTTTTATCCCAAAGTAAAAATATGAGCCGATCGTTTAGTATCATTTTTTAATGATTCAGCTTTTTTATGAGTTCTTCAAAAAATATATACGCTTTTTGGTAGTGCACCACCCGCACAACACCATTTCCAAATTTGAGCACCTTTTTTAGGCTGGAGAGAAGAGATAGAACAGTAACAACGATCGCCATTATGCCAAAAAAAAAAAAAAAAACAGCCATCATCATCGAGTCATTGACAAAAAAATGTTTCCCAAAAGAGGTCCAAAGAAGCCCATGGATGAACTGTATCATATTACTGAGATATAGTAATACAGAATGTACCGAGAGAAAGATGGTATAATAGTAACTATCTCAGTTCAGTATAAGTAGTCTTTTATGCAATACAAAACTGGGGAGGGGACGCTTGACCTAAACAACAGAGCAAGGTCACCAAATGCAAAAACACTTTCCAAAGAAGAACCACTCCTCTCAGATTAATGGAGATTGAAGTTGAAGTAAAGCACATAAGCTGAAGAAAACATTATGACAAAGAATTGAAGACTATACCATCAAGTGTCCACCACCACCGACGCATCTTCGTCCCCATACTTGCTGCTCGTACTCATAGGTTCCACAACTCTCAGATTTGATGAGTTCCCACATCTCGCCGATAATATCTTGGTTCCCCAACTACTAATAGGTCTAGATTTTTGACATGTTATAGAACACTAAGGCCTTTTAAACGTTTATAAGAACTACTTTCAAGCTGTGGTTTCACCTGATGGAACAAGTTCGTTCCCCTCGGATATTGGACTATCCGCTGCTTTCAAATGCTTTTTCGCCAACCGCTCCAATTCTTTTTCCGGAAACACTTCTCCTTGCAAAGATGGAGCTATATTCTTCGCATGTAACCAAGTCAGTTGCCAAAAACTGTCCCCACTGATGTCGTCACCCGGTGCAAGAATCCCGTTCGTCTTCATTACAAGCAAAGTGTTCTTCAAAAGCTCAGGGACTAGTTCATGGATCTTCTCGCTCCGTTTCCCTCTGAATTTCAGTTTCATGCATCTCTCCATGCAATTGAGAACCCCCACCCACAATTTGCAGAAAGATTCAGATTTTGAGAGATTTTGAAGGAATTGTAAAAATGCTTTGGACAGGAGTTTCATAGATAGAGCGAGGGACCACTCTATGTTTCCATAGTCTTTTGGAGAATTCTCCAGTGCAATTTCTAATAAGTCGTCAAGTAATTTTAATATCACCAAATCTAAACACTGCACCCACGACTCACTTGGAAGGACGACCTCATTCACTCCAGTTAAGCACCGCTGCAAGGACAAAATCGCATGGTTTCTCACCTCCTCTCTTGGATCCAAACATACCTTCCTGAGTCCAAGTACCAACCTCATCCACATCTCCCCTAAATCCTCAGACAATTTCTTAGCCTCCTCCATCGAAGCTTCCTTGGTCTTAAAAGACCATTTTACCAGACAGACAATGGACCCCGCCATCAAATCCAAGGATTTGACAGACCTTTCAACATGCCCAACTCGAGATTCAGAAAACTGCCGAGCCGCGTTCACACAAAGAACGTAATTAGCCGGCAAAAGGTAGGCACCGTCAGCCATAACAAACGAAAGTGTCTCAAACCCTAATTCAGATGCTTCGGGATGTCGGGCGGTGATAGAGAGCAAGGAAGTAATCGTGCGCCACCCTACATGGGATCTTATCTGCATTGCGTTTCCTTTCACGAGGTGCATGACTTCCTGAGTGATGTGTTCACAATACGCATCAGCGACACGAGCGTCTAGTTTCAAAATCAGTTGTAAAGACTTGAGAAGCTCATCGGTTAGAGTTTCCTTATAAGGAAGAAGCCGCTGACATATTCGGAGGAGTCCAAACACAGCCTTTTCCGCCAGAGAACAAGGCACTAGGGTTGAGTGGACAACATTAGCTATATGGTCATAAACACCTTGCCAAAGAAGCGTAAACCTATCCCTGTTATTCAGTGTGATTCCAATAAGCAACTCCAGACAAAAGACGGCAATTTCTTCCTCTTCGGCGGAGTTGGTCCGTTTACGATCTCGCCCTGCAGCCAAGACGATTGCCCTAGAAAGATGTACTAGGGAATCAGCTTGCAAAAACTTACTTTCAGTAAATATGCTGTCGATGTGGCAACTTTGAATTATCTGGAGAATGTTCTGATGAGCCGCGAGTTGTTCCTCAGACGGTTGTGGCATGGGGTCCTCAGTATCCAGATACAAGAGTTGGCTGAACCGTCCGATCAGACCCGATGACTTCCTAGAAGGCACTGTCGCTGGGATACGAGATGGTGGTGTGGAACTCGTAGCGGGGCCCCCTCGATCCGAGTCAGAAGCGGGTTTTGGATCATCGGCTCCATCGCTGGCAACACGGGGGAGAAACCCCAGCCTGTGCAAGCTTAAAACACAATCCACAATGTTTTTCCAACCAGATCGGATAAGGTCACCGTACCTATTTGCTATGTTGAAAACTGCTACTGTTGCCATTCTAGCTTTAGTGTCATCGCCAAAAGCAGGAACAAATTCTTCGACAGATAAAGGATGTAAGAGGGTTGTGAACTTACAAAGAGATACAACCACATCATCTAAAACTTGGTCAAGGTGGTGATAAGCTGAAATTTTTGCAATGGACAAGAACCCTTCAATGCATGTTTCTAACACATCTTCCCGCTCAACGTGATCAAAAACTACAGAAATAGCAGCAATTGTAGGACCAGATATGATAGCAAACGTGTCGTAGTCAAGGCGTGCTCCAAAATCACAGCTGACAAATGGAGCAGCTGGTTTGGAATCGTGCATTAGACCAATCCAATGGCTTCTTGTCATGAATGGAAAGCCAGAACCCTGATCAGGGGTCAGGCGTATCTCAGTCTGACATACGGAGTGGTAAAGTTCAGAAAGGTACTCTCGCGGCAGATCATTGCCCCCGTTTATGCGCCGATTGTTGCGGATAAAATCTTCCTCAGTCATCTTCTTTTTTATCTGTGCATTGTGTTGATCTGTGTTTAGCAGTATGATAGAATACGACAACACGAACGCAGCATCTTTATCCGCTAGAATGTGAGGCGATTGCTCGTAATACCTCTCTGCAAATGCCTCCAGCACCCTATGTATCTTCTGTGATTCCCCAGGTAATCGGAAAGTTTCCAAGAAAACGCGCAACGCAGTGTCCAAATTCATTTCTTGAAAATCAAACAATCCAACAAATTCATGAAGCACTTCAATACAAAATTCATCATGGTTTCCCAAGAAATCTCCAACAAGATTCTTATCCAATCCCGTCGTGTACCTAAAGAAGTAGGCTACACTTTTCTTGTCAAGCTTATCAGGCAACAAATGCATCCTCTGTAGGAACTCAAAACCCTTCTTCGGATCCCTGTTAAAGTGATCCACTCCAACCATCAACTTTCTCTTTATCTGCTTCCTTTCACGTTGAAATGCAACCCACTGATTAGGGTCATCACAGTTTTCACATTTTACCGTCCAAAATGGCTTATATTCCTCATGATCCAGTGGAGCTATTTCTGGAGCAGGAAAATCGTTATCAACCCGTTCAGCCATACCTTGAATCATTGCGATCAAACCATCCAAAGCAAGTACATGAATGGCAGATAGAGGGCCATTCACTGGAAATGCACTTTTTGACAAAAGGTTGGCAATGTCTTCAAACACATTGGTGCATGATATATCACAATCAAAGTTGGCATACATCTCAGCCACGAATTCTTGCTGCCTACAAAGGTCAACCAGAGTCTCCATAGCAACCTCCTGTAGTTGGGATGATGCTCCATGCTTGCTTTGTGCAATTCTTACAAGAACAGAAGAGAAGAAAGCTTCAAGTTGTAGTTTCAGCTTGGAACGCAGATGGTAATACAAGTTAAAACCAATGCTACATACAGTTGAAAGAATCAGCGGACTCATTGACAACCCAAACTGCATCAGATTATTAAAAAGTTCGTCCTTTATCAAATCCAGTAACTTGGGGTGTTGGCCAATGCATGATCCACCCAACTCAATGGCGGAATTGATTAAACCTAACGCAAATAGAGGAACATCTTCATCATAAGCTATAGGATTGGACCTTGGACCAATTTCAACGCGCTCCATGACATTCAAAAGAGAACAAAGGAAGTGAAATATCTCCACCATACAGGAGCTCCCATAGGGCTCCATTAATACATGCCCTCCACTTTGAGAAGCCTCCTTCACCTCGCCAACCTCAGTTGCATCCAACGAAACATTTGAAGCAACCCCAACCACAGGTGAACCTTTATTTTCCAAACTGCCACTGCCATTATTTAGTTGTTTATTTTCATGAGTGTGATCCACATCTGATGCACCCACCTAACAAGAAACACAAGTCTCCATAAATAAACAAAGAAAGCAAAATAGGATGCTAGCCATGAACTAGTGATACTGATTATCTCCATGTGCCACGTAGGTCAACTCACGAAATAATTAGATCAAGTAAAAATGGTGAGATTCAGTGAGAACCCTAATCCTTTGCTTTCTCACCATCCAAAAGGGGCTGTAAAGCTCAGGAGAAAATGCCACAAATGAATATGACTAAGAATGGGTTATTACCTCCTCCTTAATATACAAGCTGCCTCCCTGAGTTGGTGCATGTTCTCCACCGTCAATATCAGGCAGGCGGGAAAAAATGTGCCGAATCAGTTCATGCATTGTGTGACGTGCTATCCTCTGCAACAATTCGCTTTTAGAGCTTGCTTGATGTACTACACGAAAGCAAGTATTTATGATGTTGCATACGTGCTGGTTACTCAACTTAACCGATGACTTATTTTTCATACAAGCCAAGAGAACCTGAAGTATTTTCATGAGTACCACTTCTTCAGAGGCAGGATCAGTCACCTCAAACCGGCAGCTTGTCACAGCATCAACTATCAGATGCAAAGCATCATCTACATTCACATAATCTGTATCAAGTATGTCAAGAGTCAAGATTTTGTATACAGAAGACAAAGCCACGCCAGTGATCGGTGCACCAGTTTCATCAGATTGGATCACATCCAAGAAAGGCTGGAGGTACAGGATTGAACTTATAGTGTCCCACCGGTTCTGCCATGAGAAAATTTGCTTCCGCAGTTTCTTAAAGGACTGGACAAGAGAGTGCTCTATGTGATCATCTTCTTCTATATAGCGAACTCCCCATCTTACATTTCTCCTCATCACTGCCAACACTGCCCCTATTTCGGAATTGACCATACATGCTAAACCACCTCTGGACGGCCTTACAGAACAGTTCTTGGGCTCTCCCATAAATGCATTGCCTACAGATTGCTGATTTGGGCACCCCATAATTGCCCCAGCTTCTTAATACACTCCAAGAGACATCAAAATCGTACAACCAGCTACTATACGGTGCCAAAGCATACCCTTCAGATTACGAAAAGAAAATAGTAAGCGCAACAGGTATTGTACGTGGATTCATGAAAAGAGTCATATTGAGAACACTAAACAAGCTTGGCCATCAACTGGTAATTGATAAATGGTGCCATTTTTATCTGTAACTACCATACTGACCACTCTATGGAAACGCCACCAGTGAAAGGATTACTAAACCAAAAGGTTTAACTTGGGTAAATAATGAATTTGTGGTATGCAAGTTTTTTGAAAGGTATCACTAGTTACCCAACTGGCAACTAGCACATCGTTTGGGTCATCCTAATTGTAGTATTGTACATACTGCATTAGCATAAGCTTGTTTCTATATTCAACTCTCAAACTACTCAAACTAGTTAACCAACCATTTGCATCAACACATAGCTTTGCTTCTTCTCTCCCATCTGTCACTAAAACGAATATGAACTGTGCAACAGTTCTCCCATTACAGTAACGCACGACTATTATTCAAAGAGACCCAGTCTAGTATTTATGAACATTCCTGTCTTTACTTATGAAGCAAAAAAGTCTACCAAACAAGTGCATGACTGATAGACATCTGGTTAAGTCCCCTTAGTAAAATGCAGTAAATTGATTGCCAACAGTTGGAGCAACAAGAGTGTCCAGGGTGATATGAAGCTGCTATTGGCAGGTCCGTATTTATGAATACAAGTATTCTCTCCTTTTAGGTAGATCCTATTTACTAAAGGGGAAAAAAACCAGTACCATAATCCATATACAACTACTCGATTATAGTGGTTTACCCTTCCTTTTGTGTCCTGGTTCCTTTTTACAACCTGATTTGCAAAAATACAAGACGAACCCAGCCGCACAAACAATAAAGAAACCGAAACAATCCCCTTCTATTTTTCTTTGAACAGGAAAGATAACACAAGGGTAAAAGTAATTCATCTTAACGGTCTACGGCCTCGGTGGAGATGAAGGAGAATCCATTATATGCACTAAGGATTAGAATGCTCAAGGGCGGAAGTACTTGAAGGCTAACGTAGGCTATAGCCTAGGTCATTTTGAGAAAAAATTTCTTACGATCCAGAAATTTTTTTTTTTCCCGAGAGAAAAAGATGACAGACAAACCTCGGTGGATCTTCGAACGAACGATTGGGTGAATATTCGTTCGTTCGTCGGCTTCAATCGTCGACAGCAGCTTCGTTCTTCGTTTCTCTTGCGTCGCCTCTCTCTCTCTCTTTCTCTCTCTGTTCTGCGTCAATGGCTCAGAGGGGGGAAGTGTGAGGGCTTTAGGGGCAAAGTGTAATTACTTGGGGTTTTTATGCCATATCTTATCCTGGCCGTTTGATTTCAATCCAACGAACCACATGAAAGTCCCGCACCACACCCAAATCCGGGATCCCTCAGGGGATCCGGATTGTATATACATGTACAAGTTTTGCTTAATTCATTTTTTTTTAGCCCAACTCATTCCACCCACCTATTTTCTCTCCCTCTTTCCTACTTTCTCTCCTATACTCTCCCTTTCTACTACCGTCAAGGGCAGGGGTTGTTGTTGATTGTTTAGAGTTGAAAACTCAGTTAAATTGACTCAAGGAATTTCATAAAATCTCATGGTGCTCAATCTTTTGATTCGGATGCCACACGAAAAACCCTAAAAAGCGACTTCAAACTATCCATTGGTCAAGATGTTGATTAAAATTGGTTCATTAAGCTACCATCTTTCAGATCGGGCGAAGGACTGACATTTAGGGTTTATGCTAAACCAAAAAATTGGGCTTTGTGTGCTTAAATTTTTTGTTCTTACAATCTTATTTTTTTAGGTTTAAATTATAATGTAATAACAACAAAAAATCTGAAGCATTTTTTGAGATTTGTTGATGTCCAAGAATTTTTTTGGGAGCGACTTTTTTATATTATGTATTTAAAGACACCACTATATTAACTCCTAAGAAATAGATATCCAATGTTCACACTCGTTACAATCTCAACATCTATATAATAACAGAGCTCAATTTTTGAATCTTATATACGTAGTTATAAACCTAGACCTTCATTTCTAAATCCTATGGTTAGCAAGTGTTAAGAGTATCTATAAATCTAGATCATCCACTACCAACGGCTAAGATCAAGTTTTCAAACACTTATTTATCTAAAACGGTTGATTTTGGATTGATTTTATTTGTTATGGAAGCAGAACTTTAGTTGATATATATGGTAATCGATACAATCCATATTGATTTTATGGAAGTAAAACTCATATACGGTAGAACTTTAATTGAGTGTTCGAGCTATACCTTCAGGCATGGGCAAGCACTAGTTCACAATATATAAGGTCAATGGTATGATGATACTAGCCATACGTGCAGTGCATGGATTGGATTATAAACTTTATTTATTAGAGATTGCTTGTATCCGTATGCATACTATATACACCATTTTGCCAATAATTGCTAAAAACCTACAATACATGACATGTATACTACGACTTGCATTGTCTCATTCGGAGAACGGTACGTATTCCACCCTCTATCCCTTTTGTATAGAAATTACACTATACGACCGTGTATCCTATGATTTATACACGTATTCTAATTCGGTACGTATCATCTGATTTTTTTTTTGAGAAAAAGTTGGACTTTATTTCAAGAAGTGGAACCCCGAATGCATAATCTAAGCCGTTTGATCTAATTATGGAATCTTTCAAACCATTTGATAGACATCCAGCCTCAACGTATGGCTTATATAGAAGAAAGAACCATACTTTGATTGTATTTTGCTTGACTCTTTTTTTTTTCCTAACAAAGGGTATAGAAAACCTTAATGTAATAGGTTCTAATTGAGAGACTTGAAATTTTGTATCTTAATTTTTTTTAAAAATGCAACCATAATTTGTAGGTGGTATTTGGTGTATCTACTTTTTAATTGTTTATTAATTATGATTAACATTGTTGAAGTATACACGAAATTTAGTATTTGATACAAGAAAGTTATGTCCAAACAAGTCCAATCGACAAAACCCAAAGATAGAAGATATTATTGAAGAAAATATAAATGTTATCTAGTTTTTAGGAATTCTAAAATATTTAGCTTTAAAAACTCTAGAATATACTTGTGAAATATCTAGATTTTTTTGTGAGAATTAGTCATGTGTAATTCTAGAATTATCTCAAAATTTATCTTGTATGAAAATATCCTTGTATCAGAGTCTTCCATGGAGTAGAATAAATATGAATGAGTTCTACCTATAATGTATCAACCAAAAAAAAAGGTTGAGTTCAAGTGTCTAATTCCCTACTCTTTTAGTATTCTCTCTTTTCTAAAAATCTTGTTCAACTGAACAATAGAAATTTTTACTATTCCAACAACGTATCTTTAAGATATGCGATACGTATTTTGGGTTAGCCCGGGGTAAAATCAATTCTTGGTTCCGCCCTTGAGAATGCTCAACTCACAATTTTACAAAAACCCTACTAAAAGCTATAACGGTATAACCTCTGTCCGTCCAAAACTGTAATGTATGCACTATCGGAACGGCTCCCTATAGTAACTCGTATATCACCCTAGTGCAACCCACTACGCAACCATCCCCGTGCTAATGTGAAGCAAATTGGGCAAGAAAATAGTTTGATGATTCGAATTTCTTAAGTCAAATAATGCGCATGTGTGAACCTGAACCCGAAAGCGCCTTTCAAAAACATCTCAAACTACGAGAGCGGAGGGTTCAACCAAAGGATTACAATACTAAGTTCAAAACCTCCTTTAATTCTCTCGGGAGCCAAACGGGGACCAATTGAACACACTGGTTTGAGAAGCAACTACACGGGCAACATCAACCTCAGCACAAATCCTGATTCGGATGAATAGATTGAAGAACAAAAAAAGTGCCAGATCTGACTTACTCGGGGCTCGATGCAACGTTGAGATGGATCAGATCAGAAACTCAATGAAGGCGACACCGGTGACCGGAAGATGATTCTGGGATCACTTCAACGTCAAGTGAGATGATTAGGTCAACGAACCAGCAACAAATCGAAGCAGGTAAATTGAATTGGGTAATTGCGGGGGAGTCAATCAAGGGATTTATCAGTTGAGAGCAGCAGATCTGAAACGAAAATCCACCGTAGCTTTCGGAGATCCCATCAATCGATGGTTTACCGGGCGGGGACCTCACAGAGGTGGTGGCACGAACCGAGGTAGTGTATAGACTGGTTCTTTGTTTTTCTAACGTTTTTGTTGTTCACGTGAAACTTTGGTACAGAACTTGGAACACCCGAGTAGTGATGAAACGGGTCGGACAATCACCTATAAATGACAGTAGACAGTAGTTAAGGCAACATTTCGTGTTGTGCACCATTCGAGCCATTTATTAAATTTATAATATCATTTCCGGTGGTTGTGGATCAAAAAAATTAAATGAAAAATTAGAATATTGGATTTAATACTAACAGATTGAAAGCCACAGTAGGTTAACTTTTTGAACTTTCCGTCTTCTCTCTAACTTGTAGGCATCTAAGCAACATCTTTCTCTCTCTCTGCCCGATCATCCTTCTTTTGTTCATGTCCCCCTCCTCCCTTTGGATTTCTATTCTCAATCCGGTGGATCTGCGCCAGATTTCATTATTGGGTGTTTTCCGGCACAAGGCATAATGGTGAAGTGAGATCCCGACGGCTGGTGGTGTTTTGTTTTGAGTATTGCGGCTCGTTAGCAGGGATCCGTGGCGGCTCTTCGCTTCTCTGCGTCTCCAATGGGCAATGTTGTTTACTTTTTCGGTTCGATGATCTGACTAGTTTCCTATGGAGGTTTCTCCTAATGGATTTGGAGGTGCAATGTTGACTGTTGGTGGCTGTGGAGGCGGCTTGGGATTGAAGTCGGGGCTCTCGTCAGTTTTGGCATTTTTAGGCACCTCCATTGTTGGTGTTTCTTTTTGTCTTGTAGGTGGTGGCCTTTGGGTGGCAAGGCTCCTGATGATTTTCACTCATGGGTGAAACCAGCTAATGCTTAGAGCATGTACACTAGCATTGGTAAAATTCATTTTTAATTATTTTAGATAGGAGAAACTCAAAAAATACTCCTACATTAGATTAGGTAAAAGGGCAGCTAAAATACATTTATGAATAGGGCTTAGCCACTTTTACCTAAACACTATTCACACTCATTTCTTTTTTTATTGTTTCTTTCTTTCTCTCTCCTCCCTTCTTGGGAAAAAAATAATAGGAAAAAAATGAAAAAATATATTTTTTAATTGGTGTTAGGTAAAATAGATAGTATTGGTGTAATTGTGAAAGAAAAAATTGATAGCTAAAATAGAATTGTGAACTGTTCACAAGGTATTATATCCATCCATTGATAAACTTGCTCTTAACTACGACTTGGAGTCCTTGCAACCGGTAAGATTTGGAGGCGATGACGGCGTCGATGGTATCTGGAAGTGGTAGTTGCGTCAAGAGGTGGTTGTCGTTGCCACCTCTTCCTACTGTCGCCCTTAGTGCTGCAACTCATCATGCTTCGTTTCCTGGCGGAAGGGTGTGGTGATTTTGGCGTGCTTTTGTGGTGGTTGCTGTTACTGCGGTCGACGTCCGGGAGTGGTTGTGACAACTCTGTTATGATTAGGGTTTTGGTTTCTTGGAGTTTGGGCTTAACCCATTAAGTGTTTAGGCTTTGGCTCTTCAAGAGCGGGCTTGTCCCTTAGGCTGTCTTTGGTTGGTTCGTTGTCAATCGAAGTCTTGGACTGGTTGGTTCATTGTCAATCGAAGGTTTAAGTCTCAAACTCGGCACAGGATTTTTCTTAACTTTGTTAAGAATTTGATGATGTTCGCCTTGTCCTTTCAATTGAATTGTTTTTTTTACAGAATCACAAAAAAAAAAAATTTAATTTAATGAACGGCTTGAATTATTTTTTTAACCCAAATTGGGCCCCATATAGAGATATGTGCACAGTCTGTGCTTAAATACTTTTTGCAATTATATTTGCTTTGTAAATTAAGGGCCTGTTTGAAACTTTTGAAAAGGAAAAGAAAATAAAGTGTGAGGAAAATGTAAAGAAAACATAAGGAAAAATGTATTGTGCTTAGAACTATGCTTTCTTATTTTCTTCTCACTTTCTTTTCAAACCACTTTTCAAACCAAATAAAGAGAGGGATTTTTTTAAAATGTTCCTTTCTTTTTTTTTTTTTACACGTTCCAAGCAAGGCCTAATAGTTTGACAAGTATTTCAAAAGGCGTAGATGGGCTCTTTTCTTTTGTGCGAAAGGAAATTAGGAATCTATGGAAATAATTCCACGAAGAGTGTGTATTTTGTTTCTTTCAATATCTAAAAGTACCGTAGCTACAAGATTTAGGATTTATAGGCAAACTAAAGATCCCCACCGAAGAAAAATATATTTTTTAGAATTACGAGTGAAATAGATATATTAAAAAAAATTGAACGGCAATTATGTAAGAATGATAGTTTCTCATGACAATAAAAGCAACATGCCATAAATTAAAAAACAAACAATTAAATGGAGTCAAAATTGATTTATAGCTCGAATGACAGAGTAGATTATGAAAATTTGAAGATCATATTTTGAGATTTTAGCTTTCAAAATGTATGCAAATGCAATTGTGTGGTGGTGCTGTGCAATGGTATGCGCAACATCGTGTTGCGCAGTTTCGAGTTGTCGGATCGTGCATCAAACGACTCGGATCTCATCTCGGCAATGAATAGCATCCAATGGCTCGAATCTCATCTTGGAAATGATCAGCTCCCAATCATTGATTGCCGAGATGAGATCCGAGCCGTCGGATGCACGATCAGACGGCTCAAAGATTCGCAGCACGGTTCTATGCACCACACTACGGAAAAATGATGGCCAAGATGTGTTTTAATAATTAATACCCGCCAAGGATATGCTAAAAACATTTGTCAATGCTAAAAATGTCATTGACAAATATTAATTATCAAAACACATCATTAAGTGACTAGGGGTGAGCAAAAAATCCGTCAAACTGCGAATCCAGTCCAAACCGGAGGGTTTGGTTTGGGTTTTTAGTAGTATGGTTTGGTCATGGTTTAAAAAAATTAGAAATCGCGTTATATGGTTTGGTTTGTGGATTCACGTTTACGGTTATGGTTCCAAACCAATCAGAACCGTATAATACATACATACATATATATATATAAATTAATTATGATTCACCTAATAAATATGAGAGCTTTTAGTCAACTACTTTATTAATTTATTGATTCTATTAAATTCTCTGCAATATTTTATTTTTCTTCACTGTCAAGATACTGATATGAACGTTGTAGAGTGATGTCACAAGTTGGTTTCTACCATACTGCTACTATTGCCATTTTGCTACCTCATTTCAATTCAATAGTTTTAGAAATTATTATTGGCCTTTTATTTGGTTAAACTATCGTAAGATGTTTAATAGTTGGTATTCTTAGTTGGTTCATTTTAGTAACTTACTAACATTTTATTTTCTTAATTTAAGACTTGAGGCAATTTTTGGTATCCTACTCTTAATTAGTTGGTTAATTAATGTGCTTTAATAATTTGAATGGAATTGGTTTAAATATATGTATTTTTTTTAATTTATCTTCATAATGTTAAGTACTTTAAATATTTTTTGAAGATAATAACTTAGTTCAAAGTAAACCGTGGTTTAAAACAGAAATCGAACCGTATTTAAATGGTTTGGATTAATTTGGTTTTATGCCTTTTGTAGGTTGATTTGATTTTCCAAATTCATAATCCGTAAGTATTAATTTGGTTCTTAGTTTAGTATGAAATCGAATCAATCCGGACCATGCTCGACATTAACCTTCATTTTCCCCCACACTACACGGCACAAACCCGAAAGCCCATGCAAATATTTCTCTAATTACCTTTTTGTACGACTTTGGTCAAGTTGGATTGAACAAATAAATAGGAGAAGGTAATAAAGATTCGTGAGTTTGCCACGTACAATATACTAGAATAAAATACGGATAGTGATATAGTACTGTAGTATAATATGAGTAAATATATACTAATTCCATGTTTCATACGTGTCAGTAACTATCCACGTGTATAATTTATCGTGTAGTTGTAACTTGTTAGGATAAAGTGACAAGTGTGAATTCAATGATTTTAATATTCTTAGAGCATCCACGAGGACCACGATGAGTTTGATATATTTGTGTGTCAAAATATTTCTTAAAATGTGTATTAGAATAACAATGGAACCCACAAGTGTGTGTTACTGCGTTCTTTTTAACTTATAAGACTAAAATTTGTTTTAATATTTTTTGCTTTTCGTAATTTTTAATTTGTTTAGTTTTTCGTTGTAATTTTTGGAATTAGTCGTTCGTCTCGAGTCTCTCGACGAGATGAACTGGATAAGTACTAGTATAAAGTATAGACCGATATTGAAAGAATTCAAATAAGACAATACTTTAGACATATAAGACAACTATTTGATACCTTTTCCGCCTTTAGTGAATTTTTTTCGCTTTTGATCATAATCATGTATTTTTTAAACTGATCCTCTCGTTTGAACAAATGATTAATCTAAAAAATGTCACGCGAATTTAACAAAATAAAAAAATAAAAAAACCCAAACAGAGCACACACACAAAAAAAGAAAGTTAAACAATTTTTGAATATGTCGGGACACCGCCGCACCGCGTATACATATCCAGAAAAATCCAATACTAGCAGGGAAATTTGAATTACCAGAATTTTACTACTGTACTAGTTTTTTGTGTGCAAGTGGAAAAAAAAATCCCGATATTCCGTTTGACCGACAAAAAAGAAAAAAAAATCCCGAGGCAAGGTGTCACTTTGACAAACGTACAGGTGCGCATCCGAGGGATGTTACCCCCCACACACGTGTTACCCTCCACACAGGCGTTAATCCGTCAACAATTTGGACCGTCCAAACGTGTTTTAGACGGTCTGAATTTTAGACAAATAAAAGAGGAGAGAGAGAGTGGCGGAATGAGAAAGAAGAGAGAATAAATTTAAACTGTTCAAAACACGTTTGAATGATCGTGGTACTTGCTCGTCACCCAAAAACTTCTCAATGTGATGAATCCCCATGCATACGTGATCGTTGAAGGGAAAAAAAAAGAATAGATACGGATCAATACAAGCCAGCCTGTGCAGGCGACGTGGCAAAGCATTAATGGGTTCCCTTGACAAATCACAACGATGTCGGTCATGATTTTTTTTTTTTAATTCGCTAATCATAATCTATTCTATTGTATAAGACTTAGTAAGGGAGATACTTACTTACGGAAATCGAATAATACCTATGTGCATATAAGTATAAAGGAAACCACCAACTGCACTCTCCTCCACTTGCTAATGTCGATTGTGATTAGGAAAAGAAATATTGGAGTAAAATAGTAGTACCACCCTCCAAAGAAATTTGACCAGTTTGCAAAAATGAGAACTTAAAAATATTAATGTGTTTTTGCCAAAAAAAAATCAAAATTTGTGCTGCTAGATAGTACTCCCTCCGTCCCAATTTGTTTGTCTAATTTCGACATACGTGTCTTTTAAAAAATTATCTATATCTCACAATCTATAATATTTTACATAATTTCGAAAATATCATATTTTAGATCTAATTGAGAGCTATCAAATAAGATCCATATTACATATAAAAAACATTATAAATTGTAACATATAGACAATTTTGTAAGAGGTTCCAAATAGTGAAAAGGGACAAACAAATCAGGATGGAGGGAGTAGCGAAATATTTTAATTTCTAAAAAGAGTTTGAATTTTTTTGGTATAAAAATTCATTTTTTAAGTATTCCATTTGCGGACTAGACAACCTTTGTGGAATAGAGAGGAAAATTTTACTTTGGCCCCTTATTCTCTGAGAGAGTTTCAAGTACACCCCTGAAACTTCATTTTGTAATATATTACACCCCTTGAACTATCAAGCAAACTGAAAACTGTTAACTATTTTGTTAAATATTGTCCATACCACAATGTGATATTTTCTCCTTTCACAACAATTTTATCTTTTAAATGCACTTGTAATATGACCATGTTGCCCTTAGAAGCTATGTACCAGCCATATAAATCCATTATAAGGCAAAAACATCATCACATGCATTATTGCCCCTACCCCAACCCAACATGGCAACATCTCTCTCTCTGTTTTATTTAGAACATGCAAGCTATATACGAGGCAACATAAAATTTATTCACATTTAGTTGTCCATTGCGTCTCTTTATTCTTCTTCGATTTTCTTTCATATATGCTCATTGTGAAAGCTGACACGCTTCTTGAAAAAAGACCAAATATTTCGTACTTCAATCAACAAAAATTTTAACTCTAAAAACTCTAAATCTAATTCCTCGTAAGAGTTTCAGAACTAACCCTAATGCAATGTTGGCCCACCATTATGAGCAACGGTTCACCATATGGGTTCTAAGGCTTTATTATTGGTTCATAAGCATAAAATTTATTGATTTTACTGAATGGGTGTAAACTCCATACTTTTATATTATAATAATTAAATTGGATAAATATTTTGTAAAATTATGAGTTATTTTACTTGGATTCTTCAACAAAAAAAGAAAAAAGAATAAGAATTATGAGGGGAGAGAGATAGGGGGAGGAAGAGAAAGTTATATTCAATAGAAAAAAACTTGGCACGAATGGGTCTTAGATGGAGAAGTTCAGGAGGGAGAGAGGTGTTGAGTTTTGGTAGGACAATAATGTAGGTGATGATATTTTTTTTTCCTTGCAATGGATTTTCATGGCTTGGTTATAGCTTCCAAGGACAACATGATCATATTACGAGTGCATTTAAAGGGAACAATTGGTGCGAAAGGAGAAAACTTCAGTTTGCCCGATAGTATATGAGGTGTAAAAATTGTAAAATAAAGTTCAGGAGGGTTTACTTGAAACCCTCTCAAAGTACGGGGCGTCAAAGCGAATTTCGGCCGACGTGAGGGAGTTCTTTGGTTATTTTTACTACTACAACTCATAGACGATAGATAACATTACGCTTCACTTCACTATCCCTTCACCAGATAGTGCTCATCCGTCTGTGCTCTCCGGATTCGGAAGTAAGCAGGTTCTCTCTTCTTCCCTCCTTTCGCCTGAAATTTAATTCGTCAACTGTTTATTTGCATCGTGGAATATATGTACCTTGACTAGGGTTTCGATTTCCCATAGCTGGTCTAAATGCGGGCGTTGTTCGCCGTTGGATTTGGTTAATATGCCCTTGTTCTCTTTGCTTTTCAAAAAGCATTTTCCAAAAAATTCTCCCGGGATTTCCTCTACTTCTAACATTTCTCTCTGTCTCTCTACTTATTATCCATACTATTTTTCAAAAAAATTATCAAATCTAAATTCAAACGCAGCATAAATTTAACTCACTGGTATTTCTCTGTTTTTCTTTTGCGGTTTTTTTTCCCGGTCGTTTTCATCCTTCTCTTTCGCACTTTCTGATGCCAGTCGGACGTTTTGAACTTGAGCTAGTCTGTGTGGCTTTAGGAGGTCTCTTATCAGGTGAGGTCGATGGTGCATGTGAAAAAAGGGCCACATTCGAGGTCGTCATGAATGTAGACAGGGACGGATGTAGGAATATACTTTAGCGGGGCACCTGTTAATCATAACGGAGAAGTTCATTTATTTTAGTCAACTATAGTAAGATAGTACAAAATTAAAACATGCATTATTAATTACAAAAATTTAACGCGTAGTTTAAGTTAAATTAGGTAAAAATGAGCACAAAATATCAGACAAAATTTTTAAAGTATGCTTTAAATGAACATCACCGAATTTTAGAATTGTCGAGCTAGTTTTGTTAATGCCTTTATTTTAAAATATTTCTCTCAGACGGTTAAAAATAAAGAGAATAAAAAAAGAATAGCTCCAAATAGACAAATAGCTAGTAAAGTAACAAGTATAAATGCACCATATCGCACAATTTAGGCATAAAACTAATTTTATATGTGTATTTTCAGGATGTATACAAATGTGTATGTTTATATATTAGCACACTTTCATAATTAATTATGCTAATTTATACATAAATATTTTTTAAAAATATTTTAATTTTGAGTGGGGGCAAGTGCCCCCGTGTAGATCTGTCCCTGAACGTAGATGACTAATTTTGACAATTAGGCAAGGCGAGCAAGCAATCGCTTCGGGCTCCTAGCTCCTGAAATTTTACCAGGAACTGAAGCCCTCAATTAGTAAAAAATATATGTATATTATGCATTAGAATGCGGTCTTTATAGTATGAAATTAATGGCTTGTTTATTGTCCTTCGGAAGAATTTGAAGAAGCGATAAGACAATGGTTGGATTCTTGACGGATTTCCGTAAATATAAAATTTTTGGAGGATAAACTTAATCAATCAAATGTGTGTAAACGAAAATATGGTATGATTTTCTAACAAACAAAACAAAATCATGTCGCAGTTAATTTTATCACTTTTTAAGTACTTGTTCTACTTCTACATACAAAGGGCTCCATTTGACGAGCTCCCTTTGGGCCTCGAAGAACTCAGGACAGCCCTATTAGTAATTTATTTTAATCAACGGATATCTGTGATCTTAACGTGGGGAGATTAATAAGTATTTAAATAACATGGAGCTTGAAATATAATTGAGATAAGGACGGGAGTGCAATTACAATTCTGTAGTGGGGTGAATTGTAATTTGTGTGATAAGAAATAGAATCCTAGTGGGATTAAGATTTCTTATTTACACAAGGAGCCCAGATTTATTTCTCCTTGGGTCCCTACCCTAGCCCTATAAATATACCGCTTCGTTCTCTAGGTCGATGGCATTTTTGAAAGATTAGAAAAGTGGGCTGTGAGAGAGGACAAACAATCACGTAGAGTGTATGGTCCAGCGTTTGTGACGTGGGAGTTGCGGTAAAACCCTAATTCCGCCTTGTAGGATTTTCTTCAATTTTTGTTGTTAAATCTGAACGCGTCATTAGTGGGTCTTGGGGATTCAGTTTCCTAACAGACCCTGGAATCGGGATTGAAAAAAGACCTTAGAGAACAAATACTTGAATCACAGGCGATGCATTTTTGATGAGCAATATTTTCTGAAGCAAGTACTCAGTAGTCAGTATCATGTGCTGGTCCTTAGCTGACAGATTATAAACATTGCATTTAGTTCTCTATCACTCCTTTGGTGTCTCTTTTTGTTCCGTTTATTCGAATCTAATGAAGCTCCACCATAACTTTTAACTGGCATTGTACCTAGGTTTTTTTGGGGCCATTTTTGGCAAACAAGAGCTGTCATAATTGTTATGATCCCTATAATTACGTGCTTGATATTTCATTGGCATTTATTGGAATTCCAGATAACAATTTCAGGCAGATATTTATTATTTTAAAAGCTTCTTAAAGAAATGGTTCATTGTTAGTATTTTGGTGGTGTTAATTTGTTTCACTTCCACAATGATTGACCATCAGAAAATATGGATATCATCCTTACAAAGCAGAAGTTAGTGTGTGTGTGTGATTTCTTTCTATTCCTCGTCTTTTCCAAAAAGAAAAAAAGAAGCATTCACAAAAGTAACATGTTTCTCAGTTTTTTTTTTGCTACTTCTGCTTACCTCACAGACTTCACAAATCTGAGCAGCTTTTTGTTGTAGGTTATCAATTTCACACACCCTTAAGTTCCTCTTCCGGTAGTAGTTGAATTGAGGAATTGATAATAGTTGAAACGGAAATCCTTTGGAGGAATGATTCTCTCTGCGCTTTTGACTTCCGTTGGAATCAATCTCGGTCTATGTATTCTTTATTTCACTTTGTATTCTATCTTGAGGAAGCAGCCTGGTAATGTCGTCGTATATGAGCCGCGCTGGGTTGCTGAAGAAAAATCTCAAAAGAGAAGTTTTTTCAACTTAGAAAGGCTGTTAGCTTCTCCTGGTTGGGTGGGAAGGGCATGGAAGCTCTCAGAAGAAGAATTATTGTCCATCTCGGGTTTGGATGCTGTTGTCTTCATGCGTATTTTCATCTTCAGGTAAGGCATATACTTCCAAACTAATTAAAATTTTCTCTGGAGTACGACAGATTGATATCTGTGATTTACAGATCTCCATCTTTTGGTGTATGCAATTTTTTCATAAGATTAGGTGTTGCATGTGTGTTTGCCTCTACATGCATGTCTATGTTGTGTTTAGGTATATTATGTTGATTGTCTGTTTCTACTGGAATCATACTAACGCATTTTTCTGGTAATTGGGTTATCATATGGATTAGATTAATTCTGAAATATGCCGCAATTGAGAACATATATTTGCACTATAGTTCATAGCTTGATATGACCAAAGATTATGCCAAACATGAATGTAAAAATGAGTTATTTGTTTTGGAAAAAAGTTACAAATTTTATCAATTTGCCAATGTTATTTTAAATTAAAGGGCGAAAAAAATAAAGCTTGTGAAGTCGGGACGTGAATATTTTTCCCCCAAAAAACTGGAACATGGGAAGTGAATAGTGTGTATATGGAGGTATCCTCTCTCTCAAATCTAAGTTTTCACTCATGTTCTGTATGATTGTGGCCGTTATACTGTTGTCAGTTAATTTGGTACTGTTCGTCCTATAGAACTGTTAAATACAATTGGTCTTCATGTAAGTCTATTTTTTGTGAGCTTCGTCTTGATTAGCAGGTGTTGATTACGAATTCCCATAGTATACCCGAGCATGCTTTATATTGGTTTCCTTACCTTAGGAATGATGCCCACTGTTCTCATCTGTTTCTAGATGATCATCTTTCATTTTAGTGGTTAATCGACTCATATTTTACCTTCTATTGACCAAATACTACTTTTTTTTTATAATTATTTTGGAGATAAGAGCTTGCTTATCTTTCTATCACATAGTTTGTCAATGTCTTGGTTAGATCATGATTTGTTTCTCTTTCTATCACATAGGTTGTCACTGTCATGATTAAATCATGATTTCTTTCTGCCTATCTATATTTCTGTTTTTCATTATCCTCCTTGTCGTATTTTCAACTGTAATCTGATGTACATAACATTGTTTTGCATTGCAGCTTGAAATTATTTACTTTTGCTGGGATTATTGGGGTTTTTATTCTCCTTCCTATTAATTTTGTGGGGAATCAGCTAAGCATTGATTTTTCTGACTTGACAAACAAGTCATTGGACTCGTTCAGTATTTCAAATGTTGATGCCGGATCAAACTGGTGAGTACTGGTAGGCTTTTGAATCTGGAAAAATGTACTTGTGCAGCTTCAAGCTTCTGTATTCTATCTAGCAGAAGATAGCACGGGATGTAAACTTAATATTATAGGCCTATGGCTTTGTCAAATGGTATATTTCCTTATTATTTACATCTTCCTAATTATGTTTAATGCCATGTCATAGACACGATCATGCTTCACTTATGCTACAACTTGTAGATTTCGTTAGGGGCAAGGGCTGGAGTGGATTGGGAAGTACCTGTGTTTACATTTCAGTTCAACTCCCCACCCATCCTCTCATATTGGTTTGAATTCAGTTGAGGTGCCTTGAATGTGTGTTGGACACCTAGAACGTTTTTTCTGCCTTGAATTATTCAGGCCAGTGCATAATCTATGTTGTAGTTCTTGTTTAGTTATTGAATGCGCGTCCCCACCCATCTACGTCCGTTTTAGTTCTTATTTTTTCTTCACGTCCAGCTTAGACATTTTTGCGGTGGTTGGTTTACTTTGATGGGTCTAATTGTATTGTTCGGAAGTCTGGATGTCTGGATTGTTCTATCGTCAGTCATCTTTTCTAGACTTGGCCATTTTATTTCAAAACTTTTGATAACCAGTTGCCCGGGCCAGCTTACTTTCACCTTGACTAATCCAGGGGACCATAAATCCACCGTCCACTAGTGGGGGCCCCAATTGAAGCTGGTGGACTGGCCCCAAAGGAGTTTATAGCACTTGAGAGGATTCAAACCTAAGACCTTAGAAGGGAGCAAACCCCTAAGTTCAAGGCTTCGACCACTTGGCCAAACCCTGGGAGTTATTTCAAAACTTAGTAGGTCTGTTCGTTGGGTGGCTATTGATGTTCTACTTTATTGTTGTAGCAATTTCTTATTACAGTGTGCAGATAGGTGAAGTATTGAATTGGGCGATTGATGAGATCTAATTTTTATGTTCAGCGTATTAACTTCTAGATCGTATTTAGCTATGTCAGCTGAAGAACCACTGACTGTGGTTTTTGGCCTTTGTTAAGGTTATGGATTCACTTCAGTGCTGTCTATATTTTCACAGCATTTGTCTGCTATCTTCTATATACAGTAAGTAATATTTTGTGTGCCATTCTTAATTTTTGGTACGTTTGAGGAAAAAATAGAATATGTGGAGTTCTAAGTGCATCTGGGATACAATATAATCTGCAGGAGTATGACTATATTTCTTCAAAGAGGATTGCCTGTTTCTATGCATCCAAACCTCAGCCACATCAGTTTACTGTTTTAGTAAGAAGTATCCCTGTCTCATCAGGTAGCAGCGTCACTGAAAGTGTTGAAAGCTTTTTTACAGAGTATCATTCTTCCACGTATCTCTCGCACTCTGTGGTCCGCCAAACAGGCAAACTTCAGCGGCTACTTGTAAGCATGGAAGCTCTATTCTTTTATTTTCTTTTCTGCTGGGAAACTGTAGATTTTCTTACCTTACTTTCAATGGGTATAAATAATTGTGGGAAACTGTTATTGCTTCCTTATCTTATGAGTTTAGTATAAATTGTTGCTTCCTTATCTTACGAGTTTAGTTAAACTCAAGCGATATATATGCTTCTGTATAAGCTTTTACTACCTTTATCTTATACTTGTTTATTGAACTTCGTACATTTAAGAGCACCAAAACAAAGAATTCTTCAAATCCATGTTAAAGGTTGTAAGTACATACTTTGCATTGGCTGTCTAAAGGATACAACTGCTAAGAACAAACAAAGGCAGTAACATCTCTAGTTTTGCTGAATTCAATGTTGACCCTTGATGTTAGCTTATTGTATGTTGAATGGACTGATGGACTGAGGTTCGTGCATCTAATGGTGGTATGTTTTTAAAAATCAGATGCATCTAATTTTCAAGTCTATGGCTACAGGGACATGTTTAAATATCCAGAGTTTGTGTAGATGAGTAAATTAATTTGTAGAGTAAGATGATGCTTTATGTGGCATAGATCATTAAGCATGCGCCCTTTGCACAATTCGAAGCAATTTTGCAGAAAACCTGCTACATTCACAGAGTTCTATAAATAATTATTTAGTAGCACCGAACTACTTGATGTTTGTGCTGACATGTTGGGCATCTCTACTGCATCTTTGCGTAATGTCGTTTGCTTGACATGGTTTTGTCTGCAAGAGCCCTTATAGGATCCTTGGGTGGAATTGGAAATTAATTCATCTTTCTTCTCAATGGTTTTACTTGACTGTCTTCAGCATGTTGTTCAGGAGAGTTGAAGCTTTTTTGATTGGCACCCCTGCTGTCTCTGCCACGATTCCTTCATTAACCTTGATGTTTTTAGGAAACCAAGTTCAAGTTGTATGGGCTACAACATTCGATCTGAGTTTTTTGCACTTGAAACTGATGAAATTTGGGGACATACTTCAAACATTAGATTGTTTGTCATGCTTTCTCTTTTGCCATCTTTGTTCTTATTCTAGTGTAATGGTTTCATGTCTGTGGAACTTTGAGCATCTTGGAAGAATAAATTAGTGACAGCCTACAATCCTTTCCATACATTACTCTATTGAAGCTTTCTAACAAATATCTGTTGTATCACGTATGATGTTTTGATTTGTCCTACTATATGATGTTTTTTTCCTTAATCACAGCTAACGTCGTGATGATTTCCCAGAGTGATGCAGATAAGTGGTATAAGAGGCTCGTTAAGTTGAAGGCCACAAACCGTACTCACAAAAGGTCTGGGCGTGATGGCTTTCTGGGCCTGTTTGGACGCAAGGTTGATCTTTTGGATCACTATGGGAAGAAGCTACAAGATATAGAAGATAATGTGCGAATGGAGCAATCTTCAGCGGTGGAAAAGGTGTGTGCATGCCTTGAGTTATCATTTATATCCTCTTAAGTTAGGAGTCTAGAGTCAAATCCAATAGCAGCATGGATATGATTTTTTATGATTTTCAAGGTTAGTGATCTTTTCCCAGTGGCCTATATGTTTAGCCAAATGATGCATATCTGTAGCCTATATTTCAAGTAGATGATGTAGCACAAGTATTTACCTGCCCCACAAAATACCCATACTTGGTTCCGTGACTTCCGTCTATGGAGCCTAAAACTTCACCCTAGCACATCAACCATGGTGTGGCAGTAAGTCGGTAAATCTGTGCGCTTGTGTTGGATTGATTTACTATGTTTTATAAGTCTGTAGAATGTACATTGTATTGCCTATAAAAATCAGCTCAATTTGTCTTTGTGCTGTTTTTGCTGGCATGGGAAACATTTCAGACACTAACCCAGAGTTCTTAGGTCGTGTCTTGGATGTATCCCCCTTAATAGTAAGGGAAACAATGCCTCGACAAGTTGTTGAAACCTATAACATGCACTCCCAAACCTCACCCAACCTGCAAAAGGGGTTTCCTCAAGACCAACTGTTGACTCCTTCAATGTGCTTTGCGATTTTTGCGGGTTGCTTACAACATTGTTGTTAAAAGTTAAAACATGATATGTGTGTCTACTGAAACCTGGGAGCCCAAAGCGGCCTCTTCTTGGGCTTCCCCAGGGCCGGTCCTGCCCAAACGTACGCACACAAGGATAACATCATAACAGCATATGTTCTTGGAAGCAATGAAAGCAATTTCATGTAGTTTCGTCACGAGTCTAAGGCACCTTTTGATCTTAGTGGGATTTTAATTGCATAACGGCCTTGAGTGCACACCAGTGTTTGTAATCACCAACACGGACGTGCGACACGACATTGACGCACCGACACACAAATTGTCAGAAAATGGAGGACACGACACGGGTGGAAAGCATTATTATTATTTCGTTTTAATACATATTTATACATTACAATGTATATCTTTTCATAAGAATTCTAAAGAACACAAACCCCAAACTTATATTCCATATTTCCACAATTCACGTATGTACATTGCATCCTTTAAATTTGCATTACATCAATCTAAGTGTTATGCAACAATAATAAGGGTCCGAACAAAAGTGTTGTTCCATTTGTCATTAGTACCTATTCACCATCATCCGTTAGTCCTTTTTTATTTTTTGAAATCCTCTATTAGTCTCTTATGTGAGAGAGAGATGATGGCTCAGTGAGGAGAGTGATAGCTGGTGAGGAGTGAGTTACCTGATTCGTGAACATTTCGTACAATGACTATCATGCTTGCCTCCCTCTAAATTTTTTTGATTGTTAAAGCTTTACCCATTAAAAACTTTTGATTATTAATGTTTCACTCCACTTAAAAAGTTTCTATAATTGCATTTTTATCCTGAAGTTTCCTTGGAGTGTCAACCTGTGTTAGGAGAGTGAACAGGACAGTGTAGACACCCAAAACTGGGTTTCCAGATTAGTTTACTTATGGTATTTGATTCCCCAATGATGAAATGGATCAAAGAACACTCCGGGAATGTTAATGAGATTGAGCTTTGAGCATTTGATCCCCTTTTAAACCTAGCCAAATTCAAAAGCTAGAACACCTGACTTGCACGTGTGGGTTCGTACCCAGCGCGCGCTGGTCCATGTGCCAGGTGTTGGTTTGACGGTTGACCAGCACAGTGTTGCTTGGACCCGCACGCGTTGGTCATCTACCCGCGCGCTGGTCAAACTCCCGTCCCATCACCTTTTTCCTGCCGGATTTTGCCATCATCAGGGGTCTATTACACCCCATACGGTCTGTTTGGATGGGGGAGAAGCTCCCGGATTTGTGAAGAGTCCTGATTACTAATCCTCCCCCTCGCCATCTTTGGTGTTTGGAAGAGAAAAAGGAGGCCTGATTTCGAAGGGGGATTTGTCACTGTTGGGATTACAAATCAGGGCAAAGGTGGATTTGCCAAGGATGGGGTTACCCCTGTCGTTGCTATATCCGGGTCCCAAATGACTATTCTGCCCTAACCTTTTCTCACACATCACACACACAGTGAGAGAGAGACACAGACGAGGAGAGGGAGCAAAGAGAGAGAGATACCGGACTGATCGGAGCAAGAGGTGGCTGGAAGAAGGCGGCGGCGGCGGCGGCGGTGGACGGAGAAGACAAGGGGTTGCACGGGATTTGGTGAGCGTCGTGGGTGAATGACAGAAAAATGGGTTTGGTTGTTGTGAATGAAAGAAGAGAGAGTGGGTTTTGTTGTATATGTAATGATTTTTTTAATTCCAATTATGTATACTATATATATATATATATATACACATAAATCTTCAGGTAAGGACCTTAAAATGAGGACCTTATATGCAGACCTCCCATTTCTCGCCTTTCCCAATCGGATTTCAATGATCTGAGCCGCTCAATATGTTCAGAACGTGATTTTAAGGGTACCTGCGAGAAATCGGCAAAAAAAATGACCGGGAAGGGCTTGATTTGAGCAGTTATTATTTGAACCGTTAGATAAAAAACAAACAAAAACTGCTCGTATGAAGCCCTTCGTGGTCTTTTTTTTTTTCTGATTTCTCACGGGTACCCTTAAAATCACGTTTTGAATACATTGGGCGGCTCAGATCATTGAAATTAGATCCGGAAAGGAAGGTCCGTATTTTATTAAAATAAGGTGGTCCTTGTAAGAAGGGGACTCATATATGTATGTATGTATGTATTTAATGTAATTATAATGAAATAAAAGTAATTTGTCCATTAAAATACTAAAGTGGGGGCAAATAAGTCATTTAACACCTTATCTCATCATATCTACCTTTCAAATCTCCTTTCTCAAAAATTCATCCAAACACCTCATTACAAATCCACCCTTCTTAAAAGGTGGGGTCACCCTTCTTAACATATCACCCCTCATTACATATCCACCTTCAAATCCCCCCTCATTACAAATCCACCCAAAACAAATCCTCCATCCAAACGGGCCGATAGGGTCTCTGAGTCACCTGAACAGTGCTTCAGATAGAGGGGTGTTCCCTCCTCTCTCACACCCTCTTCCATCACCTTTCCTCCTCTCATTTATGAGAGGAGACTTTGTGGCCAAGCCAAGACCAGCCATTGCATGGCTGGTGTAAGCTCCCATCTTCATCCCCTCCCCTATATACCCCCATGCTCATTCTTCCAAAGGGTTACTAAGTTGCAAACCTTGTCCTCTCCCATACACACCAATACACACCAAAAGCATACAAACAAGCCCTAAGGATTAAGAAGCAAGTTACAAAAACGTTGTTCTTTCATCTTGCAAACACAACCATCCACCATCCATTTTGCAACTCAAGCTCAAAGCTCAATCCACCTTTCAAACCCCAAAAAACCCAAAGGTATAACACCTTTGTATTGTTTTCTGTTTTGATCCGTGAGGGGGGATAGCAGGATCAAGGCTGGTAATCAATATTAGTCCTGGCCCTAACGCTGGCATGGTTTCAAAAACTGTAGTGGCAAGGACCAGCGCGCACGCGCCATTCTATGGCTGCGAGCGCAGATCTTGCGTGGGGCCTGGGGTCTCGTTATTTCATGTTCTTGTTTACATATACATCACTGCAAGCATGTTAAAAATCAGTCTACTACGTTCCTTTGTTAACACTGTTAGTTGTACTTCAATATTCATATTTGTTGCAATGGAATACCCCTGGGGTCCTAGAACCCAGATCATGCAAAACCAGGCACTGGTTTGCGCGCGACAGTGGTTGTCCATCTCTGACCAGTGACTGGCCTTTGCATGGGTAACTTGGCTTTGGCCATTGTTTTTATCCCCGCACGGTTAATGGGGTGCTTATTCTTTTGGTGGCCTCCGAGCCAATTCAAACTGCCTAATAACTGCCAATAAACTATGTGGTTTATCTTGTGTGTGCACTGGTCATTTCCAGAGCCAGAGGGTTGAAAGTAAGAGTTGTGGGCTTAAGCCTACTGGTGCGCGCATGTCGTGGTGTTGCGCAAGCAGGTCAAGCCTTCATGCAGTGACTTGATTAGTGCATGCTGGTTTCTCCTTGCTCACGACACTCCAAAACAGTGGCCATCCAGTCTGTTTAAACTTTCACAGGAGTCTGCTTTCATCATATTCTAATAACTGTTTCAATAAGCGAGCATGCCATTTTATCACATCCTGCAAACTTGTTACAGTTTTAACCCTTTTAAACTATTCCCCCGCACTAGCTAAAAAATGATTAATGAGAAGGAATCGCAAACGTTTTACCAATGCCTGAGTAGAGACCGATCTCCGGATTGGGAGAGAGGGGTGCCTTAAAACCCTTCCCCTCTCGTAATCTGGCTCCCGAACCTCAGATATTAAGGTGACGACGGACTAGTCTACAAGCCTTTTTTCAAATCAACCAACGTAGCAAACGTTTTAAGTTCGGTTCCTTGGGTGGCGGACCTCCAAACCCAAGTGGCGACTCTGAATTGAGCTTTTCGCCACGCTCTAAAAAGGTGTTCGCCCGATGCGATTTTCGGGGCATGTGCCCACAAACAGTTTGAAAGGGAGTGTCGGAAACCTGTCTGTGCTACATAGGTAATCCTACATTCGTATACTCGTTCAAGTTTATACTAGTAGTGCGTCCTCTGTATTTGTTTTCCTGATATGACTGATTAGTTTCTCACCATACAAATTTCAATATGCATCCTATCCCCTTTATGAAGTTGAATCATATGCTAATTATAGTTTATTGGTGCATCAGCGAAGTTGGTTTTGGTGGTATCTGATCCAGTTTGATATTCTGATATTCTGATATGTTCTTCTGATCTAATAGGAAGTTCCAGCTGCCTTTGTGTCTTTCAAGTCACGTTATGGTGCTGCAGCAGCAGTGCATATTGAACAAGGGGTCAATCCGACAGAGTGGGTTACTGAGCTAGCCCCTGAGCCTCATGATGTTCACTGGCCTTTCTTTTCTGCATCATTCTTAAGAAGGTGGATTTGCAAGATCATGGTTTTCATCGCGTGTATTGTTCTGACGGTTCTGTTCCTTATTCCAGTTGTGATAGTGCAAGGTCTTGCTAATCTGGATCAGTTGGAGACCTGGTTCCCCTTTCTGAGCGGCCTACTTAGTATGTAAGTTTTAATATCCACATGTATTGGCTTACGTGTAGATTTGATTTTCTGTAGGATCAAGAATATGCAAACACCTTTTAACACTTTCTGCCCTCCAATATTTGCACTTAGGGTTATCAGCGTTTGCCACAGAACAGTCGCAAACAAGGTGGATTATATCATTTAACTGTCCTCTACTAGATATATATTTGGAGTAATGGACAGGATGCACTTCCATGTTTTCACTTTCTCTGTGTCTCTCTTTGAGGCCCAGAGCATATAGTTGTTTTTATGGGTGATTTCAATATTGGAAAGATGATGGAAAGAAGGTTGGTAAATTGGAGGAGGGATTATCCTTCAATTGACAGGCTCACAGTTATGTAAAATAATTCAGTCTAACCCAATGACTATATCTCGTTTCACTGTTGCATGTTAGTGGTGAGGTCCCTTGAGAAAAGCTCTGGAGGGGAGCTTTTGTGGATGTTTGCCTGCAGATTGGAGAGTTTGTGGAGGTGGTGTTAGGCAGGAATTATGGGAGTGAGTTGGGAATTGTTCTGTACAGAATGTTATTGCTTGTGAAAAATTTCAGAAATTCTTGAGTTACTGAAAATTCGCAAAGAATTGGATTTGGAGACCATTGTGCAGTTTGTCAGCTTAATAACATAAAAAAATGCATATATGTTCACACATATATGCTTATGTAGAAGGAATATCAATACCTCCAATGTCATCTTATCTGCTAGAAATAATAGAAGTAGTTGCTTAAGCATACCTATACCCAGAAGCTATGAAGCACCAACAATGGCATGTCCACTAAGTTTATTTAATTTCATAAGGGGGACACGGCAGGGACACTGGGGGACAAGAAGGGGTCACGGGAGGGACACATATAGGGATGTGATAGGGGTTAAATATGCAGTTTTTGAAAATATTTTGCGTTAAAAGTCTATGCGTATATGATGATTGTTTATAAATATTACGCTTCATGCTTCTACGTATAGCTATGTTTCTACTGGTATAAAATAAAATAAATTTAATTACTTATTTATTTTTGCCATCTCCCCTGTTGTGTATGTGTCCCCATCTTTTAGAAATCCCGTGTCCGTGTCCGTCCGTGTACATAGGCCAGCAGCAACCATAGTTCTCTTATCCAGATTGATACCAATAACTTATTGTCTGGTGTTGAGGAACGAGACCTATTTTATGCTAAAAAAACCATGACAACTCACTCCTAATGCTAAAAAAAATAGGACACAATATGGAAGAGATACATCAAGCAACATATTTCTATATGTGGCCATGAAAATAGTACCTAATTGATATTTTTTACATTAGAATACATTATAGTCAAGCATAGGTATGCAGTTAGAAATAATTTTATATCCTATATACTTGAAAGGACCAATAACTCCTTGTGAATATATTAGCATCAACAAATTGGAATTGAGTTTTGGAATTCCTAAAATTTAACATTTTAATTAGGGTGGGGATCTTTATTGTTTTTTCGGTTATATCAGAAGGAAATGTTATGTGTTTTATGTGTCCCCAAGTGTCCGAACCTAAGTGACAAGTTTGCCTCGTGGGGGCAGGAGCGAATGCGAGATGGAGACATGAGATCATCCATTTTTAAAGTAAATGAGGTTGAGAGAACTTGACTGTTTTTGTTATTCAATTATAATTTTACTTAACAAAGACTAAGATAGTTTTATCATAATTCCTTAGTTCATTTATATAATTGATTATGTTTTATATAACCATTCCGTACTGTTTTGTATGTGCAATGTTGTTTGTTTACCATTACAAAAGATTAATATCTTAGAGTTGCCGGTTACCACGTACATGATGTCTCTCTGTTAGCTCATTGGTCTTTGGGTTGGAGTGGGGCTGGGGTTTCTAGTTCAACACCTACACTCAACACCTACACATAACATTTTTGCTGGAAAGAGCTCTCAAACTGCCAATCCGCTACAAGATGCGAGCAATGAAAAATAAGTTGCAAATAACAGCTGCTTCCGCACAGAGAACATGGTTCGCGCCTAGTCTGCGATTTGGCAACCTTGACTCATGAATTGTGTGACATAGGTCCAAACTGTATCTGGTTCTGAAAGGCAAAAGCCAAACAAAATAGTAGGGTACGTGTAGACATGCGTCACACAAGGTAAGAGTGTTGTGTCGTACATGTGTCTGACATGGCACACCACCTTAGAAGTGTCTGTGCTTCTTGGGGAATTTGTGATGTATTAAGACTGGCACCCAAGAGGAAAAAGAGAGCACCCAAAAAGAAGAGTGCTCAAGGAAAAGGATGTTTACAAAGTGAAATTATAAGAAGTTATGTGGAGTACCTATCCTTTAGTGTCTTGTATTAGGCACATTATCGCCCCATGTTTTATGGTTTTGTTTTTGCCAGCTTAAGAGAAAGACCAAAGGAATGTAAAATATCAGAATGTCTTGAAAGATGTTTTTTTCTGAAATTATCTTAAAAGATGTTTCGAATGAGGGAAATTTTGGATTAGCATTGCATGTGAGCAAATGCAAAAGTTCGTTCCTATATGCTTAATGTGGTGGAAAACTGAAGTTAAGCTCACTTAGCCAATATTTGAATAAATTTTTTTTTTTTTTTGAGCAATTGCATCTTATACGAGTCTGTACTAACGACTAAAACAAGAGATTTTGTAATGTACAGAACATTCGTCAGTGAAGTGATTACAGGCTATCTTCCTAGTCTTATTCTTCTGCTGTTCCAACGGCTTGTGCCCCCCACTATGATAATGCTTTCTTCCGTGCAAGGTTATAATGCTTTCAGTCAGATTCAGAAAAGTGCATGTTTAAAATATTTGTGGTTTACCATATGGAACATATTCTTCGCAAATGTACTGTCCGGATCAGCTCTTTACCAGGTTAATGTCTTCCTTGAGCCCAAGGAAATTCCTCTTGTATTAGCTGAAGCCGTTCCAGCACAGGTGAAAATATTTCTATTACTTAATTGAACAATTTTGAAGTCAATCTGTGGTTCCTGTATAATCTGTGAATATTGATTGCATGTCTTGTATATTCCGCTCAATGTATATCGGTTAATATCTGAACCTCGAGGTGTACTTAGTATTTTCCAACACAGTCAATATGTGTGTCTGTAGAACCAAATCCACCTAGTTTTCAAATGATCCAACCAAATGTATTCCACGAATTGACTTGTCCCACTTTGTTTGAAATCCCATGTGTGAGAAGAGCATCGCCTTAAAACACACACTATACATGAAGAACAGTGAATTCAACACTTTACAAGCTCTGTGGAATGCAAGGATGAAGTTGAATTCTTTGGCGTGCCTAAATGTTCTCTTACAATTTGTTTATTGCGGTTTAATAAGCGCCAATTTGTAAACGTGGGTACACAAGTTAGTCGGTTTATATAGTATTTACTTATGCTTTTGCAAGAGTACACTGTACATTTTGGATAATTTTCCTGACAGCTATACCTCTTGGATCTTCATTTTGTCTAAACTGTCAAATACTCCCTTCTGGAGATCCAACCAAAGTTAGAAGATAAGAGTAAAAGAGGGCAAAGAGTTTTTGAAGTTCAATTCTTACATTTAAAGGCATTTGAGTTTCATTCTTCCGATAGTAGTTGACGAAATTGTGTTGATTTTGTTCTATGTTTCATGGAATCTGGTATCGGTGTCGGGTGCGGATATGTGTCTAAATGTTCAAATTCATCTAAGTTCCATGTCAAGGACACCTGGACGCGATAAAGTAGTTTTTTCTTTTGTTTGCTTGGGTAAATGGTGTTTCCAAGGTATCATAGCGCATTTCATGCACATAATGTGAGTTATAGCATGAGTTCTATACTGACTTGTATTCCTATTTACTAATATGTTGGGCGAATATCCAACTAAAATAATGGCGCATCTCATACCCTTACTCAAGTGTCAGTTGTCCAGCATGAGTGTGACAGTGTCGTTGGAGATAATGGTATCAGTTCGCATCAGGTGCAGTCTGATACTTCAAGTGCAATGCCTGTCCCTTGTTGCGATGGAGGGTGGCATTTCCTTTGATGGAGTCTTTATAGCTTCTGACCAGAAGATTCTTTCTTCACGAGTCTGTAAAATTCAAGGGATGTGGCACCTCTCTGAGTGAAGTAGAAAAGGGTTGTGTAGTGGATGTACTTAAAGTTGAAGTTCAAGACGCATTGGTTTGTTTTGTGTTATCGGTAATGCTGGTTTGAGACAAGGGTCCAGACTCCAGACAGTGAACTGATGTTGACAAGTTGCATTGTAATTTCGACAAATAACAATGTGGATCTTTTTGGCAGAAAGATCCATTTAGAGATGGTAGATACATAGAGCATAGAATACTTGTTATTAATCATCCTTTTTATGAGTTTCTAGCAAAAAATCCAAAGATTCTTTCTTTCTGAGTCGAGATTATTCAGAGGACGTGCTGCCTTTCTGAGTGATGCAGAGAAGGGTTTTAGAGTTGATGTCCTATAATACGAAGTCCAAGACACATTGGTGTGTTGTGTGTTATCGACAATGCTAGATTGAGACAGAGTCCAGATAACGAACTGATGTTGATACATTGCATTGTAGGTTGGTCAAATAACAATGCGGATCTTTTTGGCAGAAAGATCCATTTAGAGATATACGCAAAGCATAATGCACTTGTTATTAATCATCCTTGTTATGAGTTTCTAGCTAAATAGCCCCTTTTTTTAAAACCTAACTCTTTCCCTTACAGTGCCTGGATTTCATCGTAACTTTGAGGATATGATTCGGATGTTATTTTTACTTGTCTAAACCAAAAGAAAAAGGAAATCTGATGCTGATGCTATTTTTGTTGCAGGCATCCTTCTTCATTGCATATGTTGTGACATCTGGTTGGACCAGTGCAGCTTCGGAACTCTTTAGGCTGTTTCCCCTCATCTCTAGCTTTATGCAAAAGAAGTTTGCAGGGAAAGATGACGATGATTTTGAGGTGCCTTCAGTTCCTTACCACGGACAAATTCCGAAGATCGTATTTTTTGGACTTCTTGGTGTAACGTATTTTTTCCTGGCACCCCTAATTCTGCCATTCCTCTTGGTTTACTATTGTCTAGGCTACATCGTCTTCCGTAACCAGGTTTGTCGGACTTGGATCCATTTGTCTTGCTCTATTGGATTAGTGAGTATACTATTTTGTGTTTAAATGTGAATGAAAGGAGGTCTCTCGAATTGGAAAATGTTGAGTGCAGTTTGCTCCTCTGTCTGCATTGGAACACTTGCTGACATATATCTTTATTGGATCATCAATCTTAGTCCACTTTTTAAGTATATCGTATGTTTCATATTATTTGTAAGTAGTGCTTAATTCCTTATTCTTTCCAGTCAGCTCGCTTCTTAGATTGTGGTTATTGGAATACCAGAAAATTAGAGGCTGCAATCGACCTTGAAAGTTCATGAAATGCACCAAGAGTTTGCTGTCATGGACTAGAAATTGTGTTGCGCGTACCTTGGTTTTCTGTATTTTATGGCATTATCATCCTATGCTAATATTGCTGATATGGAGCATCTGTTGCATGAGATGATGATGTTATGACTTTCAGATGATAGACCCGGGCACAGATACCAGGTGGGGTACATATCTTGGTGTCTGATTCATCATAGTCATTCGTAGGACATGTAGATGCGGAAGCATATCCATATGTTGTTAGTTATGCTATGCAAAGAGTAAAATCTTGTTATGAACGTGTCTGAGAGCAGTTCCTGCACATTGTTGGAGTTTCATGTCTAATAATACAACAACTTTTAGTTCTCGGTGTTATTTCTGGTAAATGTCATATTACACATGTCGGCCACAAATCCCATGCCCTTACCTAAGTGTCTGGGTTCGACATGGGTACTTGCGACTTTCAGAAAAGTCTTTTATTTAATACAAGTATCGATTTGTTTGTATCAAGATGTATCCAATTTTTTAGAACGTGTCTGCAAGCAATTCATGCACATTTTAGGAATTTCATGACTAGTTATATGAAATAACTTTTATAACTAGGTATTGTTTTGGTGAATGTCCAATTACAAGTGTCAGACACTAACCTCAAACCCTTGCCATAAGTGTCGGGTATCCAGCATGGGTACACGTGACATTTGGATGAGCCCATTTAACATAGGTATCAGTGTGTCAGTATAACTAGGTATTGTTCGCTTCGTGGATTAGGCTGATCTATCGCTTGGATGCCTTCCTGAATTTCTTAGTTTGGTCCACGTGCTGACTTGCCATATGGGGTGTTACTGGACCTATACTAACATTATGATTTTAACCTTTTTCTTTCCTTCCTCCCACCCTGCTTCCCTTGATTTATTTTTATTTTTTTTGGTTATAAACTTTCATGACCTTTTAGGATTCATGCGTCCATGTTTCAGTTTTTGAACTATTTTTCGGAATTATAGGTGGACAAGTTGATTTTCCATGATCATCTAAGCTGTCATGAAGATCTTTAAGAACGTTTTCAGTTTTTAATTTCTCACAATGTTGAACTAGGTAAATGATGTTTACATTGTGACATTGTTCAGCATATTTCTTGTGCAGCTATTGAATGTTTATGCACCCAAATTTGAGACTGGCGGAACGTTTTGGCCAATAGTGCATGGTTCAATGATATTTTCGTTGGTGTTGATGCATATTATTGCCATTGGAATATTCGGGCTGAAGGAACTTCCCCTAGCTTCCATCTTTTGTGTTCCTCTTCCATTTCTCACTCTCCTTTTCCATGACTATTGCCAGAAGCGGTTTCTACCCATTTTCAAGGCTTACCCTGCTGAGGTACATTTTGATAGATTACCGAGTGTCTTTTCATCCTCCATAGTCTATTTGACCTGCAACTGATGTGGAAGGACATTATGTATACTACACTTACTGACGTATAGGATCCGAAATTGAGAAGAATAGAAAATAGGATAAGTTGCATGTATTCTACAGATTACTGTCTTCCACTTGTATTATTTCTGTCTCGCCAAAATAAGCTTGAGCATTCTGTGGGCCATGCAGTGTTTGATAAAGAAAGACCACGACGATCAGAATGATCCTTCAATGCCTGAGTTCCTTGACAAATTAGTAACTGCATATCGTGATCCAGCTCTGATGCCTATCAACTATTCTGGAAGAAGTGATGGTCATGATTCTCTCCTTCAACATGCCGCTGAGGTTTGAAGTTGGAAGGTAATGTTGGTAACTCTAAAACAGAATGTTTGTTTGCATGTAGTGTGTATGGCTATGTTGGGTCCTGTACAGTATCACATCTTCTTCTTCTTCTTACAATCATCTCAATCTCAATAGGGATTATCACTGTTGTATTATGTTGTTTTTGTATGTTTCAACCTTGATGGAGGATAGTGGTTTCTTGGTTTTCGCCAGTGTTTTTGTAGTTTTGAATATTTGTTTTTAGTTTGCACTTACCTTCTGTCAAAGGTTTTACTATGATGAGATTCTTCATTTATATGCTGTTATCATCTATGAACAGAAGCTGTAGAAAATGTAGTCTCTCTCTCTCTCTCTCTCTCTCTCTCTCTGTGGCATACTATGATATTTGATACCATTATTACTTGTCAGTAATACAATGATAAAACAAATAAAAATGCTTAAAACCATTAAGCCACCCTACATTGGCAAAATGTAGACTCTAAAACTTGGAATGGAAGTTAATGAGATTCGAAATATACCAAGAATGTTATTGTTTGCTATTGCGAGAATATGATGAAAATTATAAATCCCTGGGGGTTCATGTGTGAGTGTTTTCTCATCACACCAATCACCATGTATACATGGATATATGTGGTACGATTATAGTCAGAAAGTGACGTATATATGACTAAAGGCATGCATCCGTGCTCCTGTATACTGGAAAATTTCTTGGTAATCAGAATCTCGTGCTAGTTATAAATGCAAGTTCTGTGATTCTCTAAGTGGTAGTGGTCATAAACTGTTACTGAACATATTCATGTGTCATATGGTGCTAAATGACATTGCATATTCAAAAGTCAAAAGGTGCTTTGACATTTTTTTAATTTGGATTGTGAAGCAAAAGATTATGAATAAACATTTAAGTACTTGAATTATGTCGTGAAAGTGTAGTTTAAAACAAAGCTTTGAAGATTTGCGCACGCAATTGTGCATCAATATGATGTTTACTCAAAGGATAGATATAATATGCAAGGCAAAATCGGAGCCGTAACCGGCTTACACGTTCAACTCTCTGTTGTTTAGAACACATTGTTCTGGTAGGAGATAATTTTATTTACAACATATTATTAGGCTACGAGCCGGAATGGGAAGGGTGACAATGAGAACGACGACGGATTTGGGTTACACATATAGTATGATACAATGGGGTAGATTTCTATAGGTTAGGATACTAATAATTTAGATGTTTCTAAAGACTGGTGGTTTTCTTTTAACATAAAGGCATTTAATGGAATGATTTGTTGCTTCATAGGAAGGCCACTTTTCAATCTGAGAGATTTGATTAGTGGATGCTATTTGTTAGAGTTTGTCCCACATTGGTTAATTATAACCTCCGAAACTAGTATATGAGCTTGGACAGCCTCTCCACTCATTGTGAATTGGTTTCGAGCTGTATGCTTTAACATGGTAACAGAGCTAGGGTTTGGAGAATTTGTTCCCCCTTGTTTGTGCCGTAAGTGCACCGTTGTTTGTTGTGATCTATGTGTTATGGATCATTTGTTTACTTCTCCAAGTGCGAGTTGGAGATCACATGTGCGGGGGGAGTGTTGGAGTTTGTCTCATTAATTGTCTCCTCCAAAACTAGTATATGAGCCTAGGCGGCTTCTCCACTCATGTCCAATTGGTTTTGATTTGGATACTTTGACATAGTATTAGAGCTAGGTTTACGGAGGTGTTTCGACAAGATTCTCTTGGTTGATTGCCCTGTTGTTTGTGCCTTAAGTGCACCTTGTTTCCTTGTTCATTGTGATACCTTATGGATCCATTGTTTATCTCTCCACGTGTGGGTCAGGGCTCGCACATGCGGGGGAGTGTTAGAGTTTGTCCCACATTGGTTAACTATAACCTCCGAAATCGTATATGAGTCTAGGTAGACTCTCCACTCATTGCCAATTGGTTTCGAGTTGGATGCTTTAGCACTATTAATCAAGGAACATTGTTTTGATGTTTTGGTCCTGTTGCCGTCAGGACTATGAAACATCGACACCTTTAGAGGTCGAGGTATCGCAGTGTCGGACACGGGGACAACGCAGGGATGCGTCGGGGGCACGTACCCCATAATTTAATTTGAAATTTTCATGGGGACACGGCAGGGGCCAAACAGCAATTTTTTTAAAAAAATTTGGGGGTCAAATTGTAATTTTTGAAAAAATTGGGGGTCAAACTGTAATTTTTTAAACAAAATTTGGGGCCAAATAATAATTTTTTAAAATTTATGGGTGCTAAACAATAATAATTTTTATATATATATATACACACACACACACACGCAAGGCGTGTCCGTGTCCCCATTTTTTTAGAATTTCCGTGTCCCGGTGTCGGTTTTGGTGTCCGTGTCCGTGTCCGTGTCGGTACATCATAGTGTCAGGATAATTGAGGTAAAATGTTTTACTTATGAAAAAAATGAAAAAAAAAAAAATTGTATTTTGCTTGGATCCTATTTATGATACATCAGTGTGAGGGAGACCTTTAGTTCACTGAAGTACTTCCAGGTGGAGGGATAAGAATAGGCCCATACCAATTCACAACTTCTTTTGCTGAAAAGGATCAGTAACCTCTTGGTTGAATTCCACTTGTCTATTTACTAGAGACAGAGAGCTTTTAAAAAATAATGGTTACCGGGCCTGGTCACTGTGCGTGATCTAACTCCTTATGGAAAGGGTAGAAACAGCATAAGCAGAACATGCGTGTGTATTTCTGTATCGGAATCTCCTATGTTTTTTGTCTTAGGCAATGTTACCCGGAGGTCCAGGACTCTTCTTCTAAATGTATGAGTACCTGTGTTAGAACTTGGGTAAGGATATGGAATATGTCCGACACGTGTAAAAGGCGACACATGAAAAAGGACATTTTCACCCAAAAAATATTGGATGGTTCAAGTGTACCGTGTAATTAGGCATATACCTCCAATTATAGGCATGAAGTGCTATGTGACATTATAACACAATTGTCTCCTACGTTATACCAAACTTATGTTAGGAAATATAGATATATTTCTGTATCTACATGTCCTAGGGTAGAACTTAGATGAAAAAAACAAAAATATGTACGCACACACATGCCGAGTCCATGTAACAAAGGTCTTAATTTGTTCCCGCCACATGATCTTGGAGATACTAATTGTATGGTTTGGGAGATTTGGGACACTTGAGTTGGTATCGAACTTCATATTTACATACATAAATTCATAAATGATATGAGTTGTGGAGCCTGCAGAAGATGCAAACTATGCCCACTGTTGCTCGATGCTGACATGGTTGCTAAAAAAGGTACATTGGCTCGTTGTAAGTTTGACCCTATCAGAAAACACTAATACCCTAAGCATTTTCTATTTATTTCTATGAGTATTTAGAGAGTGCCATTTTGGCAAGACAAAATGTGAAGAATTTTGTCAAAATACTCATAAATGGGTTTGATATGAGTAATATTAACACGGGTTTCTTTTGTATCACTATATGTTTAGATACTTACTGTTGGTTTTGTTTGGAGTTCATGGACCCGTGGATATAAAACGATGTAAAAACATAAAATACTGGAAAAGTTTATCAAAAGCCGAAGCCAGCAGAAATCTGGAACTCACTGGGTT
>BPLS01000173.1:1770269-1795394 GCA_019656275.1 Rhododendron kiyosumense | reverse complement strand
TTAGATTATTTTATGAACTTGGTTAGATGGACTATGTTTAAAACTTAGGGGCTGTTTGATAAAACTGAAAACTGAAACTGAAAGCTGAAAAATTAAGTACTGAAAACTGAATACTGAAATTTTTAAACTGAAAAGCTGTTTGACAAATATATTAACTACTGAATTAAAAAAATGATGAATTAATTTTGTTCCAATTCTCTCTTAATTTACTAACGGTCATAATATACTTTTGGTAATGGTGGTGGAAAGGTGGTGGTGGTGGAGTGGTGGAGGTAGTAGGAGTGGTGATGTAGTGATGGTAGTGGTGGTGGTGGTGTAGCGATGGTAGTGGTGATGGAGTGACGGTGGTGGTGATGGTTGTGATAATGGTGGTGGAGGTGGTGGTAGGAGCAGTGGTGGTGGTGGTTGTGGTGGAGTGGTGGTGGTGGTAGTGGAGCTGGTGGTGGTGGTGGTAGTGGAGGAAGTGGTGGTGGTGGTGGAGCAGGTGGTGGTGATGTGGTGGTGGTGGTGGTGGAGTGGTGTAGTGGAGGAAGTGGTGGTGGTGGTGATGTGGTGGAGGAGGAATGGTGGTGGTGGAGGTGGTGGTGGTGTTGGTGGTGGTGGTGATGTGGTGGTGATGTGGTGGTGGTGGTTGTGGAGTGGTAGAGGTGTTGGTGGTGGTGGAGTGATGAATGTGTTGGTGCTGCTGATGGTGGTGGTAGTGGAAGAAGTGGTGGTGGAGTGGTGGTGGTGATGTGGTGGAGGAGGAATGGAGGTAGTGGAGGTGGTGGTGGTGGTGATGGAGTGGTGGTGGTGGTGGTGGTGGGGGTGGTGGTGGTGGAGGTGTTGGTGGGAGTGGTTGTGGTGGTGGTATGATGGTGGAATGTAAATACACAAAAATTCAGCCAGAATTAAGTAGCTCAAAGCTACTTAATTTTTTTCAACTTTTTGGCCTATATTTTAAGTGGTACTTAATTTGTTAAGCAGTGTAAAATATGGTTATCAAACCTACTGAATCACTTATTACTTAATTGATTCAGTATTAATTGCTGAATTTAGGTTATCAAACAAGCCCTTATTCTTAAAATGAAAATTTCCGAGAAGTTGATTTTGTTGGGAGAAGCGAATTTTTTCTAATTCACAATTATTTGTAATGTCCTTCTCGTATGAGATGAGACCATACGCATATCCGAGACTCACCTCATGTAAGATGACGTTAAAAAGAACCGTTGTATGCACACAAAAAACTTTGAAAAAGTGGGATTTGATACTTCATTTATATTATGATTATGTTTAAAAAGTATTGCGTCATGTCTTTAGGCACGAGTAATTACTAGTAATTACATAAGCCTGGCATGTTTGTATTCTCAGTTCGTGTCACATTTTATCCGGTGAGTGATACGATTTTTTCCCCCTAAATACACACATGGAAATCTAATCTAACTTGAAAAGTGAAAATTGAAATTTCAACGACGAGAATCAAATCCATGACTTTGCTATTCATTTGTTCAAGGATGATGACCAAGTGACACATCAGATTATTTTCTTAAACCTTATCCCATTCCTCAGCCCCAAATAAGGTAAATACTGTCCTGTGAAATTGAAAACATAATTAGTTCCGATCATTGTTGTGGAGTCGAGGTAGGCCGGCCTGCCCTGCAACGGCTCAAACTTGGAGGATCGAAACCGGACAAGAACTTCTTCAATTCTTATCAAATCCGAGAAGAAAACAAACTGTACTCCTACCCAAACTACATTTGAATTCATCAAAGATTAGATTGGTTTGATCACTGAGAGGAATGAAACTAGCATTTCAAAAGATTCTGTTCAAACTAGTAGTACATCATCGGTACATGTTAGAGAAATCGGAACATAATATGTACAATCTACTTCTACATTACGTAAAAATTCGACACTAAGTGGTTTCCGAGCATCGCGTCCCTCAGTAATCAGGGATGGAAGCAAAGCGGTAGCCTCGGTTACCTCTCCATGCATAGTAAGCAATTCGAGTCTCGTAAAATCCTGCAGCAAGGGGTCGCATATCGATATTTAGTTTGCAGTTTTTTCTGAAGAACTGCTGATTAAGTGATAAGAAGAGAACTACGGCATGCATAATCAAAGAGAGCAACATCGCGAGAACAAAAGGATAGCCAAGTGGTTAGTGGTTAGACTTGCAGACTTGTGCCAAGCAGTTTTCCGCTGCAGGAAATCCTATTTTACGCGAAGGTTGCATATGCGATTGCAAACTGTTGTTGGATTAGAAATTCAAGTTCCATTCAAAAGCAGTACTACACCTTCATTTTGGCATATTCGGTAGCCGATCCTTGTTCGTACTTGTTGTCGCGTTTAGATTGAGACTTTTGCTGAATTGTAGACTTCCCCAAACTTGTTAAGACTTTGTGACCAACTCAAGGTTTCGGAGAAAAGCTAAAGCTACCGGTAGATGAATGAGACGTTTCTGACTTCGACGCCGGGGTTTGTTTCTTAGGTTAGGTTAAAAGCTCAGGGGCATCCACCCTTGAGTCTATATATATAGTTGCTTCGGATGAACACTTTCAATCCTGCTCCTCTTGATGTTCGGTTCTTACTTCATCGGCTGCTTCAAAGATGAGGAATTGTTAGATTGGTCCAAGGAATTATATAACTAGTTGAGGTGCGTGTAAATTAATCCACGTCTCTGTAAATTAATCTGAGGTCAGAGTGCAGTATTTGAAAAATAAGCATTCCAACCTAGCATGAATCATCACGTGGGCTTCAAAATCATGAGTAATTATTCAACTGTCCGTTCCGAACCACTTTACAACTACATGTTTCTGTGGGATCCATACGTTTAGTGGTAGACCTCATAGGAATGTATGGTTGTAAAGTGGTCTGGAGTACCACGTGGCGATATTCTGGACTATTGTATAATTTCACCAAAATCATTTCAAATTGAGAAGGCAAACAAGACCTAGACGACATTGGTTTTGGCGTTGAAGGGGATGATAAATGGACCCGAACTTGGCCCGTTTAGAATGCAAAGCCCATGTGAGAACTAAAGTCTGGTAGAATTTTGAGACCGCAGGCCTGTTGTGGGCCGTGGAAGGATCCCGAACAGGCCATGACGTCTACTGGACGTATTATATTGGGCCTTCGATCTACAAGAAAGAGGAAGGAAGAAGGGTTGAATCCGAGTTCTCAAGAGTTTGGTTGGCTCTCGTTGTAACTGCTAACCTATGAACTTACGGTCTATTCGTCGATAAAAACGGGTACTCCAATACTATGCTAACTTCGATTAGCAAAAAAAATACTATCCCCAACTATTGTTGACCAATCTTATCATATATTGTCGTGGCATTTACAAGTGTTCAATATGAAATTCTATCTTCTTCTTTTTATTTTTTATTTTTTATGGGAATGGATCCTCTTCAGAACTGTTTGGGACAGTTGCTGGAGGTGTCTCACAAGTGTGGATTCCTCCCACCCACAAGGATACTATATGTATTTTAAGAAAATGTAGACTGTTTGGAATAGTAATCGGAGAGGACCACAACCCTATTTTTTTACCAGAAAGTAAACTCAATTTATATATAAACAAAACGGTATAATGAGAGGGGATACTACTGGTCCCAAAATACAGAAACTAACAAAAAAAGATAAAATACAACAAACAAAAAAAAACCTCATGGAACCACGACGCCGGAGCCGAACCCGTAACACACTTGTGAAGAGGGGTTAGAAAGGCCGAAGTTGAGAGGTCAGGTATGAACACAAAGCAAGCCCTCCTGGATGACCCGTCGCATCAACTTGAACTTGTCCCGCTGCAAATTGGTGGCAGAAGCCGCTGTAGACGCCGTCCTCGTCGTCGGTACACTGTTTCCATGAAAACCAGATCTACAACCTAGACTTGGCTCTGAGTCCAAAAATGGAGGGGAGAGTGAAAAATCTCGAACAAACTTTTATGTCACTCAAGACCATTTCATGACTTGGGAAATCTAAACAAAGACACCAACTGACTAATTACCGATTGATTAGATCAAAACTTTGAGTCTTTTGACTTCATTGTCCCCCATTTGGATGGGAAACTACTACAACTATTAAGGTTCAAAGAATCAAATTTTGAAAAGAAAATGGGAGATACTAGTAATAAATTAGGAGTTCTGGGATAACTCAAAGGGTATTTTATTGTTTTTCTTGTTTTTGTAACCCATTTTGAACCCATCCCGGTAATCTACTCGGAACATTGTTCAAGAGAGTAGTTAAAGTTCAATGAATGACCAATTGCCAAGTACATAAGAGGAAGCCAAAAATAAAATAAAAAAAAAGCTGGTAAGTTTGAATTTCACCGTAAGGCTAAACATTTTAGAGTAAACCTAGGGGTCATTGGAGGTTACTTCAGTTATTAATTTCAGAGTTTCGGAATTTAGTTAAAATACGTGTAAGTTGACCCGGAATCTGATTAGAAGAAAATTTCAATGAATGAAGCAAAATGGGGCTTTCCACAGCCACATCACGTGCTACTTGTTCCCTTCCATTTATCACAAGCCAACTTGGCTTTCATATGGTCTCTCACATGGAACCTGTCAGCTATACCTTTCATCGAACCCATGAACATAAAAATATCTTCAATCATATACTCCTATCTAATAATTAGCAAACAAGGTAAGAAATCTATTCTACTCTGTCCAAATGGAATGGATTGAATGTCATGGGTGAAATTTGAACTTTCACCAATGTACAGGTGTACAAAGTGTCAACCATTGCATTGCATCACCACTCCATTTGTGAAATATCCATTTTAGGAAGGGAAAAAAAAAATACTTTTATCCAAATATTTTCGAAAATAACCACTTTTTAGAAAGGAAAATTATTTCCCAAAATATTTGGCTAAAGTTTTTTTTTTTTATTTTCCGATTCATCTCGTCAAGACGAATCGATAAATCAAAAAAGTAAGATGCAAAACTAACAAACATAAAAAAAAAAAAAAATCAAATAAAGACAAAATTAAAAATTATAGAAAAAGTTAATACTACTTATTAATAGTACGAAGATGATTTAGAAGGAAAGAGTTCGGTCAAATGGATATAAGAAAACTAATACTACTAAGTGTTTGTCATCTATGAGGACGAATGTTCAAATTTTATAGAGGCCAAACATTACAAACTATAGAGTCACTGAAAAGTTTGTCTGGTCTTTGACTTCAGTGGCCCGAAACTAATCTAGGCGCTGCAAATTGATCTAAACATTCAGTTTTTAGAAAGGAAATTGATTTTGGCACTCCAAAAATTGATGGAGAAGCTCCAAAACGACACAGTTCAATTTTGGAGCCCTTCCATCAATTTTTAAAGTGCCAAAATCACGATCCTTGTAGAAAATACTCCTATATAAGTGGTATACATGCACCAGTACACGTGCACCATAATGGTTTGCTAGTACCATGACAAAAATGTCAGTGCTTTTGCTTGTATGATGATATAGTAATGTCAAATGTGCATCATAATGTTTGTTTTCGTAGATAGATACATGCTTTGATTAACATATTCAGTTAATTACTACTGATAATAATACTCTAAACATGTGCAGATTATTATTCTTTAATTCGATCTGGCCTCAAGCCTGCTATAATAAATGATTTAGGCCTAATCTTTAATTGGGATCTGTAGCCCTCTAATTGACGTTATGGTCCTCAAGATTAATTAAAGTGTACATAAGTTATTCGGACATTTTCTTATTAAAAAAATGCCTAGGATATCTTGATTTCTATAAATAAATGAAAAAAGAAGCAAAAAATTGATAGCAGCAGGTACTTTCTATCTACGATTATTTTTTAGGGAAAAATTCAAAAAAACCCTTGAACTTTGAACCCAATGTCAAATAGGCACCTGAACTTAAATAAACTTCAATTGAACACCTGAATTTTCACTCCGTTATTCAATTTACCCCTTGCCGTCTCAATCCGTGACTTTCCTAACGGCAACCACTGACCTGGACACTAACAGACAGAACAAAACGTTAGATGGAGAAATTGGAGGGAAACAACAGTGATTTGACACATTTTTAAGGCCTCGTTCGGCTAAATAAGCCTATTGGCTTATTTTTTGTCCTTATTCAATTTTTTTTCATATTTGATGGTTTTTCATCAAATTTTTGGGGATTATTGCATCGTCATAACGAGAAGAATCTAAAAAGTAAAATATTATTATGGAAATCCATTTTTTTAATAAAAACAAAAAAATTGGTTTATTGGCTTATTTTTGTCTTTATTCAAAAAAATTAGGTTTCGATCGTAATTTGTTATTTTTTAGATTCCTTTAGTCATGATGATGCAATGATCCCCAAAAAAATGATGAAAAACTTGGTATGTTTGGATTTGTGTTTGAATTTTTTTTTGAAAAATAGTAGGGATAATAAGTGAAGAGAGATAGGGAGAGAAATGTTGGAAGTATGGAGAATCTAGGGGGAATTTTTTGAAAATTCTTTTTGAATTGTAAAGAGAACAATAAAAAAAATACGAAAAAAATTGAATAAGAACAAAAAATAAGCCAGTAGGCTTGTTTAGCCGAACAGAGCCTTAAAAAGATGTCAGATGTTGTTTTCCTCCAATTTCTCCCTCTAACGTTTTGTTTTGTCTGTTAGTGTCTAGCTCAGCAGTTGCCATTAGGAAAGTCACGGATTGAGACGGAAGGGGGTAAATTGAATAATGGAGTGAAAGTTCAGGTGTTCAATTGAAATTTATTTAAGTTAAGGTGCCTATTTGACATTGAGTTCAAAGTTCAGGGATTTTTTTGAATTTTTCCCTATTTTTTATTAAATCAAGAGCAATCAATTTGTAGTAGCTTGTTGTTTTGTACTGTAGTTTTTCATAACCGATAATTACTAGTAAAATGTAAAAGAGAGAAGGTAAAATAATTTTCCATCAATTTGAGTTTTAAGGTTTACTTCCTACTATTTGAGTTTAGTTTTTAAAATTTTCTGATTCATCAAATTGAGAGAGAGAGTCCCCCAACCCGGAGAAATTTTTCAATGCGGAGTAAACACGCATCTCGGTCATCCAAACCCAGATCTGTTTGGACTTAAGGGGGTATTTTGGTAATTTTATATTTAAAAATTACCCAAATAAATTTGGACCGTCCAAAATACGTTTGAACGGCCGAGATGGTGCTCGGCACAACGTGGCGGGTGCCCATCCAGCACTGAAAAACTTCTCACCAACCGTCGGATCTTCCCTCCGCTGCTCTGTCAACCATATTATTGCCCGCGAAATCCCGGAGCCCGGCAAGAAAATAGAACTGAAAATGACACGGAAAAAACACGAAATCCATCTAATAACCGCTCATCCAAAAAGCTTCCCACAAATAAATAGGCTTGAAAATTTTGAGGTAAAAAAAGAGTATAGGGGGGTCTCTGTCCTCTTGCCTCTTCTTCTTCTCCTTCCTTCAAATCTCTCTGTTTTGTTGCGATAAATAAAGAAACCAATAAAAGAAAGAAGAAAAACAGAGAGAGTTGTTGGTGGGCATTGCATTAGGATCCGACAACCGTCGGACCCACTCCCGCTGCCCGTGTCTCTCTCTTTCTCTCCACCGCCTCCCCTGCCGGTTGCCGTTGCCGAGGCACAAGACAGATAGATAGAGAGAGGAGAGAGAGTAATAATAATCATCCTCGAGCCTCTTGATCTTCCTCATTCCTCCCTCAATCAATACGACTCTATATAGGTCCCCTCTCTCTCTCTCTCTCTCTCTCTCTAAATTCATATATACAACACACATGAATATGTAATATGTATATGTATCTATGGGCCTGCGCTTGCCAATGGGTATACGTTTTCCGTAACCGGACAAACGTACAATTTTGTTGGATTTGTACGTCGATCTTGATTTTGCATAACGTATATGAAAGATGATTCATCTGTCTGAGGGAAAAAAATAAAAAAAGATTTTCGTCTGTTAAAATGGGAATTGCAGATTTCGATTGACTTGCACTCTGTTTCTCTAATTAATTAGTCTGCATTTGCAGGCATCTTTGAATCAATTCCTGTATTTTATATCACAAATTTAAAACTCTTATTTCTCCTTTGTCTTTGTTTTTTCAAATTTGAATTCCCTCTCAATCTCTCAGACAATACCAAACCCTCCAACATTTTTTTCTCTTTTGACTTTTTTTTTCCCCTTCGATTTATTTAGGGCTGTCTCTATCAACACGGGCTCACAGATTTTGATTCCTCGATGCATACATTAATGTGTGCGTGTTTGATCTGCTCTTTGTTCACTTGTCGGGAATATTGCATGGAACTGGATTTTCAGAAAAAGTAAAGGAAAATGAAAGTTTATTTTTGCGTGTTCTTGACGCAGGAAAACTAGAATTCCTTCTTTTTGGCATCATCTATTTTGCATGAAAGTATTTCTCCCACAACTTTCTTGGTAACCAAACACACAGAAAGTTATGGAAAATTTGGTTTTCCATCATTTCCGTGCAATTAAACGGGGCCAAAGTACTTGTGTTGTGTGTAATTTCAAACGCTAAAGATCAAATTTCAAAGTGCATTCATGAGAAAGTGGAGTGCAAAAATCAAAATACCCTTTGAGTTATTTGCTTCAAGATTTATTTTTTCTGCTCTTGTTCACAATGCAGTTTTTTGTTTTGTGGTAAACCACAATGCAGTTGTTTAAAACCGATTGGTATCGCCTTTGCAAGATAATTCTTCAGCTCTGTGAATTGCGTTTGATGACTTCATTGTATTTGGAATTTTTTAGGTTCATTCAGTGCTTCCAGTTTCTAAAATTTCTCTTGTTCTGCCCCTTATCTTCTTCCTGCAGGCCAGATGGAGAAGTAAAGCGTGTGGTTTTGCTGTTCAATCTCTCCATAGCAGTGCTCACACCAATCTTGATCTACTCTTAGATGGCTTCTATTTACCAATGTAAGCTCTTTACGATTAGCTGGTGTGAGTTTCTGTACAGTACATTATGCATGATATTTGCTCGAATGAAGGAATAAATGCGACATTGTTGCCGAGATCCACATGCGAACTGTTGCGTCTTTTTAGTCGCATTATAATTTGGAATCTTCTACTTTTGTAAGTGTCTCGGCGAATTCCGTTGTCTGGGAAAATGGTTTTCATTTTAGCAAATGCTTGTTCCAACCAGCATTTAAAAGGACAAGTTTATTTCTACATTCAACTGCCTGCACTTTGTGTAAGCACTAAGCATACAATTTAGTTAGGACTATTGGATCTGAGCTGCACGTGTCCATATGCCTCATGTGCGTTACGATGTTCAGCTAAAGCGTGTTAAATTACAACTTCTGCTTATTGGTGGTGGTGAGATCTACTTGTTACATTTCCAGGATAGGATAGTTTAGAGTCATTGACTAATCTTCCTGAAGAGCTGGCCCTTCTTTATGCATTTTTTGAGCCCTTGATTTTCAGCTTATCCGTTAAAACGTAGCAGCCTCTCCTCTAAGATCATGAACATGGTGATTGTGAGTCTGTATTGGATGCTTAATGTTATGCAAGTGGTAACTCTTGTTCTTTTTTCTGCAGTACAACGGTGACCTCGGCATCTATATGAAGAAAATTTCCACTCTTGAGATCTGCAAAAAACAAATAAGTTACTATGGGTACTTGTCTGTCCACGCCACCGCACGCAATCCAACCACGAAGGAAATATCACCATAGGGCGAGAAAGAGGCATGGCAAGCATTCTAAGTTTGCTCCTGATGGGACAAGGAAAGGGAATAGTGGAACTCTTATAGCAGATTTTGCTGTTAGTGAGTTTGTACAAACAACCACCACCTGCAGAAGATCTGAGGTTGCCAATTCAACATTCCATCTCACCCAGATGGAATGGCACCACAGTCAGGTTGATGCCAACGGTATATTCTTTTTCCCCTTTGCAATTTGACTTAAGGCAACAAGATTGTACTTGAGCGGGAAATAAATTACCCTGCTTTGGTAATTAGGCATAAGATAAAACAAAATCCTGCTGCGGTTGTAAGTAAAATATTTTGGATTTGTACGGATGAAAGAAGCCGCACCTGGCTGTACATACTACCCTTGTACAATGCCTTCAGAAGGTGTAAGATCTTGTTGGTCAGGCTTTGATCGGTGACCTCATAGTGGATTGGCTAAGAAACCCTAAATCCTTCAATTATCTATGCCCTGATAAAAATAGAACTAATTTGGAAAATTAAATTGTCCAAATTGCCTGATGTAAACCTATTTTTTTCTGGTTGTAATTTTGGTCTAATTAGTGTAGTATTTAAAAATTTCTATGTGTACTTTTGAAGTTTAAGGTCTGGAGTAATTACAAGAGATCGCTGATTGCCTTGGAAATGTCACTAGAACTTCATCTTTTTGCAGTTATTTGCCAAGAGGAAGCATGGTTTGACTCAGTCAGTATTCTGGAGTCCGATTCAGATGACGAATTCAGTAGTGTGCATGGAGGTAAGTTAGCAATTTATGTTTCGACTATGTTTGAAGATAAATATTGCTATTTTGGAAAATGAGCTGTTAGAGGGCCTCCTTGATAAGTACATTTCCATCTTGACTTTCTTGTTTGCAAAGGACAAACTTTCTCTCTTTTCTAATTACATGTGCGCATCCATTTGGTGTATTGATGTACTTAAGTAACCCTACTTTTCCTGTGCTTCTAACAGAATGTTTACCTGTATTTCTTTTTCGCCACACAGACTCGTTTCCTAGAATTTCAACAGGCCAGGTGATTCAGTATGAAACTTCTTCGTGCTTTGTGGACAACAAGTTGTTCAAAGGGTACCATGAAACGTATCTCAAAATAGATGGGGCTAAGACAGGCAAGTTTCTGAGCAAAGATGGATTCAAGGACTCTAACGGGTTTGCACTTATGAGTGCCCAAGGTTATGAACTTGCGTGCTTTGGAAAGGCTGAAGAATTTTCAACCAAGAGCAAGAAAATGTTGGATCGATCATACGGAAGCTTTAACTGTCTAAATCAAGACAGAAATGATTTTGAAGACAGAACACAGGAGAATCTTTTGAAGTCTGGCTTACCTAGGCTAGTTCCTTCTATAAGCTTCAATGACAAAATTGTTAATGCGACAAGTCTGGCTCAACACTCCAAGAAAAGGAAATCCACTGTTATCAGGCTTTCTTTCAAGAGGACATCTGTTGATGGGGATGAGTCTAATGGATACTGTAAGTGTCGCAATAGTACGTATGCTTAAGTCTTTCTTTCTTTGAATGTGTCCAGAATACTCTTTTACTGTGAAGCGATTGCTTTCCTAATCTCTTTTTTTTCTTGATTATTTGCTGGATATTTGGATCAATCTGCTTGGGGGCCTGAAATTCAACTTTCTTTTGTGTAAGAATATTGTGAAACTTCATATCGGGCCCAATACCAGTTGGGAATGAGTGGAGGGGTCCCTGATGTTATTATTGGGTGATCTCTCATTCCACACCCAAGCAATGTGAGACTGTTCTCCCCCACTGAGGCTGACTTCTAAAATTAGCTTTACCCTTCATTGGCTATTAAGTGCCTCCAGAATCCAGATATATATATGAGCTCAGTTCTTTGATGCCTTCGATTCCGTATTAACTTGAAAATTACGAAATTTGGTTCTTTCACCTCACGTCGTGGCAATGAACTGGTAGTTTAGTATTGTAGTTTGGTTTTATGTGTGTGTTGATTACAGTTCATTCACACATTTCAATATGGTACAGGTGCGTCAAAAAGTATTCTGATTCGTCCTAGGGCAGGGCTCCTGATTCCATGTTGCAATGAAGAGAAGCCAACTCCAGGATGTTGGTCTGAGATTGGACCCTCGAATTTTAAGCTTCGTGGCGATAGTTATTTTAGGTATGCTGTGTAACTTCATGCGTAACTGGTGGCAAGGTTGTGTTCGTCCAAATTTCTATTAATTATTTGATTGTCTCGAAAATTGATTTGCAGAGATAAGCGGAAATTGCCTGCTACAAATTGCACTCCTTACAACCCAATTGGTGTTGATTTATTTGTGAGCACGAGAAAGGTTAATCACATTGCCCAACACCTAGAGCTTCCTCCTGTCAAAGAAGATGGGACACTGCCGGCACTCTTAATTGTCAACATTCAGGTGCTATTTCAACGTAATCTTGTCGTTCATGTATTTAGTACTTGAACTTGCTACTTCTGCATTGTGTTGTTCTGGTCAGATATGGGAATGGGACTTCATCAGCTTAAATTCAAAGTTGCGGATTCTGAGAATTTTGATATTGCTATCTGTTGATCAATTTTGCTCTGTGGCAGTTGCCTAGCTATCCTGCCCCAATGTTTCTTGGTGATAGCGATGGGGAAGGCTTGAGTCTTGTACTTTATTTCAAGCTCTCTGAGACTTTTGAGAAAGATGTCTCTCCTCAATTTCTGGACAGCATCAAGGTACATTGCTTCAATATGCCTCTTCAGGAACTAATAGCCGGTTCTTCTTGTTTTTGGTTCAAAGTTAATTTGATACTCTTGGTCCAATAGTTAGTCTCTTCAACGTATTATTCTTAGTTACGGGTCATGGTATCTGTCTGCATTATGAAATCGTTCATCATCTGGACTGTAAGTCTTATTTTGCAGGTAGAAAATCTTGTCTTTGATATTCGCAAGTCCTGTACCTAATATAGGGCATCTAGGGTCCTTTCTAACCGTTGGCACTGCACCATAGCAGTTCGTGCAAAAAACAGTTTCATACATTTGTTGTATTGGTACAGTGGTAGTCCTTTTACTTTGTAGCATTCTTATTTCTTCTAAATTTACTTCCCTAAGGGATGACTTGCGGGTCCCATCACGATTGTCGATGACAATGAATTAGGAGGCGTGATCCGCAATACCTAATGCCAGTTTCTTCATTCTTTTGTTAGAATGGAATCTGATTATGCTGGACTACCTGAGATTTTTCTTCCAATGAGATCAAATGTTTGATGTCCACAACACCACCATGGTTCTGCCCTCACTCCTGTGCTCTTGAAATGCTAGCCAAGGAACACAATTACCATTTGTTTCCGTCAAAACTGCCAAAACTTTTCTGATTCTAAGAGACCAAATGGAAACACTCATCGTATAACAATTCTACGGTGAAACACATCAAACTATAACAAACACATCAAAAAACAATGAAAATAAGGCAAAACAAAAGGTTCGTCAATACTGATATCAATTGCATTTGACAATGCTTGACAATTTTTGTTCCATAAAACTTTTACATTTGGATTTTATACTTTCTGCTTTCAAGGAAATAGTCAATCAATCTACAAAGCTACACATGTTTGGTTATCAATTATCAGGCTTTTATGAACTCAGATTAGTTCACATTTTTACATGATTTTATTTCATTTTGCCCCTTTGAAAGTTTTTCAAAACATCTCTGAAACGGCAACACAGTAACAGAACTTTTCTTCTATTTCTTTTTTGGATCCGGAACTTACCGTCTATATCATTCTACTGGAAATTGAACTGCAAGAATTGCAAGTTCAAAAGCGGGATCCCTCATTTTCGGATCAGATGAAACTAAGTTAGCTTAGGAAATTTGGTTTCACTGGAGTTAAATGCATAATAGTAATGCTTTGAGTCAGTCCAAATGAAGTGCTGCTGCTGCCCAATTTCACCTCTGTTCTCTTTATACACCGAGTCTCGGATGATCCCTTGCATAGTAGGTTAAAATCTATTCATTTGCTCTACAGAGATTGATTGAAGATGACATGGAAAAGGTTAAAGGGTTTGCAAAAGAAACCACTGTTCCATACAGAGAAAGGCTAAAGATCATGGTTGGGGTGTCCAATCCAGATGAACTTGCATCAAGTTCTACTGAAAAGAAGCTTTTGCATGCTTACAATGAGAAGCCAGTCCTTTCGCGTCCTCAACACAGCTTCTATCAGGTGGAGTACCAAATCCTCCTTTTTTTTGCTCTGACATTTTCACTTATTATTAGGTGTGGACTTGAAGGATGGGACCTTATGATTTTTACCCTCCTGTATAAATGCAGGGCCCTGGTTACTTTGAGGTTGACCTCGACATTCATCGATTCAGCTACATAGCAAGGAAGGGGCTCGAAGCATTCCGAGAGCGTTTACGAAATGGGATACTTGATCTCGGGCTAACAATCCAGGTATTATTCTTGGGGAGAGATTTGTTTATTGAAATGATTTTGAGAAAAGGATGGAATGGCCTCAGCTTAATTGGTGAAGAATCATTCCATTCCATCTATAATTCATATCCTGCCATCTTTTTAGCCAACAGATGTCAGGATGCATATTCCAACCAACCAACTTTTTCATTCCGGCTTCATTCTACTGACCGTTTCATTCGAAGATGATTGAACATAACTTCAGTAACATAACAGAAATTCCCATTGTCTGCATTTTCTTCGATTGAAACTGACCTCTGCTGACTTCGAACGCCCAACAAAAGCTTTCAGTTGTCTGTTAAAGTAGTCATTGTCGATTTTCCTCGTTTTTTATTACTGCAAACAGGCACAGAAACCAGAAGAACTGCCGGAGAAAGTCCTCTGCTGTGTGAAACTAAACAAGATTGACTTTGTTAATCGTGGCCAGATTCCAACTATAGTGACTATTGATGATGATTGATCGGCGATCAGAGTCTGCAACACCCTTGTGTGGGAGGACCGAGTTGTTGATTATATGCACAGTTGGATTCCCTGCAATTCCCATTCCAATGAGGGGAGAGAGAGAGAGAGAGAGAGAGAGAGAGAGAGAGAGAGAGAGAAATTGTTGTATATAGTATATATATATAAATAAACGTTCTTTCATGCTTAACATTCAAAATCGTGCTTACATTGAAATGCTTTACTGTTACATGGTATCTGTTCTTACTTAACAGTTGAACTCCTAATGTTCAACGTACCTTGGATGTAAAATATTTCGTGCAACCTATTGGGACCAAGCCGCAAGGGAAAAATATTTTGTGAATCCCTTGGTCCCCCGGCGTGGATGACTTGCGTTTAACCAGACCAGAAAGGGGAATAGTTGAGATGCACGTAAGTCGTAACCGGTTCCGGAAACCCCTAATTGTCGAGCCTAAAAAGATATCTGAAGCTATTCCGAGGCCAACGGCGTCATCAAGACCCATTCAATTTTTCAGTTGCTTGTTTTTCCAGGAAAGACAAATCCCTAAATAGTATTGGGGCGTTGTATAAGCGAATCTAAGTTTGGACAAATACCCCTTAAAAGATGAGCAATGATCAAGTCAAGACGAATTGGAAATTATTGTGCGACAATCATCTGCGCCCCAAATCCTGCGGGATCTACTAACAAATTATGAGGAATAAGGTAACTCAAGCATAATAAGCACTTCAGTAACTTCACTAGATTCAAAATCAGTAATCTTGCACTAAACTTTATCACTGCACACAAAAGATGGTGCCAGATGCTAGAACAAGCTTTATTTGCCCAGATAGGCTTACGCATTTGGAAATCACACAAATGAGCCGTACCCTGTTACCAGCTATGAATACTAAGCCTGCTATGTGGGATCAACAAGACAAGCTCAACATGAACTTCAAATATAAACAATTAAACATATTCTTCATACACTCGGTAAAATAAAAACAACATACACCACCAGCTATGATTTTACACATACAGAGGACAATATGATGCAGCTACATATAGCACACAACGTGTTTCTTTCTTTTCTTTTTCCTTTATTTTTTTCTCCCCCTTTCCGTTTTTTGGCCAGATGAGATGCATGTAGTATACATGCAGCGGTCCTACTTATTGGAGTGACAATAAGCCTTCAAAAATAGTCTCTCTTCTCAATACTCCATCTTGCTAGAATGGGCATTGGGAGAGGTCACTGTTTGCCTCTAAGATTTTCCCATGAAGATTATGCCATGATTTGCTCTTCTTTCAGAGGTACAAAAACTGCCCTTCGATCATTGTTTCCAAATTCCATTTCTTCAAGTAGAGCACGTTTCTTAGCAACTACCGTGTGTGTTTTCAACTGCAATGTGTTACTATTTGCTGTGTTGTTACTAGACTTTCTGGCTGTAGGAACATCATGGTTATGCTTCCCTTCGTATGTGGTTACAACAGCTTTGGGATCTGAGGAAGCCCTCTCAACATGCTTACGAACATTGCATCCTGCGTAAGTGCATTTGTAATAACTCCTGCAGATAAAATACAGAAGCATCAGAAGATTATTCTGAAAGAAAGTTAGACTCCAATTTTGTGTGATGCTCTGAATTTTGAATGAATGAAGCAAGGTAAAGAGCACAGAAATTGAATGAGGTCTCTAGACCTACCCTATGCTTTGATTCAGGTGCATGGTTCCAAGGCATAACCTCCCTTGAGTTCCTCGATCTTTGGAGGTATAGGGGGCCCACTATTTCAGTGGTAAAACTTTTTGAGAGCGGGTGCTTTGTGCATATATTGCCAAAGAATAGGGTTCTCTAGTCCTCCCCCGCCCATACCCCCCATTGTTAGGCGATTACATGAATACTGTTATTGTTGTTGTTGTAAAGTGAACTCCAATGCTTTTACATTACCAATTTTTTGTATGCTTCTACATTTCCCATTGTTATCTTTTTTGGCGGGCACAGAAAATAAATGGAATCTGTTGCAAGAACAAGAACAGATTGGTGCAACAGATCAGAAGCAATATAATAAGGACGATCGCCATATGCTACTCAGGCAGATTCCAACATACATGAAATAATACCAAGCTTGAGTTGTAAAGAATGGGAGGGCTTAATAGAAACTGACATCTTATGCTTAGATTTGGGCTACCCTGCTTGCAATAACAAGGCAATAGACACAGGGGATCATGGCTCTTGCATAAACATCACTAGTATGCTACTCAATTGAAGATTTCATAGTAGAGACAGTAGAATGAAGAAAAGAATTCCAGTAGAAAATTACAATAACTCAACCGAAGAGGGGTGGACAGTAACTGAGGAATGAGAAATTTTGAAGTCTTGAAATGGTGGAGAAATCAAAATATGTGTAAGGGAACTGCTTGGTTATAGAGGCACACACCCCGCCGCGGCGCCCCCAACCCCCCCCCCCCCAAAAAAAAAAAAAACTTGCATGATTGAAAAAGACCTCATCAGTGATATGATCCTATTTGAAGAATTGATCATCCCTAATCTGCAATCAACACCAACATAAAGACAAAATTATCACCTTGGATGAGCATTTCCCTTGACCACTTTCTGCCCATATTTTCTCCACTTGAACCCATCATCCAAAAGATCAACTTCACTCCTTGTCTGTACAACAATCCTGGCTTCTGTGACCGTTTTATGTGACGAAGTTAGCTCAGAAGTCCCAACCTCTGTGTTCCTGCATTGCAAACATCTAAATTAGAACAGGAAAGCATAGACCTAAGAAAGAAAGAAAAAAGAGAGTAAGTATTCACATCAATAAGAACTGGAAAGCATAGACTGAAGTGCTAAACTTACCTTCTTTTGGGATTCGGTTCATCATCATTGCCCTCATTAGGTACTATTTCAGCGTTACTCATTTTAACATTCTCTGTTGATTCCGGCAATTGAACAAGTGTCAGTTGAGTAGATGTCTGGTGACTCTGGTCTCTCTCAGAAACTGAATGAAAAGTTTCATTTGAAGTGCTCGTTTCTGTCTCACCCACCAAACCAAGTTCCTGCACTGACTGATTTTTTGTATTTTGTTTCATGCGGGTTCCATCCTTAGCACGTTTGTTGGATTGTGGAAGTTCGTGATTGTGCTGGCCTTTGTACGTAATTTCAGATATCCTCCCATCAAAATTACGCTCAACCTTCTTCTTGACAGGGCAATTGAGCTCTGTACACTTATAGTAGCTTCGCGGATATTCGCTTGCCTTGACCTGTTTCTGCCCGTATTTTCGCCAGTTGTACCCGTCATTCCCAGGTTTGTCCACAGTAGCAGGAGGGGGTTGACATTTCCTCTCGGATTGAGAAGCTTCTGATGATTCCATAAAGGAATTTTCAGGTTCCGATATCACAGGATGCACCTGTTGTTGGATTTTTGTGTTGGAAGGAAAGGATTGATATTGGGACCATGATTCTGCTTCAGAAGTAGCTAGTGAAGAAGGGTCATGTTCGGCTTGCATAAAAGATTGGGATAATGTTGCAAGAGCCGTAACTTGAGCAAGGGCCTGCTGGTGGGTCATTCCAAAGGGGCTCTGCATGGAATTGAACAGGCAGTTAAATGAATGCAAGGTTGCCACTATGTATTGGATTATGTATTGTCTAGACTTTTCTTGTCTTGTGACAGTTACACCATTAGCCTTGTTTAGTGTAAGAATTCGGAGTCAATCTAGTAACCACACCAACAAAATTGAAGTCAGAAATAATACTTTCCAATGAGAAAATTAAAATGACTTTCGTCATAATTAGAATAAGTGGAGGCAGGCTTGACTTTGCCTACTTGTGGGGAAAATAATTTCCCTATGACCCTGCTAAACAATTATCTAAAGCTGCCACATATTACATGCTACTTTTGAGGACCAGTTATACGTAGGTATATCATCTGAACAAAAAACGATGGCATGTACCTTGAACCCATACGATGGCGTAGGTGCATCATCCCTACATTCAAGGTTTACAAGTAATACAACCAACCATGCTAAGTTATCCACTAAAGTATCCTAATTTCCAAAAGGATAATAGCTTGAAAATACATGACTGAACATATGAAATTTAAATGAGCACCAAAAGGGACAAAAGTACTTGGATGGGCCTGAAATTCTGAATGTCATACCTTTTGATTTGTAAACTGGATTTAGGTGGGGTGAATTTTGGAGGAGGGGAGGAAGCCTTAGCTAGCAGATAATACGCACTGCGTACAATGCTTTTAAAAGTAAAGGATTCTACAGGAACAGGAACATCTGTAGGTGAACCCAAGAAACTAAAAAATCACAAATTCTCGATGGAGCTCAAATAGTAACAGTTTCATCACCTTCAAATGCACCCACCGATGGTATAACAGTATCTTCTGTCAGTCACCATAGTAAAATTTTAAATCATTGGTATCCTCCAGATTCGCTGGAATGTGACTTATTTCCACATTTTCCACAAATTCGATTCATAATTCCTACCTACATCAGATCAAGTGGCCACCACAGACGTTTCCATTTAACCCTCCAGCAATATATTTGATCTTCAACATCGGGTAATGTCACAACAAAGGAAAACTAAACCTTTTGAATTAAGTGGTTCTTGACTTGGGCTTCACTGGGTAAAGCTTCGTATCTAGTTGATCACCATTTCCAGTAAGGTCTAGCTAATTAAAACCTTGTGTATCGGGGGCATAGATATATACGTCAGGACTAAGTTCATAATCTGTCAAATTTTAGTGAGCCCCCAAATCCCACACTTGGCTACCCAGAACACGAGGCTTCCGCAACTGCAAGGTCAGGGAAAGGGTTGGATGTACGCAGCCTTATCCCGCAAACGGAGAAGCTGTTTCCACTACTCAAACCCATGAGTCCGTGACCACCAGGTCACATTGGAACAACCTTACCGTTCCGCCCGGGCCACCCGTCAAGATAACTGACAAACTGCAATAACAATATTGAGTTGAAACTCATCCTCAATAGTAGTGTGCTGAAGCAGTCCAGATGCACAAACAAGTACTCTAGTTAATAATTAATGCTCTCTTCTTAATCGTATCTTAAATACCACAAGACGTTGGGTAAGATTCAAATGCAAAGGATTTGTCTTCACACTTATCAAGATTTCTTTTTTTCTTTGGCGAGATGAAGGAGAAAATTTTATTCATCTGTTGCAAAATTAATCCCTTCGTAAGTCACAAAATTAACAGCCACAAAAAAACATGTGGTTTACAAAAATTTCAATAGGTGGTCAAGGCCTAGGGATTTGCTCCTTCCTCCTAAGGTTTTGAATTTGATCCCTCCTGAGGTCTCAGGTTTGACCTCAGGTTCAAAACCTCACATGTGCTATCAACTCCTCCGGGCGAGTCCATACGAAGCAATTTGCTCTGTCTTTCATTGGGCTCCCAGCAAGTGAGCGGTGGGATTGGGCTTCAGATTAGTTGAGGTGCGCGTAAACTGGCCAGACATTATCAAAAAAAAAACCACGGATATTTCGAACCAAAATCAACACTTTCACCACCAATTTTGCGTTCCATGAAATTATCAGATTAAGTGGGTAGAGAAAGTGGTAAACTTTAAGATTTTGTTTTATAAGTATTCTCGGTGAATTAAAAACGGAAACGGAAAAAAAAAAAAAAAACACAGTAAAGAATATAACTCGGCAACTCACCTGGAGAGGCGAGAAGAAACCCGGCGAGTTAAGAAAACCAGAAGGACTCAACCCAGGAGGAATCATGAACATAGGAGGAGTATGAGTAGAAGAAGAATTCCCAACCACTAAATTCACCGGTCGGTTCTGCTTAAACCCTAATTTCTCTTCACCAGAATTCCCTCCTTCCTTGGCCGAATTGTCGGGTAAAAAGTTGGGTAGCTTGGGGATACCGGCGGCGGCGACCGGAGAAGCCATAGCGCCGGCGAGGAGCTGAGAGAAGGAGCGGCAGTCGGAGTCGGGGTAGTTATCGCTATCGGAGAAGAAGTTGGACACGAGGGTTAACGGACCGGGGCTCAAACCGGTGAACAGGGTCTCGATTGAGGAGCGTGGCGGGAGCGTGATTGTCGGCCGTTGAGCTCCGTCCGTCTTCGCCATTTTTCTTTCCCACTTGGGTCCGTCTATTTGGTGTTCTTGTTCTGCTTTTCTGGATCTATAAGTTGGACCTATAAGTTGTAGCAGTAGTAGTAAAATTTAAGAAAGCGAGAACGGAGAACGCAAGCGTAAATATCGAGGCAGAACTGAGACCGAAAACGTCCAAGCCTCATGGGTTTATGTGAGTTATTGGATATCATGCACATATGCAAGGTGTCTTTGATAAAGTCACATTGCATGATCGAGCACGAACGTGTAAGCGTTTTTTAAAATCATTTACATTCATAAAAGCAAGAATTAAGAGCATTAATATAAACGCAGATCCAGAATTGAGAACGAGAGCAAAATTTGAGAGCAAAAGCGAAATGGGCGGAATTACGTGAGTATATGGATAAAGAAGACATATATAGGTACACATGCGTATTTGTGAGTGGTGTCTTTTTCGGGATTGATTATTTTGTGTTCTTATCTTGAACATGGTGGAGCCCACGGCTTAAACAAACGGAAAAAGACATTTTTTATCCTTCTTTATTTAACTACTTATTGGATTAAAAATAGGAAAATAATTTTGGTACTTCACATTTCATTATTGACATTTTATTTTTTGTCTTTACCCTATATAAAATTATAAAATTACTTTTTATTTGATTAGTGTTCATCCACTTCCTTATACATGAAAGAATATTGTTGTAATTTTTTAAATAAAAAAACAAAAATAAAATGTCAATAACTAAAAGTAAAGTGTCAAAATTAATTTCCTTAAAAATATAAAAAATATACGAGTAGTAGTAGTAGTAGTAGTAGTTGTTGTTGTACTTCTCCTCTCATTATTTTTTAGTGGAGTCGATAGTAGTGGTGGTTGTTGTACTCGTACACAGCAGATCAACATTAGAAAATGAAAAATGCTTTCACACTGCTGTTTGGGACGTAGGTGTGAATAAAGATTTGTTTATGTAGTGAAATTCAATATTTGTCCATAGCATTTATGCCATGTTTTCATTAACAATTTTATGCTACAAAAATTATTGTATTTTGATATGTCGTTCACGTTAAGCAAAAAGTTTTTCATCCCATCGATGACTTACTAGTTAGTAGAAATAATTTGACATTTTCCATAACATTAGTGATTTTTGAGTTATTGCCTCCAGAGAAAAGTTCTGTTCTAGAGCTCGTTTTAAGTACTTGTTTTTAAAAAAGGCAATTTCAAGTTCAAAAATAATACTTTGTTCACGCAAATAATTTCCTAGCAATATGGATTTTATTTGATAAATTTCATTGAGATCTTTTGAATATGACAAAAAAATCGAAAAATTATTTTTCACTTACATTATTTTTGAGTTTTAAAATGTGAAATAAGTACTTATTTTTTAAGAAGGTGTTGTGGAACGGGTTTAGTAGAAACTACTTTTAAATAAGGGTTCTTAAAATACAAGTAGTTATTTGCAATTTTCAAACTTAAAAATAATGCATTTACGAAAATATTTTTTTAATTTTTTCTTGCATCATTCTAGAGATCTTATCGAAATCTATAAAACAAAATCTATTGGACACAAAATTATTTTAATAAATTTGTTATTTTTAAACTTAAAAATTATAATTCAGTACTTTTTTTTTAAGAACTCCGAGCGGAACACAACGCAAGTACTATTTTCTTTAATGAAAGGAAGTCTTTTTTATGAGCACTATGTTCTGGTAATTAATTTGTTTGATAATTTCCAGCTCACGAATTTCCGTTTGAACCAAAAAAAAAAAATACTTAAAAATTTCCAGCCCACTTGAGACGAGTCAGATACAAGTTGGCGTCAATCCTCTTCAATGCTACAATTAATTTTTGTTCCCCGTCCGGACACGCAATTCTGGAGGCTGAACACGACACGTCTACCGCTTTTTAGCCATTTAAAAGTGGTTGCCGGTTGGCCCCACCGACGACTCCATGAGGTGAGAGATTATTGAGTGTCATTGGGACAACACGTGGCGATCTCTCAATTCTATTTCTACCACACATTATACTTGAGCTCACACGCTTAGTCTCGTATCTCGCCGAATTTTATGGTTGCAGAGAACTCTGGGAACTCTGGGGCATTATATGATGGTGCGCCAAGTCTCTTCTCTTCACACCTTACACTGGAATTCACATACTTGTTCTTGAATCCCGCAGAATTTTATGGTTGAAAAGAACTCTAGGTCACCACGTAGAGGTGGCTCTAGGAGCAATGGATAATTTTTTCCAAGGAGTTCACCATTCGTCACCACTTGTCAAACCCACCCCAGAATTGAAGCCGAAACTGACTGGGGGTACCCCGCACAGTACAGGGATTGAATTGTTGATTGGACTCTGTCCCGGGTCCACCGTAACTCTACTTTTTGGTTCATTTAATAAATAAGTTCAAAACTCGAGCTTGAGCTGTTAACGAGTCAGGCTTTTGCGAGCCGAGTCGAGGTTTTAAGTGTTGAGCTCGGCTCGTGCACAGATTTTGTGTGGGGCCTACTATGGGTTCCGCAAAAATGATCCCAAGTTGTTCATTAAATGTAAAATATTTTTTCAAGTCTTTTGGCGAAAATCAGTTCAATTCAACATCTATAAATGTTTGATTCAATCATCTAACTCTTCATTATTTTGAAATCTGAATGAAAAGTTAGATGATTGGATCAAACGCCTATAGGTATCGAATTGAGCTAATTTTTCATAAGACACCTTAAAAAAATGTTTTACTCCCTCCGTCCCATTTTTATTGTCTTTTTTTGATATTCATGTCATTTTCAATCGCTTATATCTTCCAATGTGAATCTCCAAAAATATGCAATATGGATCTTATTTGATAGATTTCAATTTGTTCTATAATACAAAGATGTCAAATTCATGAAAAATATTATAGATTGAAAGATATACGCAAGAGACAAAAAAGTGAAAAATGAATAATGGACAATGAAAATGGGACGGAAGGAGTATATTTAATGAATAGTTTGAATCGTTTGTATGGGACTTTAGTGAGCCCCACGCAAGATCTACGCGTGATTTAGAACCATTCTACACACGCAGCAATCTGTGCACAGATTGTGCACAGATTTTGTTGTGGGGCCCACCACAGGTTCCACATAAATCATCCGAGCCGTTCATTAAATGTAAAACATTTTTTCAAGGGCCCCCGTAAAAAATAAGCTCAATCCGATACCTATAGATGCTTCATCCAACCATCTAACTTTTCATTCAGATTTTCTTATAATGAAAAATTATATAGTTGGATCGAATACCTATAGGTATCGGATTAATCTTATTTTTTACGGGGACCCTTGAAAAAATGTTTTACATTTAATGAACGGCTCGGATGATTTGTGTGGGACCCGTGGTGGCCCCCACAACAAAATCTGTGCACAGATCTACTGTGTGGGTAGACTTTCTGCGTGATTTATCCCCTATTTATCTATGTGAATGATACAGTTGAATACATAAAGGGCAAAGTCTTTTTCAATGCGAATAACTTTTGAAGCTTCGTCACAAAAAGTAATCTCCACAATTGTCCTTCCACGGATGAAAAAACAAAAATTGTCCTTCCGAAACGTCAGTTTGTACAACTATTTTTAATGGGCCATTAAATAATTATCATGAGCAAAACATAGTTAATTTTTTTACAGCGCCTCATAAAATAATATTAAAATATTTATAAATATTTTTCTAAATTTTTATGGGATTCAAAATAAGCCCAAACACATTTTTTTTTTTATATGATTCCCTGCAAATCTTTTTTGCAATTAGAATTTTTTCTTTGTGATTAGAATTTCCGCTTTTGTAGCTTCATCACGAAAGTAATCTCCCCAATTGTCCTTTCAAAAATGTAAGTTTTTACAACTACTTTAGTGTGCCATTGAATTTTGTCACGGGCAAAATAGTAATTGATTAATAAGAACCACATCCTCAAAACCACTACTCCACTGTCCACAATCATCCTATTATTGGAGTATGTAATTGTCATGCTTACGCCTTGTTCTCTTCTATTTTTAAAAAGAATTTTTCAAAAAATTCCCTTTAGATTTTTCCTACTTCTAATATTTCTTTATCTATCTCTCTTCACTTATTATTTCTATAATTTTTTAAAATTTTTTTCAAAACACAAATCAAACAAAACATAACGGACAGATTGCAATTTCAGTATTTTTGACTTCTAAAGTCGAAGTCTTTTTGACCTGTTGAACTTGTAGTGGTATTGTGGCAAAAACCTGACAAAGTTTTCAGTCGAACTCCTAGTGGATTTCTTGGTCTATTTTCCCAAAAATCTTTCTTTCTATCTACTTGGAGTATTAAAAAAAGAGATTTTTTAGTTTAGTAAGCCGCCGGCCCGCCACTGGATTTTTAGGGACTCCGATCAAGCACTTAATGATATCCAATTAAGCTAATTTTTTGCATAGTTATTCTACTCGACGAGCTCTACAAAGTGAACGATTCGGATTATCGGAGCGAGACCGGGATGGGCCCCAAAAAGGGGGCAGCAGCACGCTGCTCTCCCCAAGGGGGAGAGCAGCC
>BPLS01000173.1:1736151-1761216 GCA_019656275.1 Rhododendron kiyosumense | reverse complement strand
GATATTCTTACCAAGTGTAAAACATCCAGTACCATAAGAAGTGTCGTGTATAATGAATACGATCGCTATTAGCCTCGATATTCTTACCAAGTGTAAAACATCCAGTACCATAAGAAGTGTCGTATAATTAATACCATTGCTATTAGCCTCGATATTCTTACTAAGTGTAAAACATTCAGTACCATAGGAAGTGTCATATAATTAAGTACCATCGCTATTAGCCTCAAACTATAGATGATGATTAAGGATAAAAAAAAAACTATAGATGATTATAATATTGTACATCTCTTCATTATTAGTTCCGTCAAACAAACAGGCTGAAAGAACCAATTGTTTGCTGACAAAATAGTAGCAATATTTGCAGAAATATTACTGAGAAGGAATGTCTCACAGGCAGCTCAAAACAAGCAATGTTCCTCTTTTCACTCTTCAGAAACATTAATATTCCAATATAGTATGTTTGAATTCCATAAACCATTAATGTACAAATATAAATAAATAAAAAACAGGACTATTTCGCATAAAATCCATTTCAGTACAGGAGGAATTACAAAATATACGAACCCTAATTCTCTTTTCGTTTATTCTGTTCACCACCCCCCCCCCCCCCCCCAATCACCAAATACAAACTGAAATGAATCTGCAAATTGGGAAATGTGACAACTGCTCTTTAAACTTAATTCATTTCTGAACTTACAGTGTGCTTCTTTAATCCTTGTGACCTAATGAACTCTTCAATCTTCACCTTAAGCTCAGAGTCAGGAATCAGCATCTCCGTGGTAAGATGAGAACGGTTGAAAGGGTCCGTCTGCGATTCATGCCAAAAGCAATAAGAGTCTTCATTCTAGAAGGAGAAAAGAAAATAGAAAGACTGAGGTAGGACGTACACTATCGCTAAGAAGATGCCTCTGAATAACAGGGCGATCAACTGTCATTCTGGAAGACGGTAAAATCACTGGATCCTTCATTAAGGTGTACTGCAATAAAGATAATTAATTTAACATCCGATCCAAGTTATCAAGTGCTCAAACAACAGCTGTGAAAATCTATTTTGATCCAAAAATACAAAATACAGAACATACCTGAATGGGGTCCAGGAACTCATCAGGTATCTCTCCAAGAGTAGCTTCAGCATCCATTGCCTCAGAAGCTGCAACTTTGGCTTTCGCACCAAGCTCAATAAACTCGTGTATAATCCTTGGATCTTCACCTATTCTTTGGAGGACTTCTGCTGCAGCACTAAACAACTGGGAGAATCAAACCATCAGATTAAGCTCATCCAATTCTACTCCTTAAAGAGAGTACATGAACAATCAATGCATAGTTTTGATTGTCAAACGTGTTGATAGAGAAGTTAGTAAGTTACAAAATGATACTTCATTTACCTGCTCGTTGTATGATCGACCATCCTTGGTGATGGCAGCTGGGAAAATATTATCCTTGTCCCCCCTTGCCAGATGAACATAAATGTTGACAATCTAAGAATCAAATCATCAGAGTCAAATCATTGTTTCTCTTTGCCGATACTGCACTTGCATAATATATAGGTAATTGATATTCACACTGCCCTTTTTTATAACCACACTCCTTATAGGTCACCTTCAATTTCTATACTCTTTCACACTTGGAAGGACAACATTGTAAATTCACATCACAAAAAGACAAAAAAAGAAGACGTGTGATTATATAAAAAAGGGCAGGTTGAAAATCTCTACCCTACCATATATACACATTTTTTGAGCAAATGAAAGCAAAACTATTAAACTTTGAAAAACATGCCATCAGGGTTACACGAGACATTATGATTTCCCCCTAAGCCATATTGACGTCAACATTAAATATATTCACAACACCACCAGTATTGGTTGTATGCTGTCCGTAGAGTATTGTCCAATAAATGAATGCAAAATAGGCAAACACAAATCATCAGGAGGGCATTTATCTTATCCCAGAGTCCAACGCCAGAAGATCAAAAGTATGTGGGAAGGGAGCATCATTACCAAATGTAATGCTGCTAGGTCATTCATACTTTGTCAGAAATCTTCAAACTGAAGTCATATTAGGTTAAGAAGTTACTCTCATTTTCATTATGATCTCAGCCAGCAACCTTGACTAGCAGTTTAGACGTGTAATACCAAAACTTTAATTGACAAGGCCAGGACCCTGGACCAGATACAGCGCTTTACTTAAATTCATCAAAAGTACAATCCTCACTTTTCTTGGCATACCAGCAGTCCATTTTAACGTTTTTTTTACAACACCACCAAGGAGAAGCGATCCGTTTGCCATCTTCCAATCTAAATTTCACCAAATTGAAGAGAAATAGCTAGCTCATAAATAAATAAATAAAAAGAGTACCATTCATGGTAATGCCAACCTGCTTAAGCAACAGCTTCGGACGGAATTCATACTTTTCAGGATCTTTCAAACTAAGAGATTTCCTTTGGGGCCCCACAAGTTGAAGCAAGAAGTAATTGAGCATGCTGGCCACTCTTTCAACCTGGAAAAAGAACCACACGATTTTCATTTGAGACATGTATAATGAGGTAACCTTTATATATATATACAAGATAAAAGTTTCAGCAAGCCAAGAAGTCTTATTTGATTGAAAACATAGAAATTTGGATGGATTAAGTCATGAATACAGCATCAACAATATATTTACCATCTCAGGTAGTAGGAAAGGAGCTGTAATCTGCTCCGAAGTAAATGCTAGCATGGTCACATCTTCATTTGCCAACTTCATATCAATGCGAATGATCTATGGTCACCAAGAAATTTAAAGATGAATATTTAAAGATGAATAGACTGCAAATGGTAAACATATTAAACAATAACAGAAATGCTAAAATAACAAACAGACATTTTCCTGGGAGTGGAACAATCGGGTTCTGTCCTGCCTCTCTTGGGCCGGTCTTCGCTCCCATTCTGTTGTGTTAGACATCTCCGCTTCCACTTCTTTCATTTCAAGAATTTTGTTTAGACTTTCGTCGAGAAGATAGATGCTATCGTTGATTAGGAAGTTTAAGAAGTTCAAGTACACGCCCTTCTCTTCTTCTCTAGCAATCTGAAACAGCATATAAATTGCAGGTGCAGAAACTTATTTAACTAAATCTGAAGGGCATGCCAAATGAAGTTTTTACATATTACAGTGCATGACTATGACTTACCTGTCTCCATGCATTCCGGTGACTAGGAACCTGCCATAGGTATTCGAGAAGTTCTGCAATATTGTGGCGGATGTTGAACTTGTCATAGAACTGCACAGGGATCGGAAAGAAAGGATGCACATAAAAAGAAAGAAAGGTATGGAAAACATCACATTCATAACTGGACACTTGGATCATATATTGGAAATTTAAGACCAAGAGGAAAACATCCACAAGGAAAGGGCTGGAAAGGACTTGAGTTAGGTTCAATAAGATTCATCCAATATAAGACCAAGAGGAAAACATCCACAAGGAAAGGGCTGGAAAGGACTTGAGTTAGGTTCAATAAGATTCATAAGAATACTAGTTTGATTCACGCAAGGAACATAGTTAAAATGAAATGATATTGCACACAAACTCAAGGTCAACCAGCATAAACATGACATAAGCCATTCCTTGAAACCCAACACAGAACACGGCAAAAACCATTGAAACAAGTAACTTGGACAGGTTAGCACATCATTGTCTTAACCCAGGGGAGATCCCTCCAGATGAAGGCAAAAAGGACTATATAGTACTCTTGCTCCATCTATATGGAGGTCCCAAAAAAAATTTCATATCGTCTAACTGAAAAGACTGGAGACAACATTACAGGCTTTCAATGCTTTCTGAAGCTGAGAAAATCTGGAACTCAATATTGACAACCAATTAATGTTTTGACACACTTAAAAACTCACTTATGAAAAGAAAGCTAAGAGAATCTATGAGAAACGGAACAAGCATAAGTAGAAGATTAGGTCAACACTTAAAGGGAAGAACAGAGTAATTGTCTATAGTGCCAAAAAAAAAAAACCAGAAGCTATGTCTCAAAACTGAGATGATTTGCTCTGGGTGTGAATCACCTGCGTGTGTGAACCTGTGAACTCGATGTCAACATAAAGCTTCAGAAGATTCCTCACAAGATACTCAAGAGACAGTTGGTGCCCTTCAAATAGAGAAGCCGTGACAGATGAGCCACTGCATGCAAAAGTTTAAGGCGTTATTACCTAAAGCTTGAAGGTCAGCTTTTTTTCTCCTTTTTCTTGATGGAATAAAGTAGTACAGAAACAAATGAGGAGCCTTCTACTTCAGTACATTGGGAAACATGAATTACCTTCTACGAGGCATCCAACAATTCAGTACTTCAACCATTTTTGCTCTTAAATATGGATTTCTGATGAAATCTGGACTTCCCATGAACATGATAATAAAGTTCATAAAGTCATCCTGTCGAGCAAGAATGAAAAGAAAAATTATACAAACTATGTCAAAGACCTTATGGAGAATACACATGCCATGAACTTAAGATAAAGCCTCGGTATTTAAGGTACCAATACGACACCATCTAAAGCTTTAGGAATCCTAGAAGCAAAAATAAGCAATTCCATGGCATCTTCCACTAAGTGCTCTGGCATGCACGCAAATTCCATTGGGCAAGTCGAAGGTAGAGGCATTTTGAAACCACCAACCAGACCGACCAACCAAACTACCAACAACCGGTAGAAAGACAATGCACGCTGAAGAAGTTCCCCATCCTAGGAATAACACAGCAGATTCATCATGTCAGAAAGCACCATGAGACAACTTTATTTGAAATATAGAGATCAGCACGCAGTTGCAAAAATGAGCTTTGGCTTAGTTGGTCCTTTTGTGGAGCTGGAAGTTTCAATCCTTATGGGCATGGAGTTCAAAAGTATTTCCATTGGGATAACACGAGGATGAGCTGTCTGAACAGATTAAGATACTATGGTTTCCAGACACTGTTTACTTCATTTAATATAATACCGACACACATCACATAACAAAGTGAAAAAGCGAGTCTTGTTAATAAAAAAAAAACAATTGCAACAGCACAAATTTTGAACAAGATATTTCACCCAATTTCCAAAACAAAGCCTAGCTCAATTTCATGGATAAGCAGTCAAAAATCTGAAAACATTCATATTGGGATACTGCTTTGCACTTTGTCTCCCCGAACCATGAACAAATATCCCATTAACCTTCAGCATCCCACTACAGTACCTTCAAACCAAATAGTATTGAAAAGTGATTGATTACGTCACTAACTTTCTGTAATCTTTCCTCTCCTATTCTGCAGCTAAAGGATTTCCAAAGCAAGGATGAATAGCTTTTAATATTCAAAACATATGCTGCTCATGCATTTGATGAAATGGTCATTTAGGGCTGACAAAAGTTTTCCCCAAGAACGGTGATATAATCCTTTCCTTTAGTGCTGTCCCATCCAAAAAAGTATATGATCATTCATTGTTCTCCCCAAAGAGGGGAAAAATATTTCAAATTTGATTAGTTTACTCAAAATCTGCAGCATAAAGATGCCTACGATTGGGAGAACGAAATCATAAACGGATTCACCAGAGAAGGAAAACCATATTTTAACTTCCATTCCTGGCCAAGGTATGAAATATCAGTTCTGGAAAGAAGATCTAAGGCATAGACAAGCCTGCCCACAAAGGAAGAGACACTCCATCAGAAGTGTGCAATCACGCTCCATCAAGATAGTAGAAAAATAGTCCTTCAAACCAAGACTCCACATGCAACCAAACCAGGGCTTAATGAAGTAGTTTTGCTAAAGCGGAGCATGTCTGCCATTCCCAACCACTTTCTGGGTGAAACTGTTACTTCAGCTAGTTTTATGCAAATAGTCAAAAAAGTGTAATAGTAAAATAGGCATCACCAGCAGCTGACCAGCTATTAGCTCTGACCCATTGTGCTAAACTAAATATGGTGACCTTGGGTGAGGAGACCATGAATCTTTTAGCATACAATGACAATTCAATGTATGAGAATGCCAAACATCAAGTGTTAAGAATTGATTCAACCAATCAAAATTTGGATGTCAACTATGGTAACTGCTGTTCACGGGCAAGGCAGGTAATTCACCATGTGAGTGACCAGAATTTATCAGCAATCGTATGCCTTCTTAAACATGAGCCCAAACGCAAAAAATACGTACACAGACGCAAAAAAACATGAGCCCAAACACAAAAACACTTAGAGACACGCATATTGAGGATGGTATACCCTAAGTATCTGAGCTTCATAACATAGCTTTTCCTGCGAATATAACTCAATTTCTTTCTCAAGGCGAGCTATATCCAGCTCCAGCTGCTGGGAAGGTGCTTGCCCTTGCATGGATTTCAAAGAGGAGAGAGTATCTTCGCATCTTGAGATATCCTGAAGTCCATTCAAACAATGGATTACCAAGAATTAGTGAAAGAAATATGAACATGTCGAAATAACACTGCCCTTGGCAGAAGAGACAAAAACTAAACAGAATAAAGGTGAACAACTTCAAAATTTGACAAGATACAGCCATTAAAAGCCTATTTTGTCTTTCTTTGTGCAAGGAAAGCATTTTGTTACCTGAACAAGATGCTTAAAGTCGGAAAATGCTTTCAAGAGACCCAAGTTTAGTGCCCTTGAAGTCATAAAGAAACATTCACAAATAAATGTGTATTTAGTTTTTCCACAACTGCTGGAGAATGGCTTATTGTGGAGGACAGGCCCAACAATGTTACTTCCAGAACTGGTAGCTTCTTGAGACTGTAACAACCTATTTTCTGCATCGTGTTGTTTAGAGACATCAGTTTTCCCAGCATTTTCTTGGCCTAACCATTCAGCAACTTCTTCCGATGATGCATGTAGAGCAGTCAGTCCTCTAATATCGGTTTCATCACCAACATTCAGGAACAAAAGTAAGAATCCGAAACAAGAGGAAGGAAAAATTGCAAAAGGAAAACCTAATTGGTAGGGAACAGAAAGCCCTCACCTTAAATCCAGCCGCGTACTGTAAAATACATATCTAGCATCAATTTTGTCCCTCTTTGTCAAATTTGCATCAAGAAATGGCTCACATAGCCGAAGCATAACAGCACTTAGATTGACAAACATGCCAGAACTTGCACAAGATATTGGATCAACCTGGGACCAAGTAAGCCGTTCAAAAAAAAAAACTGAGACCCAATAACTTGTGGAAAGCAAAGAAGAGACGGATTTTTTCAAACTAAATATCTCAGCAGGGAAAAAGGTAGAACCAGGACCGGTAAAATCACGGTGTCTTCTTTTGCCAGGGACACTTTTAGGCAGAAAACATCAGGTTACAAGTTCTACCATGCCCTTTGATATAGGGGACTTTTAGTCAATATCAAGTCTTCATTTTATTATTTTTAATTTTTACTTTTCTTTTTACTTTTTTTGGGGGGTGTACATTATTGCACTAGAACCAAACGAAGCCCTAGAACACATGATCAGTAATCTTGTTAATGCAATCATTATTCATAAGTTGTGGAACGTGACAGTTATATCTTAAACAATGCTATGACCAGGACTCTTACCTGCATATGGGCCCTTGATGAATTTTTATTTATCACCTCTCCAAGATACTCAAGAACATTTTCACGAGTTTCTGCATTTTTAAGAAGACAGAGAAGAACTTCTGACAAGCCATCATACAGGTTATTCATGACAGTTTTGATAGTAGTGAACGAAGATAACAAATCTGCCGGACGACGGGTTGATGCTTCTGAGAAGCACTGCTGGCTGGTGTTAAAAAGAGAAAACATTCTGATGTAAGAAAACCTTCTTATCCAGTCTCTTGCAATAAGATTCATGAAGAAATGAAAAAATAGGACACAATACAGAGTTTAATAAAACATCTTTATATTCATAGTTTTCCCCTCGTAGTTTATGCATCAAAAAATAAATAGCACCACGGCTCAATGGGCAATCAAATGAATCCCCTTGAAATCTTTTATACAGTGCAACTGAGAAATAAAACGATATGTAGTCCTTTCAACTAATTCCATGAGTCGAAAGATAATAACAGTGGCATTGTTCGGTTTAGGGTTTAGTTTTAGTTTTGTTTCCAATCACTACCCTACTTCTTTCTCCAATCATTACCCTATTTTTTGAATTATTACTTTCTCATCTCTCTCTATCTCTCTCCAATCATTACCCCTATTTTCAATCATTACTCTATTTCTCTCTCCACCCACTACCAAAACTAAATTAAACTAAACTCCCAACCAAACACTACCAGTGTTTCTTCCTTCCAAAATAATTATTCTATGCTCTCACATCTTATCTTCTCTTGGTGTTACCACTACCATCCCACGAAGGTTTTCATTGCTAATTCTATCTCGCAAAATCTTACCACATATGTATCTCAACAATCTCATTTCACACACTCATCTTACACGCATATCGTTTCTTAGTAGCCCAGCTCTACGTGCCCATATAACACGACTGGTCTTACAGCACCACAATAGAATTTCCTCTTCAAATTTGTTGGTATCCTGCGGTCACACAACATCCCCAAAGCACTTTGGTAACAATTGAGCCAAGCCCCTAAAACGCTCGCTTTGTGGTAACTCTTGATTTTGGAGTGCCACTTTATTAACACTAGCACTTTTACTACCACTAAACTTACACTCCATGTACTTTTACTCGTACTGATCCTAAATCATTTCGACTCCTATGTTCTCTCCAAGCTTCTAATTTAGCATTACATGCCCCTTGCAATTTCATCTAGAAAGACAATATTTTCTGCAAACAACATACACCGTGGATATCATCATGAATGCCTAGTTAATTCATCCATAACCAAGGAGAAAGAGGTAAGGACTCAAAGCGGACCCTTGGTGTAATCCTACAACGATTGGGAATTAACTTCTTTCCCCACCGGGGATCTAATAGTTGTAACAATACCCATGCACATACCCTTAAGTATGTCCATATACCTATTTGTCAAACCCTTTCTCTCTCTTCAATTACTCACCGTAACGAGTAGATTGCTTCCATACTACCAGGGGTAAACCCAAACTGATTCTCCAATACAGCTGTAATCATTCCTATGTGACCCCCAAATCTAGGAAAATAAATGGCCTCTATTGAATTGGAAAAAAGTACCATTAGTTGATCCACTCCTGAAACTCTGATTGTGATATCACAAACCAAAAGAAGTAGAGCAATAAGTCAAGAAGTATCGTCTACCGAGTAACCACAAGATGATCAGTAGCCAACATCTAACCATCTAAGTTCCAGCCACACAAGACACTTTCACAGAATTGTCTTCCAGCAAGATTTCTATCATGGAGATCCAGAACTTCCCAAGAAAAAGAGAAGTGCCTGAACAACAAGTATCACAAACTTGTTTACTTGCTAAGTTTGGCTCCACTACAACCATGAAAAATGTGAATAACGCAGACACTTCGAAACAAAACAAATAAAAACAACAGGACTTTACTTGCACATGCATAAACAAGCTAACAATCAGTATTCGAATAACAAGGATGAGGTACAATGCACTCTTAAAGGATAAGTTCAGTCACCACACCAATGATCAAAGCTATATCTTACTCTTCTTTGCACAATTGCCATTCTTTTCTCACATCTCCACAAAATCAGTCATCTCTCTAAAATCATTTTCTACCAAATTCTATCCTCATTATCTGAACATGTTATGTTAAAGAAGGCAGATGTTTGTGTTCCTAAAAGTCCACCATGCTTTTCTTTCTCTTTGTATCTGAGGAACCAATGTTTCCACTCTAACACTATCACAAAATAAACTGACTTATGCAACAGTTTTCTTGCTTATTAACTCAAACACCCATAAAAAATTAAAACTGCGGCATCCTTTTTATAAACTCGTGTCAATTACGTTATACAGATACCAAATACCATGCAATAAACATAAGAACCATAAGTTCTAATGATTTGAAGGAAAACCATGGAGACAATGGAAAATTTCTGTACAAGAAACAACAAACGCAAATCCGAATAGGAGGAAATCGAACTCACCCTACATCAGGCTGACTTTTGAACATGGCATGATCGGGAAGAGCACTGACATGAAAAAAGGGCCCCAAAATGCTCGTCATCTCAAACACGCGCCCGTTCAAATACACACCCTTTGGTATCCACCAAAGATGGTTCACCAAACACTTTGCAACGACTGGAAAACTAACCAAAAGCAACAAAGCCCTGAGAGGGTGCTGGAAATTCCCTAGAGCAGACACCTTGAGCACATTCCCTCTCAAGTCCTCAAACAACTGCTTCAAAATGGAGTCCAAACTATCAGAATCCGAATCCTTAAAAAACTCCTCCAAAAAACCAGGCGGACAACTAACCCCACCACCACCACTACTACTCCCCCCTCCGAACCCGTCAACCGAGCTTGAAACCTCAGCGAAAATCAACGGCAACAAGGGCGACACGTTCGAGTTAGTTACAGCCCAATTGGGAAACATATCATTATTCCCTAAATGTATCCTACAATAATTAACAGCCAGTTTCTTAGCTTGTCTAATAACCGACTCCATCTCAGACCTAACCGCCTTATCTTTCATATTAGCAATTTTTTTTCCTTCATCGTAAGCGCGTCGATAACAACCGACTAGGTAATTAAACGGAGGCTCGGCGGACGTGAAATTACCAGAAAGCCGATCGATCAAAACCCTTTCCATGAGATCGTGTGAGAGTCTCAGCTCCCTGCCCTCGCTGAGGATTTCGGCCGCCGTCATCTCCAGGTAGACTATTCTCGAGTCGCTCTCCATCGAGTCCGTTAGGGTTACAAGGAAGATCCTTTTGAGGATGATGTCCTCGATTTCGGCCGGGGACCTTCGGGGTTTTTGACTCGCCATGGATATAGGAATTAAAAAGCCTGTACCTTGACGGAGCGGATAAGGATACAGGTATGTACAGATGAAGGGGATCAATTGGATATAAGTTAAGAGGTTTTGAGAGGTGATTTAGGGAGATTCGGGGCATGGTTTTTGAAACAACATCGCTGGAGGAGAGAGGAGAGGGGTGGACTTATCGTGCGTATGGACTGTTGTTAGAGAGAGAGAGAGAGGGAGAGAGAGAGAGAGAGGAGAGAAAAGAACCAGATCCTTGGGTTTTGAGGGTAACTCTGGAGACTTCGGAGTTTATAAGGAGTAGTAAAAATATTAGCCATGGGAGGGAAGAAATTACAGTTTCCAAGTTGATTTTGGAATTGGAAAGGAAAAGATTAAAGCCCCGTCCAGCTAAATAGGCTTTTTTTTTTTTTTTTATTCAAAAATTTTTATATTTATTAATTTTTTGTCAATTTTTGGAGAATTACTGTATCGTCATAATAAGAGGAATTTAAAAAGTAAAAAATTATGATCGAAACATAATTTTTTTAATAAAGAAAAAAATAAGCTAATAAATCAATTTTTTCATTTTTATTAAAAAAATTAGGTTTCAATTATAATTTTTTACTTTTTAGATTACTCTCGTCATGACGATACAATAATCTCCAAAAAAAATTGATGAAAAACTAACAAATACAAAAATTTTTGAATAAGGACAAAAATAAGCCAATTGGTAGCTCCGTTCGGCTAAATAAGCCAACTGGCTTATTTTTTGTTCTTATTCAAAAAAAATTCGTATTTGTTAGTTTTTTGTTAATTTTTTAGGAATTATTGCATTGTTATGACGAGAGAAATATAAAAAGCAAAAAATTATTATCGAAATCTAATTTTTTTAATAAAAATAAAAAAAATTGGCTTATTTTTGTTTTTATTCAAAAAAATTAGGTTCCGATACTAATTTTTACTTTTTAGATTTCTCTTGTCATGACGATGCAATAATCCTCAAAAAATTAGCAAAAAACTAACAAATACAAAAAAAAATAAATAAGGAAAAAAAAATAAGCCAGTTGGCTTATTTAACCGAACAGGGCTAAGACACTGTTTGGAAATTAGGAAAATAAAATAAAATAAAGGAGAGTTCAAAAATTTCTCTCTTCCATTTGTTTAGTTTGGGAGGGAAAAGGGAAGTTTTGTTTAGCTTGGGAGGAGAAGGGGAAGGAAATTTTGTTTAGCTTAGGAAACTATTGATATAATAATGAAATTTTTCATACTTTTTCCTTTCATTATTTTATTTTTATCTTCTCTTACTTTTCATTCACGCTAATGATTAAATTATGCAATACGGAGTATAACTTTTTTTATTTTGTCTTTATTCAAAAAATTTATGTGATATAGGCCATTTATCTCGATGAGAGGAACCGAAAAAATAAAAAAAAAATGACTTTTACACAAAAACATTTTTGGAAAAAATTTAAAAATTGACTTTTTGAGATTTTCTTTGAATATTTTCCAATATACTGGTGTAAAAGTCATAATTTTTTCAATTTCTCTCGTTGAGACAAACTTATATCACATAAAAGTTTGCCGTGAAACTAAAAAATGCAATAAAAAAAGGAATATTTAAATATCCATCTTCTTTATCTATGCCATGTAAGAATTCATCCTGCTCTTTTTTCATGCTATAATTACCTTTCTTACCCTTTTCACTATAATATAAATATATTATCTTTATTACTTTCCTAATTTAGTGGGATTTGATTGAATTATTTTCTCAATTTAATGGGATTGGATTGGATTGTTTTCCTAATTCAGTGAGATTTGGTAAATTTAAATATGATTGATTACTTTTATCTTTTTACTTTTATATTTCAAATTAAATCACATGGAAACAATCATAATTCATGATTTTTTTGGTAATTTTAATATGATCGATTATGTCATGTTTATTAAATCGGTTTCAAGTTAGAGTACGAATGGTCATGAAACGTTAAAATCGACATAGTAATTTAACCATGAAATGCTGATCACGATAACACCTATTTTAATGATAATTTAACCATATTTCATGGAATAAGATCAATTAAAAATATAACCTTGTTGGTTAATAAGTGAGCATTTTAACATGATCAATACATGCAAAAATATGGTCAACTTATCATGTTAATTACATAAAACATGGCCACTTTATCATGTCTGGTTGGCCAATACCTATAATCTACAAAGCTAAAATGTGGTCAACTTATCACCAACACAGGAGCTCGTAATAATGTGGGTTTGGTGTAAACATAGATAAATAATTAATTAACCATGAAATAGTTTCATGGTAAACGGTCCATGAAATAGTTTCATGGTAACGGTCCAAATAATTAACCATGAAATGATAGGAATATAGACAAATATATTTAATGGTAAATGAGGTAAATAATTTACCATGGGTAGAAATCAATTTCTTCACTGCAATTTTTGTACTATTTTTAGTACAAAAATCATAGTACAATTCTTACGATTAACTTTTGATAATGGGTTTGATTGTGCCGGTCGGCGACGATGGAGTTGACGGTGACAATGAGGTTGTTCGGCGACGGTGGGCCGGATGAATTCGGCGGCGGTAGTTGTCTTGATTTAGGGAGAGAGGATAGAGAGCGGAGGATTGGTGTGGGTGTTTCCATTTCCAATTCAGATCAAGATTTTGATCAGATTAGGTCTTCAGTTAACAATTGCATAGGAAGCCACTTCGACATTGGGGTGCTGTTGGAATCTTGGTCGAACAAGACAGATGGCACGTCGGTGAATCAAGCTCAATTGACCTGTGCCTCATGGTAATTCAGTCGCTACCGCCGGGGGTTGGTCCGGTCCGCTGACCGTACGAGCGGTCAACTTTCCTAGTTTTTCAAATTCTGGTGAGGATTGGTTTGCATGATTTTGGGATGTGGTGACTACAAATATTGTGGGATGGACATCACGGTCGAGAATTTCGGGATTGAATGGCGAAATCTCGGGGGGGACTAGTGGGGTTAAGTTTCAGTTCCAAAATTCGGTACTACTATATATATGAGGCACTATTGGGATTAAAAAAAGGGTAAGGATGAAAACATAACGGTTTAAATTGACCGGGATGGAAACATAAGTTGATTAGGAGTTTAGGATGGATACTTAAGTCTCCCTAAAAAAAATTTGAAAAAAGACAAAACCAAAAAATTATGCTGCATAAGTTAATTACTAGCGTAAATACTCTAAAAGTCCCAAATAGTGTAAGCGCTTCTCGACACCAACATGCAAAGTTGATCCCACCGCCATACAATAGTGTGGAACTTGTGAAAAAAACGTGTGGAACGAGAACCCATTGTGGTGGAGGAGAGACCTTAAACATCATATGGCGATGTTACAGATTGATCGTCTTTTGGTTGCTTTTCCGGTCATTGTTGTAATTTCCTATTTTCAATTTGGAATGAGATCCTTTGTGGTCCTTAGCAGGTTGAACAATCTTATTTCTGTTTATTTTATGAAATTTCCTGAGCTTATATTTACGTTGATAATCGTTCCATTTAAAGCTTATTAAGCGCATCAATAAGGTTAAGAATAAGAATTATGTCGATTCTTATTTACCAAAAAAAAAAAAGAATTATGTCGATTCTCAAAAAAATGAATAATCTCAACACATTCATAGGGAATTAAAATTGGTATGTTTCTAATAGAGTTATAAAATATTTTTTCGAAATCGTATTTAATATTGATCACCGTAATTTTTAACGTGATTGATGTATTCAAGTCATTAATTGAACATGATCTTATAATCCCTTAGCTCAAAGAAACTGGAGAGGATCCTATCCGTTTTGGAAGTGTAGTTTGGAACTTGTATGCATGTTGTTGATCGATGGGCTCGATTGGTTTAATCTTTAATGCAATAGTGAATTTTTCTCTAGAAACCCTAAGGAGGGCAGCGACCCTTTTTTGTTTTTTTGATCCGAGGGCAGCAACCTCGCCCTGCCGCCCTATTCTTCTTCCCCTCCTTTTAGAGATGGCAACGGGGCGGATCGGAGGCGGATATTGACATATTCAAATCCGAACCTTCCACCCAACTTCTGAATCCGCCTCGATTCCTGATCGGATATATTTTTGGTCCTCCATTCTTGCTCCTGAACGGATAACGGAGATTCGATCGGAGATTTGGATATCTGAATTTGAAAAAAAAATCAGATTTTTGATGAAAAAGAGTATTTAGGGACAGATCGGACTATTGGAGGTGGATTTTTGATAGGAAAAAAAAAAATCGGATATTTGGGGACAGATCGGAGCGGATCGGGGATGGAGATCGGATTCGGAACGGATCGAGGCAGGGACAAACTTACCTCCGAATCCAATCCAATCCGATCTCCGAATTTTTTTTGGAAAAATAAATCCGAATCTATCCCGATATATATCCAAAAAATCCCTGAAAAATCCGATCCGTTCGGAACAGATGACGGATTGAATATAGACGGATCGGCCGAGATGACCATCCCTACCTCCTTCCTCCAGGCATCTCCCCCTCCTCTACTTTCTCTGTGGTTCTAATATGGCTGAGAATTCTTATAAGAATATACTAGATCTCTCATTATTTATGGACTATATGGTGGACCGTCATTTATTTTTTTAAATTCCTATTGAATCAAATCAACGAACGATGACGTATAGACTTCTTAGCAACAAATTTAGTGACATCTTGCAGGGGTAATGTAACGAGAATGTGATTCTGCTTAATGCAAATAATGATTTTTTTCACCCACCTCCACAAACGGATCAACGGATCCCAACAGCCCAACTAATTTTTTTTTTTGTGTGGCTTTTCTATGTTGTTTTTGATAACATGGCTTCGTTTGTTTGGGCGTAAAATATTTTCCAATAAAATGTTTTATTTATTTTTCGGTGTTTGGTTGTGTAAAAAATGAAGAAAATATTTTATATGTAAAATATTTTTCATCAATTTGATGAAAATGATTTACTCTCAAATTTTCCGTAAGTTATTTTTCGAAATAAACCCGCTGCCTTCCAATGCAAATCCCACTGCTCGTTAGTCCTGACTCACATCTAATTTCAATATTTTCATATCTCTCCACCGTATAAGGCACCCCCCCCTAGACCTGGGTAACGAGTCGTGTCGAGTCGTGTCGTGTCAGTCGAATTCGTATCACAAATCACCCAACCCTAACCCGACCCATTTAGAATTCGTGTTTCTCGAGTCGTGTCATTTTCGTGTTTCGTGTCAGAAATGCTCAACCCTAACCCGTTAACTTCGTGTCCTGTTCGTGTCGTGTTATCGTGTCTGTTGTCTAACTCTGTATAGAATTATAGATATACCATATATTATGTATATATGTTCGTGAAAATGGGTGACACAGATTAGTAACCGTGTTAGTCGTGTCATTTTCGTGTTTCGTGTCAGAAATATTCAACCCTAACCCGTTAATTTCGTGTCCGATTCGTGTCGTGTTATCGTATCTCGTGTCTGTTGCCCAGCTCTACCCCCCCCCCTCTCTACATTATCTTGTCTATTTTTTAAAAGTATTTTTCAACTACCAACTAAACATCGAAAAATAAAAGTTTGAAACTTGTTTTCTGAAAAAATAATTTACATGGAAAACATTTTACGTCGAAACAAATGGAGCCTATGTTTAGGTTATTTGTATTAGATTTACGGGTTTTTAATGTTTCTTGAAAAAAAATGATGGGCAAAAATAAGCAAAATTAAGACTCTGTCCGTGTTTGTTAGTCCGTTTTTGGGATTCCAACTTACCTCCTAATCCTTCGTATAGCTTCCAAGATATTACTCGTCAATCATGTTCTTCCATATCCTGATTGGATTTGGATTGCTGCTTTTTGTTTCTAACTTGCAAAAGAAGTGAGTGTTTTTTGTTATTTAAATCACTATTAAAACGAACAATCTCAAATAGACCAAAATCCAATTTGAAAGCGGGTAAGAAAGACGAAAACCTCTCACAACCATTAAACTAGAACATACACTTTGTTTGGTTGAGCTTTTAGAAAGTTATTTTTAAGAGTTGGAAGGATAATGAGTGAAGAAAGATAGAGAGAAAGATTTATTGAAAACTGTGCCGAAAGTTGAGAGTTACTCTCAAAAAGGGCAACCAAACACAGCGTTGCATCTGGTATCACTAAGGTATGTACTTGTAAGCATATGATACCTGTCATGATTGCTCTGGATAAATTATTTGTTATTTATTTATTTTACCCTCTTCTTTTTTGGAAAGTATTTTACCCTTCAAACACTCAAAGTGATTTGTTTTTGAATTGACCCATTCTCTGTTCCTTTACAAAATACTAGTAGAGCATTCCAATATTCCAATTTTTAAAGTAGAGTGATTTGTCACTCTCATTTTAAAAATGATTTGTTTTGATTTTATTATAATTTAAAAGATAACAGTAGAAGAGTAAAACGTGATTTGTTCATTGACTCTGAACATAGACAAACAACAAACACAAAGAAACAAACAGAACAAAGTGTTTCGAATTCTAAAAAAAGGAACTTTTAGAAAAAGAAAGTAATTTAAAATTTAAAAACTATGTGTTTACGTAAATAATTTTTAAACACGTAGGCCCCGTTTAATAACAGGGATAGATGAATGTGATTCGTCAAGAGATGAAATTAGGATTGGGATTCATAAGGAGATGGAATTGGTAATGAGAAGGAATTGGTAATGAATATGTTTGTTTGGGATGAGATTAGATGATGGGATTATTAATATCATGTTTGTTTGAGATGAGATTAGATGATGGGATTTGATTGATAGAATAATTGGTAATGAGAAGGGATTGGTAATGAGGAGGGGTTGGGTTCGGCCTATGAATACCAAGTCCCCCGGGGTATTGCTAATACCCCTAATCCCCGGCTTCCTAATCCTACGGATTACTAATCCCAACTCGGTTTTGGTTACCAAACACATTATTAGTAGTCCCATGGAATTGGTAATCCAATCCCAAGGGCTAATATGGTTATCAAACGGGGCCATAATATTTTAATCATTATAGATCTTATTTTTGATAAACTTCATAGAGATATTTTAAACGGTGTAAAAAAATTTTAAAATTATTTTTCATTTTAATTACATTTAAATTAAAAAAAATTTAAAAAGAAAACGAAACCGCATCTAAATAGCTTGGGGATAAATTTGAAATTTAACTATGTGCGCGCGAGGAGAGAGAGAGAGAGGGGGGAGAGAGATGGTGGTTGAGACTTGAGAGTACAACGGAACGGAGTACGGACAGCATTATCCAAACGAGACCAGCCATTGACAAAGATTCTTCTTTTACGAGCCCTAGCTGCCCTACGATCCCGGCTGCTTTCCCTCCGATTCAGGGGGCTCGAACGAAGGAAATGGGGCTCAAGACTCCTAAATTTAGCAGAGTTTCAATTGTGGAATTACAGCTAAAAACTTTCTCACCCTTTCTGCTCCAAATAGGACATGGACAAGATCCCGGCCTCCTCCCGGCCCCCTTAAACACGAATTTTTTCCCTTACTCAAATCCCATCCCTTCCACCAAAGCTGACCCTTAATTAATTGCGTTTTCTAGGGTTTCAATTTGAGGCCCTGGAATTCGCTTTGAAAAGGACGAAAGCAAGTGATTCTGGAGCTCCATGTTCTGCTCAATTGGTAAAAATTCTTTCCTTTAAGATGATAATGAATTCATGTTTGATGATTGATTTTGCATTGTGGTGCTGATTTTTTGGGCATGTTCTTGGAGCATTGTTATGTTCATAAATAATGAGCTAAGAGCAAGTCCACACATTGCTATTTAGGGAGCCAAAGTCATTACTGAGCAAAATTTGTTTTTTTGGGCAAAATCCAAGTTCACCCATTGCCATTTGTTGGCGTCAAAAAATGGCAATATGTATATTTGGTGCCAAATTGGCTATTTCCATTTCTCCCACATTATCTAGACCATTTGATTTGCATAGAAAAATGAAACAGAGTTTATCTCAACATCACTATTGTTTTACTTTTTGACACAATGGTAAGCCAAAATGGCAAAGTAATTTTGGCACTAACTGGTAGACTTGCTTTGAAACGAAAAAGAGGTATTTGGGGAATGAGGTATGCGCAAGGAGGAAATGTTATTTATTCTTTGTCGTCAAGGATGGAGCCAGATGGGGGCTAGTAGGGGCTGTCCCCCTTACAATTTTAAGAAACCCAACTCTCTGTTTGTCGGTTCAATCTTTTTGTAAATTAAGGAATGTCATTCATTGGTAGGGAAAGTTGTCCAGTGCTTGGAAGTTTTTGACTTTTTGTTGGGTTGAATTCGATGAACATTAAGTTTTTGTACAATAGGTTTTTTCATTTTGTGATTCTAATTGTTTCCGTAGTTTTATATATTATAATTAGTACATATGATTGTTTCTAGTAGTCACATGAAACAAAAAAGGGAGAAATTGAGAAATAGAGTATAGTTACGTGGTGTTGATTTTTCGGGCATTGTCGTTTTTAGGTGTTATTGTTCTCGGAGCATTGTTATGTTCACGAGCTATGAGCAAGTCCATTCTTGTAATTTACGATACCAAAGTCATCATTGGACTTACAGTTTTTTTTTGTTTGTGTGTGTGTGCAAAATCTATGTCCATCCATTACAGTTTTGATGTCCAGAATGGCAAAAAAAAAAGGTGCCAAATTGGCTATTGCCGTTTCTCCCACGTTATCTAAGCCATTTGATCCGTATGGACACACGAGACAAGTTTAATTTAATGATCTAGATTTGAGATTGTGCCAAAATGGCATCAAACCGGTGCAGCAGCATTGTTACTTTATGACGTTTTGACACTGTAGTGGGTCATTTTGGCATCAGTAGGTAGGCTTGCTCTGAAAGGGAAAATAGGTATGATGGGAATGAGGTGTGCACAAGATGGGAAATTTATTTATCCTTTATTGATTCAATCTTATTGTAAAATGAAGGAAGGGCGTTTATTGGTCGGGAATATTGTCTAGTGTTTGGATGTTTTTGTGGGGTTGAATTCAATGAACAATCGGTTTTTGTCTCATAGATTTGTTTGAGTGTGCGGTTCTAACTGTTTCTGGTGTTTATTATATTTGTTTGAAACAAATGGTGTAGGACTGCATGATTGGTACAATATTGTTCTTCCTTAAATTCCTTTCAACAAAAAAATCGGAAAGAAAGATGGATTATGTATTATGACAATAATGTGGGGTGTCCCTTTTGTTTCACGGGTTTCATATAGTTATTGGCTATTCACATGTATTTGGATTGGTGTTGGGGCTGGGGAATCATGAATCCACTAGGATTCCAAAATGTGTAGGGTTTAAATAATTGTGCGAGCTAGAATTTCTCGGGTTTGCCTAGGAATTGGGAAGATGTGGGAGTTGTAGGCATGCAAAACAAAGAAGAGTAGCTTGGAGAGAGAAGGGAGTGGGTTTGTTTCACTAATGATGTGGTGGTATTTTTTTCCTCACTTATGGACGTAGGTAGGACAATATGTGTGAAAGTCTGTAAACAGTTTGTATATTTTTCTCTTTGATTGGCATGGTGTGCTTCTGCTCATGTTTGTGTAACTGCAATATCCCAAAGAATAATGACTTCACGAGTTTACAGCTCTTGATTTCAATGAAGACAATAGATGCACTAAACTTTACATGACTAGCAACTTAACGTGAATGAAATGCTGTTAAGATGCTTCTTAATTGACCTGTTTTGCTTTATTAGGTTTCCTCATTTCTTTGCAGAGTAATATTAGCATTGATTTCGTGCTTAAAGGCATTAGAGAAGCAAACCAACTTATTGAGGTAGTTCTATTTGCTGTTTGCTCTAGGCATTCAGGCCTTATTAATCACTTTTAGCGGGCGAAAACTCCATAACTAGGACCCCTTTTGGCCCTAGTATTCACTGCACAGAAGCTTCGCCAGGTCTGAATTAAGGGACGATCCTGCCGTCAGCTACTAGGAAGCAGTGGCTGAAGCATAAACGGATCAGGTGCCATATTTAGATAGAGAAAGTTCCTAGTGAACCCGAATTAGGCCATGGACTTGGATTGACCAATAAAGTGAATTTTCCGTTGACTTTGTACTTGGAAAACAATCAGAGAAGTTATCTAGTCAGCACAGAGTAAATAACCAAAGCTTTATTTGCTCGCACCATCTGTTGCTGTGGCATGTTAAAGGGAAGGTCAAAAGATGATGCCAATATCTCAGTCTGCCAGAATTGACAATGCCCTTGCTGCCTCAACCTGTATCCCATAGTTAGGATCGTTGTACTGCGACTGCATGTATCCATTTTGCCTATACTTGTCTGATCCCATAGTTAAACTTAAATAACTTAAATATATCCATATCCATTATCAGAACTTGTTAAGTTGAAGAACTATAACACACAAATTTACTTCACTTGCCCAAATGTTTTTTTTTTTTTTTTTTTTCTCCTTTTCTTTTTGCTCTGAAAGAGCTACCATCATTTTTCGCTAATCTAAAGGTGTCTCTCTTTTTTTGATCATTATTGTTAACAGCCACTTTATTCAACCTAATGGGCTTCAAATTTTCAAAACTGGGGCCAGGGAAGGCTGAAAACCTGACTTTACTCCATGTCGAACATCAATTTTTAAGTTATCTCTCCAGAAGTTTCTTTCGGAACTTGGTATCGAAGCAAAGGAGGCGAATGCTCGTTGGTGGTTATGATCTTGACATGTCATATATAACAGATCGTTTATTGGCTATGTCATTTCCTGCGGAGCGTATGCGGGCAGTGTATCGTAATCCACTCTGGCAGGTGAAATCTGTACTTGATATGAGACATCAGGGCCACTATAAGGTGTGTTTTTTTTTTGGCCAATGCCCTATCATGAAGATTTTTATCTTTTTTCCTTAGATATCTTTCGTAGTAGTTCTATAACTGTAGATTCTACAAAGTGAAAACATATGTCTTCTGCAACAGCAAGTCCTTGGAATGGGTAAAATAGGAACAGAGTTCATGCTTTTGCCTTTCCTAGTTTACGAAATTTCCCAGCTGGTTAAGAAGTTGAATTGATAAGCCTGCTATTACAGTTCCAAGATTACTTGTGGGCTTGAAGCTCTTGTGATTTGTAGTTGAGATTGCTTTATATGTGGTGTGCTCCTCTTATCTTGATATACAAGCGAATGTCTTATTAGAGCTGTTGCGACGAACATCCTTCCCGGTTTGATATGACCACCTTCAGAGTTCACATCTATAACTAGAGATAGATGCATATGCATCTACAATATTGTTTAGGATTTATAAAGCAAGTGTATGGTAGATCATGAACTATCGCTCATTTAATTAATCTGTTTTTGTCAAGAAAAATTTTGTGCACAAGACAACGGGTTAAGAAAGAGGAGAATTTCATCTTTAGTATTTGTTCATTGCACCAATAATATAACTCTTTGTTAGATGTAATGGAGCAAATGTCTTTCTATTTTTTTTAACATATATATGAGATTGTTCTCAAGACTATTGTCCAATTGTTTCGTTATATTTTTAAGGTTTGATTTCTTTTGCATTGTCCTTTTAGATATTTTCACTATGTCCAACGTTGATACCTGTACAAAACTCTCTCTCTCTCTCTCTCTCTCAACAAGATTCTAATTTGGTCCTTTATAGGTGTACAACTTGTGCATAGAAGAAGCTTATGATCCATCACATTTTCATGGACGTGTGGAGAGGTTTCCAATGGATGACAACCATGTCCCACCTCTCGAAATGATCAAGAACTTTTGTGAAAGTGTGTATTCGTGGCTTTCCAGTGATCCAAAAAACATTGCAGTTGTGCACTGCATGGTATAACTAGAAAACTTTGTGCATCATTATCTTGTTTTCCATTGAATGCTTCTTTATGACTCAATTGCAACATGCTCTTGGTTGGTGACATCTATTTAATCACCTGTTTTGCTCATTTTTGTACCATTCTGCTTGAATAGGATCAGTCAGCTTACAATTTAGTTATACTCTTTTAACCATACTTAATACAGACACATGCTACTTGGATTGATTTTTTCGGATATGGAGATATTGGTTTTGGGTTAGTCAGTTACTCAGTTGCAATAGAAGCTTGATGATTCGTGATTTTCTGACACTGTGTTGTGACTTCTGCTACTCATTTGTGCATTCGGTGCTGTGATTCATGATTTGTTGATACTGAAGTCCTAACATACCTTTGCTCACTTGTGCCTTCTACAATCTCAATCAGCTCAGTTCCTGACACTAATATTTCTGTGTCGGAAGATAGCAATATTGAGTTTGATTTTATGTGGCAGCTCTTTCGTTCTTCAAACCGTTGCATACTAAAATGGGCTTTACATGGGTGTCTGTGATTTCTGTAAAGGCATGTCATATGGATGTCCATTTATGAACTCATCCACATGGACATCATGTATTCATAAAAGCTGAATGTTAGAGCATTTGTGGTGCACTAACAATTTTTTCCCTGCTCATTTATACGCAAATTTGGCTCATGTTTTGGTGCATCATATTTAAAATTTGCAGGCGGGAAAAGGTCGGACAGGCATGATGGTGTGTGCTTACCTTGTTTATAGTGGTATGTCAGTAAAGGAGGCTCTTCAAGTGTATGCGCAGAAACGGACCACCAATAATGAGGGAGTAAGTCATACTAGTTCAACATGGGATGTTATGTAGGACCTTCTGAAATTCATTGACACTGAAATTTAACTTTGAAATTGCTGATTTAACATCCCAAACAGGGTCCCAAAAAACTCAGATTGACAAGCAAAGTTTGCATTAATGAAACTGAAGGGTTATCATTGGTTTTTTCCTGTTGTAATAGTTGGCACAAATGTTTTTAGCAAATAGATCACATTACCCCACAAAAAGGTGCATGCATTTATGCATAGGCAATCTGACAATGGTTAGCATAGGGTTTGAATAGACATGAAAAAATCGCTGGTTGAATATTATTTTACCCACAACATGAATAATTCTTTTCTCTCCAAGATGCTCTCAAGCTTGAAGTTCAAAACTTTGCTTGTTATTCCTATTATTACCCCAATCGCCTCCCGGAACCAAAATAACCATTCTGTGGGCACTAGGTCGGGTCAGTGCCTGGCGCTGTTAACTTAATTTTGAACTATGCTAAAGGATAGGATGGATCCACTATTGCCAGTCTTGATTTTTCTTCTTGTGAGTATACAGTAGGAACATTGATCTGCATGTATTAACAGGTCTCAATCCCAAGCCAATGTCGCTACGTTGGGTACTGGGAGAATTTACTTTGTTTTCCTAAGGGAGTTGATTTTGGCCCTCCAGATGTGAACTTGCCTCAGCCATGTAGGAGAGAATTGCTTCGAATTCGACTTTATGACACGGTTAACATTGGTTCTGTTTTCTTTGTGGTCTCAGAGTTGCAAGAGGTTAGCCCTTCACACACTTCAAGTTAGAAAACAATATGCTTCACCATGTTACTTTGGTTTGTTGTTTGTATATGTTACAATGACTATATGTTCCTCTCACTAGACTTGTATATATTTTTCTGATGTGAGGCATTTTGATTTTATCACTCATGAGGCGAGGTGTAAGCCTCAAGGCGTTGAGGCATAAGCATTTACAATTTTTATTTTGAGTATAATAATTGCATGAAGTATTAAAGATTGCGTTAACAATGCTAATTACAACATTTATAAATAATCTGCTAGCCCAATTTTTATGAGAAAAGACATACCCAAATAGGTACTCTCTCACTTCAAGCAAAGATTGATAGGTTGAGAGGGAGGATGAGAGTGTGAAGATCTATTGGCCATCTGTCTGAAAAGCGTACGCCTCACTTGAAGTATGTAAAAATGAGGAAAATGTGCACCTTGTGTGTAGCCCCGGAAACAAGGCATAGGCTTTTGGAGGGTGAGGCACAAAGTTCAACGTAGTCTTTGAAAACATTGAAGTTCATTACAATACCCACTTCACATTATTGTTTGCCAGTGCTTTGATGTCATCAGTCTTCTCTTTATTAAAACTAGTTTCCCTTAAGTTGTATTTGGGTCAAGGATTTGGGTAAGCAATAAGAAAAAGAAAAAGAAAAAGAAAAAGAAGGGGAATGATATACTCCCTCCGTCCCATGAAGTTAGTCCTCTACGAAACTACGTGCAAATTTTAGGCTTAAAAATAATGTACTTACCAAAATAATTTTTTGTGCAATGTGGATCTTGTTTAATAGATCTCGATGTGATCTTTTGAATGATGCAAAAAATCAAAAAATTATTTTAGTAAATATATTATTTTTAAGT
>BPLS01000173.1:1690211-1711151 GCA_019656275.1 Rhododendron kiyosumense | reverse complement strand
TACATGTGTATGTATATTATTTACATATACGTACATCTCTTCAATTTATTGTTTGGCTTTGTAGTAATAGGGTGCAAGTTTTACACAGTCAAATGTGTGTATATAAAGGTGACGATGAGGAAGATTGATACAGAGTATAGCCTAAGTAATGGATTTGGGAATCTTGTGTATAAATGTGTGTGCATGAGTGCCTTTCTTCTCTTTTGAAAGTATTTGCGATGAAGAAACATCTTTTGAGTGTAGAATTTGCAGTCTTTAAAGTTGAACTATTGTGTGTTAAAGGAATTAAGGAAATATAGTCTCACATTGCTTGGTAGTGTAATGGATGATCACTTAATATAATGTTGGGAGTTGGGACCTCTCCACTCATTGTCAATTGGTTTTGAGTAGGATATTTTGGTTTCAACATGGTATCAGAGCGGGGTCCAGTCCACTCCACATTTTAAAAACATTTATCATCCTCATTCCAACAAAAAGGCTGCACAATGATAGACCCCAAAAGAGGCTATATATGACAGACCTCAAATCCAGTTGCACGTAAGGGGGATGTTAAGGTAATATAGTCTCACTATCTCACATTGCTCGGGAGCGGAATGGGTGATCATTCAATATAATGTTGGGATCTCTCCACTATTGCCAATTGTTTTGAGTTGGATATAAAAGTTTCCACATTGTGCACATATATTTTGCCGGGCATACTAAACGAATTAGCTATCCCAACAAGCTCATGCTTAGTTGCCCTTAATTGAGGTTCCTCAATCACTAGACAACATTAATCTTAGAGTATCATACTTGGTTCCAAACTTGTAACAACTAACAGCTAGTTGGTTTCTTTTCTCTTGATAATGTGAGCGCTAAGTGGGCATTTAAGTGAATGTAATGAATCGTCTTTTCAATTTAGGCATGTTAGCTTGTTTTTGGGTCAGACTTGCTTCATTATGTCTCTTACTTCATTCTTCACTCTCCGACAGCCGACTAGGTAGGTCGAGGCCAAGTACCTAGTTTTCCTTCACATAAGACTTAATTTGTTCATTGAACCTCTCTATTTTAGCTAAATTGTTTGTGAAACATTAGCGATAGATGCATACATAATAAAGGGAACCTGTGTTTGAATGTTAGGCAAGCTTGCCAAATTTGGTTTTGTTCAGGCAATTCATCTTATCTAGTCTTTTGGCAAAAGCAAATAACTGTTCAGACATCGAATCTGGATCATGAGATGGTATCGTAGTTATATGATTTTCTAACAACTTTTGAAGTGTAACATTTGTCCAAGAGGCCTTGGTCTTTAGGGTCCTTTCCTCTTTTTATCCTTCAGATTAGTCTTCTACCATTTACTCTGCACGTCCTTAGTGCAAGTTCGGTTATTATTATAATGATGCAACAGATGCTCCAAGGTTCAAGATTCTCTTGTACAGACCCCGTGTGTTTTTTGTGCAAAATATCTTGTTTAAACCAAGACAGGTCTGCTTAGGTTAATTGTTGTTAAGCATGTTTTGTTCCCCTCCCAGAAATTTCTTAGGACATATTTAGCAAATCTAATGATTTTTTGTTTGTTTTATGAGGATTTAATGTTTTGAAAGCAGAATGACTAACTGTTTGTCCATCCAAAATATCCTCCAGTTGGCCATTTTGGTCAGTTTTGAGGCATTGCATTCGTTTTCGGCATCCAGCCCAACTGAGGTTTTTTCCCCTGCCTGCTTTGAGATTTTGACCCTGGATTTTGATGGACAAGTTCAGCTACTATGCTGTGGGAAGATGAATTTAACATGTACACATCTTGTTTCATTTTTCTTCTGTACTCCATTTCACTAATCCATTGAAGTTCTTAATGTTCCTTTTTGATGAAAAAACAAAATATCCTGTTTCTAAGTTGACAACTTTTATTACTAGTGTGTAGGTGAATCTGTATATGTGTTAAATTTTGATTTTGCTTTCAGGTTTGACTTAACAGCAAAACTTACTGTCAATCAGAACGGGAAGAATCTTGGTGAATGGTCAAGGGAGCTAGCTCATTTTTTAGTGCAGTGGTTTAGTTTCTTGATTCGAGCAAGCACATGATCTTTTCATAGTCATTGACTCTATACAACCATAATGTGGAGCTTTGCATCCAATTGCATAGCTGGCTGTACAGGAGTCAAGAATGAGTCTAAAAAGCCGACTGAAGCTTCTTTGGAATGCTCAGATGATGAAGTTTCTTCAAATTCTTGCAGGGAGGACGGACTAGAATGCCCTATATGCTGGGAATCTTTTAACATAGTTGAAAACGTGCCTTATGTCTTGTGGTGCGGTCATACTCTATGTAAGAATTGTGTTCTTGGGTTACAACGGGCAGTAGTCAAACTTCCCACTCTACCTATTCAGCTTCCGCTTTTCATCTCATGTCCTTGGTGCAATCTCTTATCCCCTCGTTTGGTTTACAAGGGAAACCTTAAGTTCCCTCGCAAGAATTTCTTTCTTCTCTGGATGGTTGAGGGCATGAACGGTGATAGAGTGGAATCTCATTCTGCTTTTTGTGGGCATTCACCAACGTGGCTATCAAACAGCAAGTTAGCACCAGGAAATCAAGTAAGCCACCCTGTTCTGAGGAGGGGTCCACATATTCACCATTCAGAATCATCTGGTTCAAACCAGGATTATATCGGTGCCAATAATTTGCTCACTGTGGAGAGACTACACAATTCCCTCAGAAAGTCTTTGGCTTTCTTTGTTCAGTTGACAGCTAAATTCCCACTGGTTCTCATATTTCTTCTGATTATCGTGTATGCAATTCCTGCCAGTGCAGCCATATTAGCCTTGTACATACTCATCACCGTTCTGTTTGCTCTTCCGTCGCTGCTCATTCTGTACTTTGCATTTCCTAGTTTGGATTGGTTGGTGAGGGAAATTGTCACATGAAATGCTGTTCGTTTTGTTCATAGGTTTGTGAGCCCAGCGGATAGACCTTTGTCCATCCATAAAGGCATTGGTGGTGTAATCTGAAGACTTAACTTGTTTCGTACGTCCTTCAAGATCCTGTTCAGGAGTTTTTAGAGTACAAATGCTGTAGATCTCCCCATATTTTAGCATCGATAAAGTATTGAGGTTAGGGATTCCAGGTCTGGGTAGTTTGAGTTGCAACTTTGTTCTAACAAGTGAACATCCTGATCAGCGAGCGCGGTGATGCTGTGTATGAGGTGCAGTTGAAAACAGAACTGCTTTAAATTGGTTGTTTTCTGGTCAGAACCGTGTTTCTTCCTGTACGAAAAGACTTGTAAATATGGCTTGTGAGCAATTGTTTTATTTGAAGTGTCATGAGAAAATATATCCTTTGCTTGAGAGTTCGATGAAGGTGGTTCAAACTGATGCATCTCTTTGTTGACGAGTATGATTTTTGTCTTAGTGGGATCATCAGTGACGAGTCTTAGATTGTTCATTTGGTTGTACTTTGAATAAGCTTCTTGCGTATCCATCCTTTTCATTTCTTTCCTTATTTGCACTCTTCAAATCTCTATGCAGCCACAGTAGGTATTGTGGTCCTAATGTTTGTACTGCCTCTTCAGCTACCTCCTCCCCTAAACTCAATAAACCCTTTTCGGCTTTTCCACGGTTCCACCTCCCCCAGAATGCCAGATTATTCCTCTCTTTTTTTCAGAGGGGATGTTCTCTGTCGACTGTAATTGACTGTAATTGAATTCAAATTCTTGCGATTGCTGTAGTTTAATGGTAATGTTCTATCATAAGGGCTTCCTCGTCAAACTGGAATGCGGTTTTCTGTGTTGTGTTTTTGTATGTTGCTGGTGTTGTGTTTGGACGCTTTTGAAACTACTTTTTATAGTTCTGTTGAAGACAAAAGAACTACTCCACGACTTCTTCTTGTCTTTTCCCAAGTGCAACAGCTTTATCTGTACAGTAATTTACTAGTACAGTAATTTCTATGTACCGAACGAAATATGATTTCTGACTCAGTTTCACTTAACAAAAATGCTATGCCCACCGACGGTGGCTTGGGTTTTCCGTGCGGAACCCCGTAGAGGGCCACGCATGGCCATCGGTATGGTCACTGTCTGGCGACTCGGGTTTTTTGTGGTGGCCGCTAGTGACTGTAGAAGGGTTCTTCACTTAAATCCTCTGTTTTCCTTGACAAGAACTCAACAAAAACTGTCCGAATTTGTATTGTCTTGGCAATATTGTTTTCTAGCAGAGGCGCTATTGGTTAAATCTGTACCAGCACATACAAAGCCCTTTTGGGCCTGTTTTGGATCCTAAAAAAATGATCGGAACTGTTCATTTTGTTTAAAATATTTTGTTTACGGGCGCAGAAAAATATAAGCTCAATCCCGTATCGATTAGGATGTCTACGAAAATTTCCATTTGTAGCCTAAATTCTGGGACAAAATGTGACATTTCGTAGACACCCTAAACAATACGGGACTGAGCTTATTTTTTTAAAGGACGGTAAACAAATATTTTAAACAAAATAAGCGTCTCCGATTATTTTTTTGGGACCCGGAATTGGTCCAAAAGGCTTTCGTAAATCTGTACCATTAACCTTTCTGGTTTTCTAGCATGGGATTTTTTTTGTTTATTATCATTAGTGCTAAGTTCATTACAATTAGGGTATATCAAATAATGAGAAAATCCAACAATATCTTTCATAAGCACTAATATAAATACAACGATTACATTAAGAAACAGTTTTCCCATATGAAGAAATAAACGAACTCCTTGACTTCCTATTGAGTGTACAAAAACTCTGATCAATTGAGCTAACGCCGTTGATTTCTAGTATAAGATTCTATTCTAGTACTAATAAACAGCATAACGTGTTTATTCACTCATCAATAATAACCAATGACATACTGGCCTTTTCATTGGTCCCATTTCATTCTTTAAAAGATTAGGCTAAGCATGCGAATAAGAGTAATTACTCTATAATTGGGGGTTCCGGCGGTAATTAGTGTTTTGCTAATCTTTTTTTGTTGACTATGTTTTAATAGGATCCTATGTGCTTCAGCTTCTCTCCAATTGAGGAGCATACATTTCTAAAATAATAGTATTTTTTGTTGAAAATGAACTTATTTAATGAGGTCTTTATCGATACGCAATCCGGCTAATTTTTTTTATTTTTTATAACGGCGATCTAGCTAAAACTTTTATTAGAATAATCTATGTAAGGTCCTACAAAGGTCTCGTTCAGTTGCACGAAAACGTCGAAAAGATTGGGAAAGGATGAAAAAATCAATTTTTTTGTAATGTTCTATGTGTTCAATTACCAAAAAAGTTGTAGGACCCACAGTTTTAACTTTTTCACTGGAAAACACTTTCCTGCAAAATAGATTTTGCCAAAAGGAAGGAACTTTTGTTTTTCTGTAAGATTTCTTGTCAACAGAATACACACAGAAAAATAAATTTCATTTTCTTTTGCTTCATCTTACTTCACTTTTCTTGGGAACCGATTTTCCACACAACATTTCCGACAACTGAACATGGCAAAAAAGAATGACTCATGGCGTGCGGTATACCGTATACACAACGGATTGGAGGTCGACTTAAATAACTCTCTGCCAAACAAATTAGGCTAGGTTCCGGTAAAAATTTTGGGCTTTTTTCGTATTTTGTTCTCATTCAATTTTTTTTTTGCATTTGTTAGTTTTGCATCTAATTTTTGTAAATTATTGATTCGTCTTATCAGAAAAGTACAATAATAGACTTTTACCCAAAAACTCGTACCTTTAAAAATATCCAAAGGAACCCATATCCAAAATAAAGCCGAAAAAGCCTACGCAACACTAACAAACGCAATTTTTTTTTCAAATCTAAACAAATCAAGAAAAAACTCAAAAAGCCCTTACCCAAGCTTAGCCTTGCTACTACATACAGTAGTTAATTTGGCCGAAAGTTTGGGGATTGGCCGGTGGACTTAAATACCTGTCTCTGCCTAACAAATTACTACTCCCTAAATTTGGCCGAAAGTTTGGTGAGGCAAGTGGACGAGGGAATAAGATAGGGGACCAAGTTTCTCAAAATTTAAGATCAACAGATCAAGTTCAGTAGAGAGCCAAGAAAACAAAACAAAAAATTAAGAAGAAAAAACAGCTGGATAATAATCCATGCATTTTCTGGTAAATGATGAGTCGGTACTAATCAAGTACAGTAGAAGTAAAGATGTCTCCATTTAATGTTTTGTGTGATAGCACTGGTATCGCACCCGCAATTATGGAGTGGTTGTGGATCTTGTACTCTTATCAATTCTTCACTCATGATTTGGCCCGAATCCACCATCCGAACTGTATTACCTCAAGTCCCGCTTGTCAAACTGAGTTCTATTTTTTTTTTGTCAATATTGTATATATCAGTGCAGATCGGTGGAGGAAGTTAATGAGTTAGTCTACCGGGGGATTCAGAAGCTATCCATAGTCCTGAGTTAGTGATATCGCCATAGGAATTGAGATAATATTCACTAACCTTATCTACCAATAAAGATAGAGAGTTTTTTTTTTTTTTTTTTTAAATTAGCAGGATAGAGAGTTCATTAAAAAGAGAAAGGTGAGAGAAAGAATAAAGGTAACATAATTGCCCAGTGGCTCAGCACTTCCAAGGGCGAGTGGCCTTCGTGAGCTTGTAATTATTGAACTTCTCAAGAACATGTTAGATCTAAGAGCATGGAAGGATGAATTTCTTGTAGAGAGAGAGAGAGAGAATCCAATGTGTTCTTCATTTTCCCATCTCAAATCTGTCTTTTTCTGTTACCACTTTGTACTTTTGTATAGGCTTAAGATTTTATTTCCCAAATTTGACTCCACAGACATTATAGAGAGACCTTTGCTATTTGGAATATTTGGAAACAGAAAATTATCTACGCTAGCATTTCAACTCCGGGCGGCGGGAGGGGAGGAATCAATCTCTGCATTCGGATCTGGTTTCCCATTCTCCTTCTCTACCTAAACCGCTTGCCGTTCGTCACAAGTCTTAAAAGTAGCAACATATACTTGTGCATGTATGGAAAAAAAAAAAACCCTTAAAAGTCTCAAGTTATCCATTATTTTTTATGTCGCGCATATAACTTAAGTTATCAATCATTTTTTATGTCGCGTGTATAATTTTAAATGGCGTCTACGCATGCACAATCTTGTCTCTCCCTTGGTCCTTACAAGTAACAATATATACTTGTGAAATGTATTTTTATATAATCAATACAAAAATACATGTGTTTGGGCCCTTGCTAGTCGCAAATTAATTATACATCCGCCACCACCTGTACAGTGTAAGGGGAAGATTATAAATATTAGGATCTGTGATCAGACCCAGAAACATGTGCTTGGAAAGATATTGAGATAATTACTAGTTCATTATAAGTGGGGATATCTAGAATGTACTTAAGTTAAGCTTAATAATTAAAATACTAGTAGTATTTGTGATCAGACCCAGAAACATTGATTAATAAGTGACGTTATTTTGATACTACGCACTATAACAACCAGAACAGGTTTTATTTTTTACTATTTTTTGTACCTGTCGGATTTCTCCTAAAACCAAATATTGGTGGTTGGAAAGGTTTCAATTAAGTTTTTTATGGCATTCGACATCGCACCCACAAATATATTTTTCAGAGAATAATATTGTGTAACTAAATCCATAGGGGCCTCCGGACCCAACAATGTCTTTCTTTGGTAAAAATATATATTACAATTATAATAGTACATTCATCCACCGTCCAAATAGGTATCTTTTTCAATGCAGGAGTAATTAGCTTTGGAGTTCAAAGCTTAAGCGGCAGTTTAATAATGAAACTATTACTCCCAACTCCTAAAAAGTTGACATTTTCGCTTACCATCGAGTCCCTACCACCTGGCACGGTACGCATTTGAATGACAAGAATCTTGAGAAGGAAATGAAATTGTGAGGCTATACTTCTTTGATTCCGATGTTTTGAAGCGACTACAATAAGAATGTAATGACATACTTCCATAATTCTCACGTTTCGAAGAAACAGAAATCTGAATATGATTCCTGATCACACATCCAACCTTGAACCAAATTGCCAGATTGAGTTAAAACCTGATTCCTCCCATACTCCATAGTAATCTAAGGCCCTGTTTGATAACCCTCTTAAGTCTTGGGATTGGACTACCAATCCTAAATGACTCCTAAACCCTTGTTTGATAACCCATAAAGATCCGGACTAATAATCCCTTGGGATGAGTAGTGTGGCCTTTAGAGGGGATTCGTAGAAAAAGTCTACAATACACACTCCTTAAAAGGGTATACCATATGCATCTATTTTAAGATTCATTCATAATATTTTAACATGTTTCATAACTTTTGTTCTAGAATTCATAATTTTTCAGCAGTACGATTCATAACATTTTCATTATAATTCATAATATTTTAGTGTATATCGTAACCTTTATATGATTCATAACTTTTTAGCAATACGATTTGTAATATTTTCTCTATAATTCATACTAACATTTTGGGAGGTAAATATGATACACACTCAAATAAGGGGTGTGTATTATAGTTTTTCCCGGATTTTTCATAATACCCCTTGGGACTTGGTATTGGTAATCTAATCCCAAGTAGGTTGATGCCAAAATACGAAGTTGCCCTTGGACTGGAAATGGAAGCCACTTTGCATAAGGACAAAAATGGAAATATATACTATCAATCCAATTTTATCCCATGGAAACAAACATAATATTAATAATTCCATAATCCAATCTTATCACATCCCAAACAAACATACTCATTATTAATTCATTCTCATTACCAATCTCTATCTATCACTGTTATCAAACAGGGCAATCGTTAAGAAAAATGATGTGCTGACTTTGAAAATTTCCCAAAATAATTGTTTGCTTGCACAAGATACCGAATTAACTCAAACACCGGTATGAAACACACAATTATATAATTCATCCCTCCAGAGTAAAGAGCATGAAAGCACAACAATATGTCCGTAACACTGAACAGCTTTTTAAAAACTCAAGTGTTCAGATCAGTTTATGCGCACTTCAACTAATTCTGGAGGTCCAATCTATTGCTCACTTGCAAATAGCCCAATTAAAACAGAAGCCGTAACATCAACTATAAAATAACGTTACAACTATATTGATATGATTTGATGTGCTCGTTGGTCCAACTGCCTGAGATATTTTCTTGAGGTTTGGAAAAATCATTTTCATGGTAAGTAGTTGTTATTGTCATGCAAATTATATAACCAATGAACGTATCTAAAATAGTATGATCCCCGTTCTGTTGAAAGAAAGAAATACTTATTTTTTAAATAAGTACTTATCTTTGAATTAAAGGTGATGAATTGTGAGAAAATGACATGTCTCATAAAGTGATAATTAAGTATTTAAAAAATAACAACTTTAGCAGATCGGGTAGATTATTATCCTTTTGTATTTTCCATTTTTATGGGAGCATTTAATTGGTCAGGACCTGTAAAATTCAATATGGGATCTACAATATTTTAGTTTGCATTTAATTAGTCAAGATCTGTGTAAATCAAATATTTGAAAACGCAATCTATAATATTAAATTCTTTATACCAGTATTTGATCCCAACATTTAATTGGATAACCACTAAAATATTTTGTAATCGACTTGAAAACAGAAGACTAATAAATGATAAATCAATCGATGATGATAGAGGCAATTAACGAAAATGATTAACGAGATAGAAAGAAAAAGAAGACATGTTGTAGTGATAGACAAAAGAAGTACGTCCGATAAATATTACTCCGTACTACTCCGGAGCGGAGCTAGAATTTGTACGTAATGAAATCAAATATCTGAATTCCGTCGTGTTTGACAATAATAAGGTAAGAAAATTTAGTAGAACTATTAAGGTACATTTTGATATATATTGGGTCAATTGTGCGAAAACATAATAATTATTTCCACCCCATTTTACCTTAGTTGGGAGGCGACAAGATTGATGGAAGATGTCAATTATTATTTATAGAGGATGATCACGTGTTTATTTAATTATAATATATTTCCAACCTGATAGTTTGTACAATACCGTTTTTAAATTTTTACTAATTTCTAAAATTTAAAAATAAAGTAAATAATATTTAGCGCGTGCGACTAACACCGAGTCACCGATCATCTTAAATTGATGTTTCTAAAATAAATTGACATTTTACTGATTTTTCTATCAGAATTTTTTAAATCAGATTTTCCTATCGTAATTGACTTTCTACTATTTGGAACCTTCCGTCGATTGACCGTTTAAAGAAATTGGTAAAAAGTCTTTTCTTTTATTCAAGAGAAAATTTGGTGAAAGTTGTTCAAGGCGATATATATTCGACTCTCTCTCTCTCTCCCCCAAAAGATTCTGTAAACAAACGATCGCGCAAGCTCGTTATTACGTTGCTTGCACGATCTCTGAAGCAAAAACAGAGAGAGAGAGAGAGAGAGAGAGAGAGAGAGAGAGAGAGAGTGTGTGTGTGTGTGGATGTTCTTTTATCCTCGAGCAGGCCTCATTCACGTTGTCTTTTAGCTTTCTCGTCGCTTTTCTGTTTAAGGCTTTAAGCAAACAAAGAGAGAGAATCGAAAGGTACGCGTTTTCACCTTTTCAGCTCCTATTCCTCCATTAAATGCGGAAGAGCCGTTTTGTGTTCTTATCTAATAAGAGACATGGGTTTTTCCTTTTCCCATGTTTTCCAATCTGGATTTGTTGAGAATTGGAGCTTGATTAGTATCTTGTTATCTATCTGTTCTGGGTTTTGATTGATTCGCATTTCGAAGCTCTCTTCATTTCAAAGGCTCAATCATTGCAGATTTTTCGGTATAGGGATTTCCCGAAAAGGAAAAACGGGTATGATCTTATTGTATGTGGTGGTTTTTGCGAGGTTTTTATCCTAATTTAACAAGAAATTGGAGCGATATGCAGATATATATATTAATTTAGACGGATATTGGTTTCTCTTTGCATGATTTTTTCTGGATTTGATTGATTTAGGTTCTTGAAAAGGGTGTTTTTCAATTTATATGATTGTTTCATCAGAATAGATATTAAGGCGTTTCTCTTCTGTTTTAGATTGGGTTCATATTCTAAAGGCCAATTTGGAAGTGATTTGTTATTGAAAATATGGTGGGATGCTTTCCTCCTATCTGTCCGGCTGTCCCTTTATTCGGACTCATTTTGCACCTAATATATGGATGACGATGATTCAACTGCATTGCTTTTTCTGCAAGCGATTAGAAATGAGCATGTGCGATAATAACCAGTTCTTGACTTCTAATTTTTGTGATATAGCGTGTTGAGTATCGAAAGGCCAGACTAATGTATGCCTTAGACAGGAAAAGCTATTTGGTTAATAGGGGTCCATTTTGCTCTTCGATGTAAATGCAGTCACTCGCTTATTAGGACATTCTGCCCTTTTTAGTGTGTTCTTTTCTTGAAAAAAAGATGTTTGAAGATGGATGATAATATGCAAAGGAATGGTTGGTTCCAAAATTCAGGGGGAAGAAAATTATTGCCTTTAGGCTTGGAAAACTTCTGCAGAATTCTAGAAAGTATCATATTTTGTTACATTGGGAAGCCATAAGCTACGACTTGTGGCCTAGTAATCTTGACCGACTGGCATCCCCCTTTCTGCCAAGGTATATGCAAATTTGACTATGCACCAAAGCTACAATATGAAAAAAGAAGAAGTTGTCTGTAATAAGTATTGTAGTCCTCAAATTGTTTGCCAGTAAAGGAAAATAAGTTGCAGAAGCAGTCGGTTTGGAATTTCTTGATTATCAGTTTCTGCTGATTTCCAGAAGCGTATGTAATTTCCAATTGTTTTTCTCTTTCTTTTCTTTCTGTTTTCAGGTCATCTAGTGCAGTTGGTTTTGCTTGAAATTATTCGCGATTTAGTACCAGATCAGATATTGGTGAGTAGGCTCCCTCCTTTAATCTTAATTCGTCAATTCTTTGGTGATGCGGAGATTGTTCTTCGTGCGTTTAATCTCACTTGCACCTGCCCTGCTATCTTTCATCACAAGGATTATTATTATTTTTTGCTGCTTTTCAGGGTATTTTTGTTCCATTTGCTTCTTTTCCAGAAAATGGCCACATCAGTGACCCAAGACGTAATTGAGCCAGATGAACATAAACTAAGAACAAGTTCTGTTGGAAAATCGAGTTCTCCAAACACTGGACAAAGTAAGTTTCTTGATTACCTAAGGGCTTCTAGGGGAAAACAGACACCTCCAAACAATGGACAAAATATCTCCCCACGTCATACCAGAGCTTCTACTGGTTCTCTCCGTGAAATGGTTAATACAGCAAGGCACTCTACTGGAAAAGCAAGTTCTCCGAAAAGTGGAGAAAGTCTTGATCCTCATTATCTCAGAGCTTCTTCTGGTTCTTGCCATGATTTCTGCAAGTACGGAAGGAAACATGAAGTTGAACTGAAGGCGAGGCGTCCTTTTCCCAAAAGAGCCATAAAACTGCCATCTGAGAGGGAGAATCCCACCATAGTAGTTGTTTCAGCTGAGAGAAAGATGACAGTGGTGGTCAAGGTCAAGCCCAAGCCTTCACCAGTTTCCAAAGCACTTTCTGCTGATTCCCCCAGTGTCATCAAGCAGGAAGTTTCATCGCTATCAAATAAAGTCAAAATGTCTTCAAAACAAGCTTCATCAAATGAGAAGGAAATAGCAAAAGATGGGAAGATAATTGTTTCTGCAAAAAAAGCTCCCGTGAAACCTAAAACCACAACGTCCAAGCCATCAACTTCCCCTGGTACTTCAGGTGGTTTGAATAGTAGAAAAGACAGTGAAATCAAGGGAGCCAAAAAGACAGGGACCTCTATAGCAGCTTTGAAGAAAGTAGTTGCTACCCCCAAGGCTTCACTTTTCCCTAAACCTTCTTACAATGGAGCTGTGATCTTAAATGTCAAAAAACACAGAAGCCCAAAATCTTCATCTCCTTTGAAGGACCAGAACAGGGTTAGGAAAACTGAACCCAATCAATCAAACAATGAGAAGGTCTCAGAGAAAACCTTACATGTTATAAAGGTTGAAACTGAGAATGAAGTTCTTGAATGTGCTCAAAATGGTAGTACCCTTCATTCTCCTCTATCTCCAGAATTGTCATTGGCCAAGTCTTCCTCACTCCTGAAATCTCCAGCTTTGTCATCTCACGAGGAAGAAGATCAAGGGGAGTCAGAATATACTGATAGTAAAGTGGATGAAACAGATGAATCCATCTCAGAGAGCACTGAAACAGTTAACTTGAACAAAGTAGAAACTCCAGAAGGAAATAGCAAGAGGACACCAGGAAGGGGTAGAAAAGTGGGTATTTCTAGCGATAAAGATTCTTCAGCTGCGAAACAGAAGTTCAGGAGGGGGAAGGTGGTTGAGGTTAAATCTGAGAATGATGGTCCGAGGAGGCTCAGATTCAGGCGGGGAAGAGTCTTGGGGCAAAACCCAGATACCAAATCAGATGTCGTAAAAAGAAGCTTTGCAAAGAAAGAAGTTGAAGGTGATACAAATGGTACCCTCCCCGGTTTAAAAGGGAATAACAAGAGGACGCCGGGAAAGGGTAAAGTGGGTATTTCTGTTGTTTGTGAACCGTCCAAACTGAAGTTCAGGAAGGGAACGGTGGTTGACCCTCAGTCAGAGAATGGCACTCCTAGGAGGCTCAGATTCAGGAGGGGATTAGTCTTGGGGAGAAGCCAAGATAGCAAATCTGATGTTGGGAAAACAGGCTCTAAAAGGAGAGGAACTGAGGGTGATGCAAATGGTACTGAACCTGGTTCTGAAAAGGTTGTTTTGAGGCATCAAGATGTGCAGGGAAAGAAAGATGCTCAGGGGTTGTTCAATAATGTGATTGAGGAGACGGCGAGTAAGCTTGTTGAAAGCAGGAAGAGTAAGGTTAAGGCCTTGGTGGGTGCTTTTGAAACAGTAATCTCCCTACAAGAGAGTAAACCTTCAACGCAAACTGTCCCTTGAGTGGAGAACATGGTTTCCTTCCTTTCCCGCGTCTTTGGTTTTCCAAAGAAATCGTAGGGGAAAAACCTAAGCTTGTGAATTTTCCAAAAGATTACATAGTAGTTTTTTTTTTTTGAGGTTAGAATGCTCAGATTACTGAGTTGATTTCGGATTCTTTCACCTGTACTGTTCTTGACATGCTTCTTTCCGTTCTTGGAGGGTATGTTGCATCTTGCGTTTTTTCTTTTTTCTTTTTCTGGGGGAATTTTGTACAAGTTTGTTGGATTTGTACCGTGATGGGAATTGGAAACTATTATGTTCTGGAGTTCATCTGGTTCAGGTAGGGGAAGAGAAACAGCAACACAATTTGTATGGTTGATTTGTGTTGTCTTCCTTTAAATGAACTGTGAAATGTGGCTGTTTTGGGGGTTGTTTGGCATTGTGTCCCCTTGTTTAGGTTAATGTTACATAACTTTTGTAAGGATTAGGTTTGCAAAAAAATAAAATAATTGGAAGTTCTATTTTGTGCTTCAACTTTGTTTAAAAACATATGAAAAAAGCAACTCTCTCTATGTTTTGTTTCTTTCACTTCACTCTTATGAATGCAATGTAGATTTACTAAACCAAGGTTGTGGGAAAAGACTTGAGTTCAACTTTAGGGTAATTTTAAATTAAGAGTGGTTACCAACTTTCCTAAAGTGGCTTTTTTGTGTCAACTTTGTAAAAATATTTTTATTGGTTTAAGCTTCTTTAGACTTTGACAAGGCCAATGAGCTTTTGATAATCCTAGTGGGAAGTTAGAAAAATGAAAAATGCAAGGTTTGATGATGGTACCAGATACTCCATCCGTCCCTAAATAAGTGTTCGGTGTGCAAAATTAGGCCTTACAAAACATACATGTTTTTCATTCAAAATTTTAATTTTTTTTCACAATCTAATAGAACTCATTGCTATCTATTGATTTGTGAAAAAAATTTGATTTTTTTAACGAAACAAATGCATCTCTTTTAAGGTCTAGGTTTGCGCATCGAATATTTATTTAGAGACGGAGGGAATATATTATATTGGAATTAACATCACATCATAAAATGGAAGACAACAATGAAATACTAAAAAGTAGTGATATTTTCGTACTCTATTTTTTTTCAATAAATGTATCCATCTTTTTGTCTTCATTAGGTGAATAAAACAAAAATCGCCTATACTTTATTTGCGGATTTAGTTTTGCCAAAATCATGAATTTTTTTGGAAGGGTATATTGTAATTGTATTTTTAGACCCCGTTCAGCTTAACTTTTAGCACTTTTTGTTCTTATTCAAATTTTTTTTTCCAATTCTTCTCGACGAGAAGAATCGGGATTTTTTTTATTATTTACTTTTACCCAAATATTTTAGAAAATAACAATTTTTAGCAATAAAATCAACTTATTTCTCTAAAAGTTAAGTGGAACACCACCTTAGTGAACAATAAAAGTGTATATTTATGAAAATGGGATACCAAAATCATTACGGCTATATTATAATTGATCATAATGCCGTCTATGATTTCTTACTGCCAGTTAAGGAAAAGAAAGAAATAAAGGACAGTTAAAATCGTATGGAGTATTTTTTTTAAGTGTTATGTTTTGAAGGGAAGTATATTTTTAATTGGAACCAACAATTTCTGATTGCATGAAGAATTATTAAGAGGGGCAATACGATTAGGAAAATGATTTTCCCACACTTTTTTTTTATATCCATTCATTTTTTTTTAAGTAAAATGATACATACAATTTAAATACAAAAAACAATTTGAATATAAAAAATAGAGTGCGAAAATCAATCGCTTGCGATACGAAAAAAGAAATTAATCCAAGAAAATATACAATGCAACAAAAAGGACAAGACTGCAACGCCAAGTATCAGGTGACACTGCTGTCTGTTACACTAAATGACAACCACTTAATTGAAAGACAAACTAGAAAAGTGGGTCCCCCTGAAAATCCCAACGCTATATGCCACGTCACTGCCGGCATGCTGAATCCAATTCTAATATAGAATTGGTCTGTCATGTTTGTTGGTCACCTGCGACTACGTATAAATTTTTTCTAATAAATTTATTGTTTTCTTGTCCTAGATACATAGAACCAAATCCCTCCGGGCCTCCCCCCACCTTCTTCCACTCCCCATTCCTGCAAATCGCTGGAATCAAGCAGAGCAGTTCATCATCCGTACTTTCTTCCTGGACGAAAATACCCCTATGGAGTAAGAGGATTTTGCAGCATTTCTTGCATGTTTCTTGGTAATTTCTTACTTTCTTGCTCTGAAATCTGCCCCTGCAAAACCCCCTAACCCCTGTTCTGTTTTACTGGATTATCTGTTTATTATACTGGGTTGAGGTGAGAAATTAGGTTTTAATTGCCAGTGATTCACGACCTGGGCCTTCTTCAGTTGTATATCTGGGAGGTGGATAAATAGTTGTGCAAATTGGTAGTTAATGCTGATTATGATAGTAAAGTGTTCTGTCTTGTGGGGGATTTTGTGGAGATTAGGGTTTAGTAAACTGCTGATTAGTGTGGGATCAGCTTGTTGCTACTTATTCGGGTTTTGATACTTGGAAACTGAACAAAGGGTGGATCTTGGATTCAGGGACGTAGCCAGGATTTTGGTATCGGGGGCAGATTTCGACAAAAAAAAAAAAACTAGTGATACGAACATGATATTGTGATGTTCCGTGCTTATATTTTTTAAGTGGGAAAAATATATTAGAATGGAAAACTAAATTAGCACACGAAAAATTGAACAAATATTGTCTAGTCTGAAGAAATATAGGAAAATGACAGATGAATTGTACTATTACATATCAACTTGACATATTTATATTGGTCTCTTCCTAATTTTAATTCAGTATCCTCTTACTTGGCCACCCCTACCCTATGCATGGCTCCGTCCCCGCGTGGATTGTGTTTTCGTAGAACCATTGGTTATACCGGTTTAGCCAATTGTTTTGTGGATCTTTTACTGTTGAGGTTACTGAAAGGCATAAGATGGATAAATTATCTGCTCGAAGGTGTTTACAATCAGAATAGCAAGAAAGAGGTCTAATTTGTTATCATATGAACTACAAAGTTTTAATGTTGGTGGTTTATATTCATCGTCTACCGGTGTTGGATGTTGGACCCCAAGTGTGTTTGGTTTATGGTATGGTGTATTGAAGCAGTAGATTGTATTATTAACAATGTAGATTCTGACTTCACCGCTTGTACGACACTGTTTACGAGGTCATAGTTATTGGACGCTGTATGTGTAGCTCTGTTACTTGTCAGCAAATTGGATGGATTGTAAACTATTTGACTATCATACTGCCACATGCCAATGGAGTAGAATGAACCCTTATAGATTAGAGGAAACATATCCACGACTTAACATCCATCCTTGGAATTTATAGCATAAAGTTCATGTGTTAGTTCAATTATCATATGACTGATTTGTTGGACTTTGTTTGAACCGAATATATTTGAAGCCTTAAGGTGACAATATCGTGCATGCCACTCTCTCAATTATAGTATTTAAAAATAAATGTTCAAAACTCAACGATAATTTTTCTTTCAAAGTTTTGGCATTAAGTTTTGAAGGAAGTACCTCCTCCAAATGGTGAAGCTATCAAAGTTACTTGAACTGTTAGTTGTAGAATTGTTGTTTGTCTGCTGATGTTTTGAAATTGTAAGTTGGATAAGTCTCTGACTCTGCTTTGGTGATCGTCACTGACATATTGAAACAACTGTGTTCTTCTCGCTAAGAAGGGTTCCGAACTTTTAATCCCTGGTATATTTTACAGTTCGCATTAATATAGGGCTTCATATGACCAAGTCAATAAACCGCACGGAAGATATCCAAAAGTTCATACTGCGTACTTGGCTTCAATGTGAAACACAACATTCATTTAAGCTTTGTCTAGTTTTCTAAATATTGTCCTATGATTTTAAAAGAGTTGGGAGGATTGTAATGACATAAGATACTGGTGTGCTCTTGGAGCTTACGTACCTCTTATACTGAAAGTGCCACTTGATTAAGATTGAGTACGCATCATCATTCATTTAAGCTGTACGAACCCAACTTCTTGATTAGCATCGAATGAGATAAACCAACTAACCAAGTCAATCAGTCTGAAAAGTTCCTGTGTCTACTTAAATTTCCTGTGGACTTTGTGTTGTATATTTCTGTTATAGAAGCAGCTATTGAGATAATAACTCGTCTGATGTTCCTAGGTGGAAACAATGATCATATCAAAGCAGTTTCGTTGCATACACTCAGCCAGCTGTGCATGCACTAAAGGGCACCTGAACGAGCATGTAATCTACCTTATTTTTCAGCACTTGAACTGGAATCCAAAGTTCATAGCCGCCTTTTCTTGTGCATGCAAATGGTTTGAAGATGTTGCTAAAAGAGTACTCTGGAAGGAGTTTTGCAAGGCAAGAGCTCCTAAGATGATGCTTGATTTGCAGTCTAATGGGAGTCACAGTGTGGATGGAAACTGGAGGGCTCTTGGGAAGCTACTCATTTACTGTTCAGGATGCACCAAGGGTGGCTTGTTCAATAATATTCATATTCCTGGCCACTTTGTTTATAGGACCCGATTTTCTAGGACTTCTGGGAAAAGCTTTCTTTTACCACAATGCAGAACAGATGTTTTGTACGTGTCTGATCCTTGTGAACATCTTGACCAAGGGGAAGAGGGAGATGTGGGCTTTTTCCGTGGAGTTTTCAAGTCATTTGCAATGTCAAAGGTTCGGAAAATGCTTATAACAAGGCGGGCAAAGCTTCATCCGACAGAGGTGTGTCCCTATTGTAAAGCAAAGCTGTGGAGCATGCTGCAAGCGAAAATGGTGCCACAGAGTGCTAGCTGTAGGTTAGGTGCTTATGAAGATTGTATTGAGTATTACGTGTGCCTCAACGGGCATGTGCTTGGGATTTGCAGTCTCTTGCCCCTGTCTGACTCAGAAGAGGCATCTGAGTGATACTTGGAACTGAACCCAGGTACATCTAGTAAAAAAATAAAAATCGTTCTTTTCTTCGTTGACTTCTTCTTTGTGTCTTTCGATAGGCTTAATTGCTAATGATACTTTTTAAATGAGTTATATACTGCCTCAAATTGCAACTTCTTTGATGAAAGGGTCTATCTTGTCGCTCTACACAAAATCTTTTATAAATGAACACTAACTTCAAAGGTTTCTCTCCGTTTCTCTCATATAACAATGAAAGTGGAACTCCATGTTATCTGTCTTGAGCAACTCTTGGAATTGTGTTACTTTCATCCGTTTAATTAGTTAGATTGTTGTGCTTAATGGGTGTCTAGAATATTTCCCACAAAAGTAGGAAAACCATGTTGCATATGATAAATTTGGCCTATGAGATCTTATAATGGATCATCAGCAGGGTGACAGACTTTCACACAGCCTAAGCCAAGAAGATAGTGACAGCAGGGTTGGTCATTCTACTTCCCAGTTCTTATAAGGTGTGAAGATCTCTGAAAATGGAACCCATTGCATGGAATATGCAAGTGTGGTTTGGGAGGTCCGCAGAGGAATGGTATCCTGTATGTAATTACTGATCTGGCAATTATGTTTTTTTCCTCCTTTTCCTGAATGAGCACAGTAAAACTAGACTTTACTCTTAGAAGACCTGACCTTGCAGCGGTTGACATAAGGTTTTTTCATACTCTATGGTAGTTTTGCTTGGTCACCATTGAATTCTGCAACCACAGGAAGTATCATTCAAGTTGTCCAAACTGACAGCTCTCAAATGTAAGGGGTACAAAACGGCTGAAAAGGCAATGCTAAAGCCACAGGAGGCATCGGCGTATTGTAGGCCTTTTTGTTGACTTTCAAGTGGAGTACACGCAATATCCATTGACCCCTCAGGGTGCAGCTTTTGTTGAAGTCCTTGCGCCCTCCGGCCCTGGTAATGCTGCAAGCTCTGCAGTTGCTATGCTACCGGACACATTTTGCGAGGGACTATGTCCCATCATTTGCTTCCACTAGCTTGAAGTTTGAACCATTGCTTGCCACTCATTACACTGCTTCAGCATTTCTTCAAATTTTGTTTAGTAGCCTTGGCCTTCCACTTTTTAGGTTTGTTAGTTATGGCTAATCACTATTGTGATGACATGTAGAGTTAGTTGCTTTGTACAACCATCTTTCTAGTGGAAACAGTGTTGTACTCTACCTTTCTGGTGTTGAAAATTATCTGCTGCTGACTGTTTTTTCCTTCCAATACAAATAATTTTTTTTGAACAGCGATATAAATATTTGTTGGCTGGTCAGTTTTTGAATGACTGCAAATATTTAGTTATCTGATGCTGCATCTATTACTGTCACAGGTAAGGTGGACATATAATGGTGTTTCCGCCACTTCTTCCGGTCAACATAAAAACTACCGTTGCTTATTAACATCAAGACTTGTACAAGTGTGTTGTTTCCTCATCTCGGAAAAAAGCTACGGCCAACCGCTTTCTTACCGTCATCCTTCAGTTGGGAATTTGTTACTGTAAACCTTATAATTCTGTGTACTTTGTATTGCATTATGTATATGTACTTCAACCTTTAACGTCTGATTGGGATTTGGAATAATTAACGCATCTTTTATGACAGATCAGTTGACTACTTAGAGAATTGGACTTCTTTACCAATTTCACTCTAGTTGGTGTATCAAGTTGTTTCCCTTTCATTTTGTTTACCCTTCTTGGAACTTTTCTCAGAATTTCATCTGATGCAGCCATGTATTTGTGAAAGAGATTTTCGGAGGAAAATAGAAAACAGAATGAAAAAGAGAGAATATTAGCATCACAATCTCACATTTTCTTTTCTCTCCACAGGTAATCAAGATCCAAACACAACCTTAGCGGTAACATTTTGGTGAGGGTACTTTTTGCTCTTGAAGACGGTAAGAAAAGAACACCATTCTACTCCAAGCATCAGGCTGCTATACCTTGCATATTCTGTATAAACTTACCGAGATTCTGTACAAAACTGGTGCCATAGTTCATTCT
>BPLS01000173.1:1676153-1690201 GCA_019656275.1 Rhododendron kiyosumense | reverse complement strand
AGTGAGGTATATACATACTATACATACATTATACAATAGTGTGTAGGGCAGCAACAGAGTCCGAGGAAATTATCCATACATCATACACAAGTCTGACTACTGAGTTTGGGAAAGCGCTTCACGGTTTTCTGCTGCAGAAGTATCTGAATCAGTTTCTAATCTCTGTAAGACTAATTTTGTAAGACTAATTTCTGCTGGGGAAGTTTGTAACGACTCGGATTTTTGCCCTATTTTTTTTTTAATAAAGAAATTATTTTTAATCAAATAGTCTATAGTAACCAATTAACTATTTTAAAGTGCGATTAGATTAAACAAAAACCTAGATTAATTTTTCGTGACTAAGATTAGTTTAGCAAAATTTTTAATTCAACTTATAACTATAACAACCCGTACTTTTTATAATTAATAATATCATCTTTAGAAGAATATTATTTGTAATAATTATCTTAATCATAATTATCTAATATATATGCAAATAAAATTAATTTAGTCTTAATTATCTTAATTTTAATTTATGATAATTGCATGCATGTAAATCCTACCACCTCTCCCTTTCCTACTCAGTCTCTAATCCTTATTCCGGACTATATTTTCGTTTTATTTTCGTCCATCTCAAAACCCAATTAATTTGAGTCCTTTTTGAACTCAAATTTATCAACCTCTTAAAATTATTCTATATATACCCCATTAATCCGACCCTAGGGTTTATTAGAATATTTCTCACGCTCCCCCGAGTCAAAAACGAGAGAAAACCGTAGGCAAATTCGAGCTCCAATCAATGGAGTTCTAGAGAGAGAGAAAGAGAGAGAAAAGCGGGTTTTGTAGCCACGACCAACCAAAACCCGAATTGACCATTCCAATATCTTCCTACAACTCCAAGCATCCATAAACACCATCCAATTCGGCCCCAAGGTTCCCCGATCGAAAAATCCGAAGTTGTCTTCTCCAAATTTCAAGTTTCGATTAAAAATCAATTCGATCCGATTCGAGGTATTATAATCCATTCCAACCCTCCCTCTAAGTATATTTATTGTTTTTATGCGTAACCCAATGGCCTAAATGGACCCATGCATCGAAACCATCGCGAAACAACAAAAAAACCGAATCTGCATTGCACCTTGCGGGCGCAAGGTTCGGGCCGCAAGAACCAGACGAAAGGTAGCGTTGGGATGCTCCACCGCAAGGTCAAAGCAGTCAAACCTTGCGGTTTGGACTGTTTTGTTTCGAATCGACTTTTTGACATCCCGAACACCGTTTTCGACCCCCGAACTATTTTTCCTAGACTTTTCACACCTCAAAGATCATAACTTGTTAAGATCATATTTTTTTTATTTTATTATCTATTTATTAAATTATTTATTAGTTATCGTTCAATGTTTACAAACGAAAATTAGTTGCGACCTTTCAACCAACGTTTTAACACACCAATTAATTTTTTTTAGACTCCTCGCATATCAAATACAGTAACTTGTCAAATTAAATATTTATTTTATTTAATTCACTATTTTTTTATTATTTCTATAGTAATTCCAATCAAAATTACTTTACGATCGTATAAACTTTATTATTAATGCCCGGATAATTTTATTTAGACTCCTCACTATCCAAATATGAAATTATGTTAGTCTCAACATTTATTTTTATAATTTATTATTTATTGCCTATTTACTTCACTTTCGATCACTTTAATTAACGTTTTTCAAGTAAATTAACTCTTCGACCTTCCGAACCCAACTTTTGACATCCAAACATATTACATAAGACCTTTAAGACTCTTATTAAGGTCGTGATAATTTTTCTAAATATTTTACCTAATTTAATTAGTTTTAGTCAATCTAATTTCTTAAATAAAATTTATACAAACCTAGATATATTCTTTTTATAAAAACTTTTATTAGATAAAAGTTTCTTGCATTATTATTAACTTATTGGTCATACAAGATTAAGGGCAACGGCCCACTCATAAAAAGTATCTGATTTCTACGCTTATTATTTATTTCAATTATCATTGTGATTATTTGTATACTGCTCCAATTTGTGATTGATATGTTAAATTGGAACTTAGAGACATGGGGTGATATGCAAATAGAGTTCACTTAGACGGTGCTATGTAATGGATAAATTGGAAAGTTTATTTTTTAGATCTGCCTGCAGGTAGGATGTTGAGATGTGATGAGTTGGATGTGATGATTTGAAACTGGCAAAGTAAGCCTAGTAATGAATTGAAACTGGCGGGAGTCCAGTGATGATATAAAACCTGGCAAAGTAATCCCAGTGATATTTTGATAAAACCTGGCAAAGTAAGCCCAGTGATGTTTTGATAAAACCTGGCGGTAATCCGGTGATGTTTTGATAAAACCTGGCGGATGGAGCCAGAGATATTTTCCGATGATAAAACCTGGCAGAGGTCCGGCGATATTTTGTGACAGTAAAACCTGACGGATGGTCAGTGATATTTTCTGATGATAAAACCTGGCAAAGTAAGCCCAGTCGTATTTTGATAAAACCTGACGGTTGGTCAGTGATGTTTTCTGATGATAAAACCTGGCAAAGTAAGCCCAGTGGTGTTTTGATAAAACCTAACGGTTGGTCAGTGATGTTTTCTGATGATAAAACCTGGCAAAGTAAGCCCAGTGGTGTTTTGATAAAACCTGACGGTTGGTTGGTGATATTTTGCGATGATAAAACCTGACGGTGGGTCAGTGACGTTTTGCGATGATAAAACCTGATGGTTGGTCAGTGATGTTTTCTGATGATAAAACCTGGCAAAGTAAGCCCAGCGATATTTTGATAAAACCTGGCAAGTGGTCCAGCGATGTTTTGTGATGATAGAATTAGTGAGAGCCTCGTGGTGATTTTGATGTGGTGATTAAGATGGGCAAACCCTAGTTATGGTCTGGGCATGACTAGATGTTCCTTGTTGATAGACGACTGATCGATAATGAATAGATTTATGAGTATTTTACCTTCTTGCATTGATGATACATCGTTACTTGCTAGCTGTAATGTAAAGAGGGGTGATTGGGTTGGATTATATTACGAGGTGAACTTTTTCACTCAGGCACGGATTATCTGGTATCCGTGTCAGATTTTGCAGAAAATCAGTGGAAGACTCAGGACCCTGAAGGAGGGCGATATTACCTAGAGACGAATCCAGAGATGGAGACTGAGCCAGAATACGCTTGGAATCTGTATCGATCCTAGAAGACAGCTCTGTTATTTTGTCTAGATTATTACCACGAAGACTATTTTCAGTATTCCTTTAATAGTTTGTAATAGGCGAATCTTTAGGAAGAATTATCCAGTTTGAATTTCGAATTTAAATTACTATATTTTAGGAAATCAATATTTAATACCTCCGATTTTAGTTCCGAAAACCGGGGCGTTACAAAGTTGGCCATCGGAAGATGCCGTAACTTCTGTATCTATTAGCACAGTGTCTTCTTCCTTGAACTCGCCTCTCAAGATGCCCTTTGCAAGTTCATTTTCAATGTACTGCTGGATCAATCGCTTCACCAGCCTAGCACCATAATTGGGGTCATACCCAAGTTCTCCAAGGAATTGAACAGCAGCATCTGTTACTTGGATTTTAATCTTTCGATCAGCTAGCCTCTCCTGCACTCGTTCCAACTGGAGAACACAAGCAAATTCCAGATGAAATAAAAGAAAACAATGGGTGGCTGCGAATTCTCCAAAGATACAGTGAAAACTCAAACAGATTGCTTCCACAGTTCCACTCCATTTTAGGGAGGCAGAAACTAGGCTGGTTAGGCATTTCAAAATTGATCGTAGATCGCCCAATCTATCTGGACACAAAAATGTAGGAGTATTGGTCAATACACCCATGCATTATATTCAGAGGGTTACCCAACCCAAACTTGTGTGCAAGAGAACCCATACCCAAAACAAGGTGCTTTCACTCACGAAACGAAGGAAAATACTCTGAGAACCCACTAGTCAGATGAACATAATTTTGAGATATTTGGAACTAATACTGCTACAGGAATATGGTTTTTTTTCCTAAACTTGGGGGGTTGGCAATCTCCCCCACTCAATTTCTGCCCCCAGTCCGTCCTTGGTTAACTTTGGCTGCAGCCCCAGAATCATTCACTACACGGGGGATGGGATATGAATGGGAAGGGAACTATCACCTTCCACGTCCTACCATGCCCTGGAATATACTTACGTAGCCAAAGCACTATAAACCTTTCCCTAAAAAAACGCACGAGACAGTACAAATGCTATTATTAGTATTTTTTTTTTTTGCACTCCTAGTTTTTTAGCAATCAAGCCAGCAGTCTAGAGCAACCTGCGATACCTACCTGTAACCTGACAATTTGGTTTATCTCCTCGCGGTCCAGGGGCTTGAAAACAATATACTCATCAACTCGGTTCATGAACTCAGGATGGAATACTTATCTTGCTGCCTCCAACACCTTCTGCTTGATAGTCTCATAGGCCTGTTCCTTCGATAACTTCTGGTCATACATATTAAGTATGTATTGCGAGCCAACATTCGAAGTCATAATGATGATAGTGTTGGTGAAACTAACAGTGCGACCATGCGAGTCAATCACCCTTCCATCGTCCAGAATTTGAAGCAACACATTAAACACATCAGAATGGGCTTTCTCTATCTCATCAAACAAGATAACTGAATACGGCCTCCTTCAAACTTTCTCTGTCAGCTGTCCACCTCCTCATACCCAACATAACCAGGCAGGGCCCCAATCAATCTTGAAACTGCATGTCTTTCCATGTACTCACTCATGTCTATACGTATAAGAGCTTCTTCAGTGTTGAACCCGTAAGAAGCTAGTGCCTTCGCTAGCTGTCTTTCCAAGACCTGTAGGCAAGGAACAAAATTTCCATTTGTTTCCATCGAGACAGTCCAAAAGTTTCCATATTCTAAAAGCCTGAAACAAAACACTAGCAGAATAACAAAATTTCAGTGTCTCCTATGAAAGACGGAAGAATATAGCAGAGAAACATAGCAACAGAAAAGTTGTGTCAACGCGGATTCAGATTTATTTGATAGTTTCTGTTTCATACTAACATTTTTTCTTTCTGATTTTATACTTGTTTGCTTTTAAAAACCAGTGAATCAATCAATGACAATAACTATGATTGGTCATCAATCATCAGGCTTTTGTGCACTCAGTTCATGTTTGTAAACATCTCTAGTTCTTTCAATTTCCTTTTCCCTCTTTTGATCGCTTCCCTCTCAATGTTATCCGAAACAATAAACCGAAATGCAATTTGATACTTGCCTGTAGGACCCATGAACATAAAACTAGCAATAGGACGGTGAGGATCTGAGAGGCCTGCTCGAGATCGCTGGATAGCCTCGGCGACGGATTTCACAGCCGGTTCTTGGTCCACAACACGCTTATGCAGCTCTTCCTCCAAATGTAACAGTTTTTCCCTCTCACATTGCTTTAGCTTCGAAACAGGAATGCCAGTCCATTTACTGACTATTTCAGCAATATCGTCCACAGTAACTTCTTCTCTGAGCAAGGTTTTCCCAGATCTTGTGTGCTCCTCCAATTCCTTCTGTGCAGCTTCAAGTTGACGTTGCAAAGTGGTCAACGTTCCATACTTAAGTTCTGCAGCACAATTAAGATCGTATTCTCGCTCAGCCTGTTGAATCTCAAGATTTACCCTGTCAATCTATGCAAAAGAAATGATCAAAATAAATCTGTACAAAAGAGAGAGCATTTGTCAGTAATGGACAGTGCTTTTCCTTCTGTTTGGGATGTCTAAAAAGTCTAGCTTTTTTGCTTTCTGGCTATTTGCCACAAAAGCTAAGATGTCTGGAACATTCAAACTCAAGCTTTTGGAAGAAAGGAAAAAAAAAAAAAAAAAGGCTAAGGTTCTAAAAAAGGCCCAAAAAAGTTGATTTTTTCGCTTGCCCAAGCGAAACCTTAACATTGTTTGCCAACTTTTCTGGGTTCTGGCTGTGTCCAGATGATTTAACTCTGAACTCATCATAAGCCACTTAAAATCAGTTGCATGCTAAAAATAAGAGGGCACATTGCAATTGTCCCCATACACTTTAAACACGAGAATAGAGAATATAGTGAAGAGGAAAACTGAGACTAACAAGAAAAAGACTGGCAAACCTCTTCTTTGATCAACTGTATGCGTGTCATGACAGTTTTTTCGCACTCCCACTGATTGGTGAGCTGTGGTTGTTTCTCTTTCAATAAAGCCAACTCTGCCTCAATGCGATTCAACCTATCTTTGGAGGTTTTGTCTGTTTCATTCATTAGAGAGAGCATCTCCATCTCCAGCTTTAAGATTAACCGATTTATCTCGTCAAGGGCAGTAGGCTTTGAGGTGATTTCCATTTTCAGCTTAGCAGCTGCTTCATCCACTAGGTCGATAGCTGCAGTTGGAATGAGAACAAGCATAATGATTAGTAAGAGTCTCCTAAGTAGAATAAGATAATATCACTAGTGATTGTCTGATAGTGGCATGCCTTGCCTAACGGAAGTCACACCAGACGGCAATTCCAGCAAAATGATATCCCTATAGCCAATTAGGCTGTCACTATGTCAAGTTTATTTAGCTGTTTGTATTTCATGTAGCCCCTCATCTCTCAATATTGGTCCAACTTGGGAAATCTGACTGGAGACAAAACAATAGCACTTTAAATTCTAACTTTCCAAAAATACCCTTCAGTTGCTTATTGTGATTTGTGATAACGCAATCATTAGATTCTCAAATTTGTCCATTGTGGACAAAAAATGGGAATGATACCAAGTTTTTTCAAAGTGACAAACATTATGGGACATACTAAAGCGGAATTCTGGTTAAAATACAGGGCAGAAGGAGTATACCTTTGTCAGGCAAAAAACGGCCACTGATATAACGATCTGAGAGAACTGCCGCTGCAACAAGAGCACTGTCAGAAATACGGACTCCATGATGCAGCTCATATCTTTCACGCAACCCACAGAGTATTGAGATTGTGACTTCTACTGAAGGTTGATCAACAAAACTTGCTGGAAATGGCGTTCCAATGCTGGATCCTTCTCTAGATATTTACGATATTCGTACACTGTCGTTGCACCAATACATCTCAACTCTCCGCAACCAAGCATGGGCTTCAAGAGATTGCCAGCATCCATTGCACCATCAGTAGCACCTGACCCAGAAGTGAACAGACTATTCATTTTCATCTCATGAACCATGATAGTGTTAAGTTACCAATTGTCCCAAAAGCTTAAGCAATTAGAAAATGGGCCCAACATCAAGCAATATAACACCCTCCCCCACGTGCAACCTGTCTTGCACGTGGAGAAACAAACCTTTATATATTGCAAAAGATTGAAAAGGGGAGAAGCATAATGCAAATGGGGAACAAATGCAGACAAAGAGACTTGAACCCAAGAAATCTCACAACCTGAGCAAAGAGGTTCAGCTCCTGAGGGATGTTCCAGACTTGATGACAGCTTAAGCTGTTCGGAAATGGGCCTAACAAAGTATATCTAGCTATCTAACAGACAATAACCTTATCCCAAAGTAAAAGGAATCAACCAGGTCTAGAACCGAAATTTGTATTCAGTGAAATGATCAACATATTCATGAACCAAGGGGAAGTACTTTAAAGATATTATAGACAACTCCGCACCCAAACAACAACGAACAATATCCATGAATTCCTCCTCAGGCCTCGACTTTAAAAAAGAAATAAACTATCAAGCAAGTACCTGCCCCAACAACTGTGTGGATTTCATCAATGAAAAGAATAATTTGACCATCTGATTCTTCAGCCTTCAGACGATCTTCAAATTCTCCTCTATATTTTGCCCCAGCAATGAGTGCACCCAAATCAAGGGATATCACCTTGAAACAAAAAGTGGATTATCTAAACACCAAGATTATCGCACAGTTATTTCTCAGCAGAACTTGATGAAATAGTGCTAGATTAGCTACTCATCCTTGGGTTCAGTAACGCCTGAGGTACATCCCCTAGCACAATTCTCTGGGCAAGCCTATCCAAGAGGAATAGTGAGATCTATAAGAAAGATATCATAAAAGGCAATATTTTGTTCTATGCTAGCCAACATAAGGAAAAAATCAACCTCATATACCGTTCGAAGCACCCACACCTAGCTAAGATGTGACTAATCAAAGTAGTACCACAAGAAATTAGAACAAGAAAAGGCCACGATCTGTGAAGAACTTTCTGCTTAGTCTCAGCTCATATTTGAAAAATTGTACTCTCTATTTCCCATTTAAAAAGTTGGTAGATGATCTTTGCAGCAAGAAGAATTGAGCATAGATCATCAACCTAATAAGTCACCAACTGACGTCAAGTCATAAACAAAGAAGAGTGCCTAGAACATTGTCTCCTGACTCACTCTCCTCCACAACAACATTTCTGTGCCTCAGTGGAACAGAGGTTACCCTTCAGGCCTTCAACAATTGCAGTTTTCCCAATCCCTGGCTCACCAATTAGTACAGGATTGTTCTTAGTTCTCCGGCAGAGAATCTGGATACATCTGCGTATTTCGTCATCTCTTCCTATAACTGGATCAAGCTTTCCTTCTCTTGCCATAGCTGTCAAATCATTACCATATTTCTCCGGTGCTTCATACTTCCCTTCAGTGTCTGTACGAGAATTATGAAGTAAGACTTCCTCAATAATGACAGTGCCCAGTATTTTTGGACTGGCCAAACTGAAGGAAATGGTCCACTAATTGAAAAAGGAACTCAACATGATAATAATGCAAGTTCCTTGACGTTAAAATGTACTTAAACCTGGCATCAAGTAAACACAAACCAGGTCAATAGTAACAGCTAAAAAAGAAGACCTCTATCACCTTGATCATTGGCTGTTTGCCATCCCCTTATAGCCTGTATGGCATTTCTCAACGTATTCAGGGAAATTTGGAAATCATTAAACAGTTGCTTCCCAAATCTTTTGTCATCTGTAAAACCAAGCACCAAATGGTCAACTGACACAAAGGAATCACCGTACTCTTTCTTGTATTCTCTTGCTCACCGTATAAGTGCTTCAAAATCTCGCCCTAACACTGAACCACCTGGCTCACTGAGAACCTGGAGGAATTGAACAGATGCGTGGACAAGGAATTATTAGAAACTAACATATAGTTGGATTGGACAGACTCATATTTAACAACGGTATACTGATTAAGGGATCATTATTATGTTTAACCTCTTCATGCTCCTCTGACCTCAGAGCACCAATGAACAAATTGACTTTATGTTGAATTACTACTTCAGATAATACCCATGTGTGTACAGAATAACATGTCATGATATTTAAATAAACTGCATTTACAATCCTCAAACTTTTTGAAGGAATATATAATAAATTCGAGGCCATTATTTCCCATTTTGCCCCAACTTTTTCCCACTTCCAAATGCATTTATTGCTATTTAAATGAACATCGTTTATCGGCCATCTCAAAATGGAAAGAATGACCACGAATAACCTTTACCAGCAAGAAATAGACCACAAAGTGCCTCACAAGAAGAAAAACATCATTCTTAATGAAATTGATCGAATAACGGTGTTACCTTGGGTTGGCGTTGGATGAACTTGTCAGTAGCTTCTAGGAGATGAGTATTGTCAACACCAGCCTTGGAGAAGATACGGCGAGCAAGGCCATTTTTCTGCTCCAGAAGGGCCTTCATCAAATGTTCCATCTCCACTATCTGATGCTTGTTCTCTTTTGCCACTTCTGGTGCAGAAACAATACCTTGCCAAGCCATATCCGTGAACTCTTGTTGAGTAATCTGTAACAAAGCCAAACCAAGTCACCACACCTTCTTCCTTTTGTTTTTGGGATAAAAGTTCCGAGTCTGTACACCTAAAATATCCATAAAAAAAGTAAGACATGGTTCACAAGCTCCCTTTGTTTATTCCACAGAATAATGGAGCTAAACCGGCCAAGATGAACTAGGTTATTGTTCGTCCAGATAATAGCCGACTACTAATTATAGGTCGAAGAGACTCAGACGTACACAAACACAGAAGAGAAAAACACCACCTGTTCCATAATGTCTTTCAGAGACTTCACAATTTGACAAATTATTTCGTATCCGTTAAAAGCAAAACTTTGTTTTTAAGCTCAACAATATTGACCTTTCCCTCGTTCGACGTTTCCCAATCATGTCTTGAGGATCTCCAAAATGATTACTGTGTGACTAAATCAAGGACGATTGGTAATTAGAGATGGCTAAGAAACACAGAAGTGTTGGACACTGACCCATTGCCCATTGGACACGCTGAAGCCAAAACATGTATTGGGAGGCCCCTCAAATCCTCTCTACCGAAAAGTCTCTGTACCCATGTATCGGTGTGTTTTTGGCCGTTGGATTATGTAGAAATTTTGAGGGATAAAAAATATTTAACTTGATCCGAGGGCCAGAAATACACGGTAACAGAGGTACAGAAAGGACTTGAACTCGTTGGGAGGGACACGTAAGGAGATCAAGATATAATACTGGCGGAGCCAGAATTTGGATAGAGGGTGACGCTCGATGGGAGTTCACTAGAATTGCTGCATGTTGTTCGTAAAAACACGTAGAGAAAGGTTGAGTGTAAAGCCAAGCTATGTCCTACACATGGTAGGTCCAACTCTCTTGTGAGTCTGTGACCTATACTGTAATAAGTCCTGGAGATATATATATATATATATATTTATTTATTTATTTATTTATTTGAACAGTTCATTTTTTACCATCACATACCGGTAAATACCTGATCGACTTCCATTAGTGTAATTGTTTTAACCGGAGGTGGCACGTGCCACACCACCCTCCACGCAGCTCCGCCCCCGAGATGTAACTCAAAAATGTCGTGGGAGAGGGCCAAGATTGCCCAGGATACTCCAAAACAGAGGATCTTGTTTTTCCGTTTTTGTACTACTTTTTTTTCAAAATTGGTAAGATACAGTTTTACATAAAGAGCCAAAATCCAGAATTTAACAAATTGGAGACTGCAAAACAACGAACTACAAACAGATAAGCTAGTGATTTACCCTCTCACTTGTAGCATCGCACCGAACACGAAACGACGCCGAACTTCTCCTCCCTGACCGCTCAGCTCTTCTCGCGATAAACACATCGCTCTCCTTCTTCTTATTCTCCGTCTTCAATCCCAGCGAATTTAGGGTTTTGAAAGCTACGGCGCGTTTGCTGTATAGTTTTACCGAGAGCGGTGGCTGAGAGAAGTTAAAATCTGAAGGAGGAAGAACACGAAGGCCCGAAAACGACGTCGTGGAAGACATCTTTCACTCTGCGACCAGGCCAGAAGAGTCACCAGCGACGGGTGGTCTGAGAATTTACCGGCGGGCGGGGGGTGAAGTGGAATTTGAGGAAACGGTGGGGGCTTTCGGTGGGAATTTTGAAAAAGTTGGTGGGAGTGTTCGAGAACAAAGCAAGGGCGGGAGATTTGTGCTGGGGTGCGCACTGCGCTCTATCGAGTACTATATACACGTGGCTTGCATGAGGTTAGGCCATTCGTGTGTCCTTTTTAAACTTATTTTTGGTGAATTGTGTGTTTGTGAATGCCAATGAAAAGTTTATGCAACTAAGATACCATTTTGCTAAAAGAAATACTAAAGTACTTATAAAAATAAGAACATTAGCGAAATAAGACTTAAGATTTTAACACATATTTCTTTTAAAATGACTTCATTAGATTATGGGAACTACTCGCCGAAGAAGACAACAGGAGTGAAAGAGATGGGGAGAAAGTGGAATGGGAAAGCTGTAGGACGGCTAATCTAATCGTCCATTTTGACGCCAACGACTGTTTAATCCGAGTTCCAATTGATCCAAGTTGTCAATTGTTTGGATTAAAATCTCAATTCTCCATCGCTGAAATGGACGGCTGGTTCACCACCCTTCAACCCTACAGTGCGAGCTGCGCACTGCATGATCCCTCGGTGCAGGCTTATCCTTGACATTTCCAAAAAAGGTTATGGATAAGCATTTTTCGCACCAGTGATCTAACCAGCTGTTTTCAGAAACAGGAAGTAGTCATCCCCATAAGATTTCAATTTGGAATACAGCAACAAACAAGAGCTATCAGGAGAGCTTTGACTCTGTTCGTTTTGGGTTTTAAGAGAGATTTTTGAATGTAATGAGTGGAAAGAGAGAATGACAAAATTTTGGAAGCGAAATGAAAGTTATGAAGCCAGATAAGCATAGGGATATATGGTAAGCCTCGGATGAATTCAGAAAAATGGTACAAACAATTTTCTGCATATTATAAATGGCTCCCACGAATCGTACTCAACCCCCCCAAAAATGTTCTTTATAACCTACAAATAGCTCCTCAATTCAGCAAACATGTGACAGACCAATCTCCTATACCTAACACCTAAAACAATGATCATCACCATATGATATCCAAAAAATGGACCAAATAGAAAATGAGCTGAAGCGAAAAAAGAAAAAAAATGCGTCTCCAAGACTATTGGGACTAACTGGGGTCATCGAAAGAGCTGGGTTTCTAACTTTCATCTCCCGTGGTACCAATTCTATATAGCAGAAGTCACCTATGCATAGGCACATTTTCTCATGTTCTTCCAGTAATTGACTCTAGTTGCTAAGCACTAACAAATAGGCAAAGACCTCTCTCAGGAAGACCAAACATGTGTCCTTTTTCGTTTTGGACACAAGAAGAAATACTCGACGGATTGCATTATGACCGACTAAAAGAATGAATTGCATGCCAGTGATGTAGCTCCTCAAGCATGGGGACTGCAGGATATTTGGACCGAAAAGGTGCTTTCATTTTGGCCAACCTTCTATTTCTCTTCTCAAATGATCAATCAAAAGCTTCACAGGAGCAAGATGGGAATCCTGCAACCCCTCCAGTGATTTCATCTTCTTGCCCACTTTTCTTGTTTAAGTTGATGAAGAACTACAACTCCAAAATGTGGCAATTCCTGATAAAATCATTGGAGTAGTTAATGTACTTGGTCCAAAATGGACGGAGATGCTCAAAGCCTATCTGAAGCCATGGTTTTAATTGGCCATTGTAGTGGATAACAGCAGCCTTTTTCACACTCTCAATGTTGGTTTTGTTCTGGTAGCCCAGACCTAGCAAATGCCAAGACGGGTCGATTGCTTGAACATGACCTTTGAATGCAACCAAAGCTGGTGGTAAAGTACCCAGCTTCCACATAGTCATGTTTGACTTCAGATTCTGCAAAGATCGAGTACCATTAAGAAATCAGAGCTTATGAGTATGTTCATTACATAATTATTCATGACAAAAATCTAGGTACTCATCAATAGTAAAAGTCCATAGAGGAAAATTGCAAATGAAACTTTGAAGAGGAAAACTTTCAACATGATTCATAATCAGAATACAGTGACTTCGCCAAAATCATGATGGGCATGTGCTTATTTGTCTAGCTAAATGAACTGCAGGCCACAGTGTGTACCACAGGCGCCCATAAAATGATCATGGAGAGCGACTGTAAGAAAATGATTTTTTCATTAGACTCTATTGAAAATTTGAAACAACATGACACAATTAGAAAAGGACAGGAATTACAAAAATGAGAGTTAAATTATGACGAAAAAGCATCCTCTGTCCTTGAGCCAAAATAGGAGAATAGAGGACAAACATATCTGCAGAAGTCTGACAGAAATCCAATTACAAGAGATTACCTCCTTCAACCAGGTGTGATAAGTGTCTCTTATGTTTGAATTCCTCCATGCACGTAAATCAAAAACATTCATCCCATAAGCCCATGCGCATTCATCGGGGTTCAAATTCTTTTCTATGAGAGGATGTGAGAAATTGAAGTAGTTCCTGAACCTCTTAGACATTACCCACTCATCTTCACCTTTGCAGGTTTCTACGGCACCATTAACCTTTCCACCAAGGTCAATTTCCCAGAGTGGAGAGAGGTCACGCTGAATTACAACATCGTCGTCTAAAAAAACCACCTTGTCAAGATTTGGAAATAGCTGCATAGCACAAATAGGAAACATTGTCAGCACCTTCTCCCAAAGAGGGCAGCGGTTCAGAGTGGGCAACTGGAGGCCCA
>BPLS01000173.1:1632270-1676143 GCA_019656275.1 Rhododendron kiyosumense | reverse complement strand
TTACTTGGAGGTGCTAATGTCCAATGTGGGACAAGCTCTAACAAATTAGCCAACATTGTGAATTGAAATTGTGTTTCATCAAAAACGTGAATTGAATTGCAAAGGTTCAGTCGAATCTTCAAGCTATACGAATTTCCGAAATATATGCATTTAGATTCAAAACAACGTAAAATTATATTTTGAATGATAATGTAGTGATGTAGTCTATAGGTAAGAAGCTTGCTTATGTGGCAAGATATGTGTGCTAATGTCCAATGTGGGACAAGCTCTAACAAATTGGCCAACATTGTGAATTGAAATTGTGTTTCATCAAAAACGTGAATTGAATTGCAAAGGTTCAGTCGAATCTTCAAGCTATACGAATTTCCGAAATATATGCATTTAGATTCAAAACAACGTAAAATTATATTTTGAATGATAATGTAGTGATGTAGTCTATAGGTAAGAAGCTTGCTTATGTGGCAAGATATGTGGTCTGAGGAATTTAGCTCCACCGTGACTTATAATCCTATATAACAGTTGTGTTATGACATAGGAGTATGAATTAGAGGAAACAAGAATCCAAATCATAAATTTAGAAAACAGCATTCAGATAGCATATCATACTCAACAACATTCATAACTTGTTATACAGCTATGGTTAAGAAAAGTAATAATTTATCATACAAACATTAAGTTCATCTGATTTGCCTTGTATCCGAATAACTAATGTTTATTTTGTCACAATGGATAGATTTACATCCCATAAAGCACGGATTCACAGTAGGAAATGGTGTAGGTAGATCATATTAGCATTCAGAAAATAAGTTGTCCAATGAGAGGTCATGTGCAAATAGCCGGAACGAGAGCGTAGGATGGAGGGAGGGAGAGGAAGAAAGCTTTGTTCAACCACAATTTAATCCTGGTTTGAAACATGAATCCTCAAATACACTGGCTTTCAATCAAGCATGGCAAGGATTTTATTTCTTATTGCTTCGAAAATGACACAGACGACAGTGTATTGAAATAAGACAGAAAATAACATTACCTCCGGCAAATAAATGCGAAGATGGTTAAGCAGTGAAATGTACTTTGGGCTTCTAGCCTGCAATTTTGAAGCAAAAATCTGTGGAGTCGTGTCACTGAGGTTGGCTCCAGCAATATGATTCCCATGGTAGTAGTTCCTAATAGCATAATGGTTTTCTACAGCTTCTAGCACTGGTATATTCTCTCTTGTCAACCAGTCAAACTGATGAACACCTTTTACTTCAACAATAGCTGGAGAGATGGGATTCAGGGCAAACCACGAATGCATTCCCGCATATGTTTTCTTGTCAGTTATGACATGGAAAACTATCTTTTCCGGTTTTAGAGATGACTGTACAGTAGACGTGACTACAACTGAAGCTGCTAGAATGTTGTCGGATGACAAAACAAAGTGATAGTATGAGTTATCGGAAAGCGAAGGGAGTAGTTCGGGTGAAGGTAACTGCCGGCGGGCGTGAGCATTAGAGGAATACTCATCCGTCAAACGCAGAGAGAGGCAGTGGATCCCTTTAGGAACGGCACTTGAAGCAAAGTGTTTGTTCATTAGTTCTGCGAATTTTGACTCCCGGATCTCCCTCTCAGATCTCTCCATCTGTGCAAGACCAAATACACTTTAGCTGAAATAACAGGTGCAAAACATAGTAGAGCTGACTTAGTCCAGAGGAGAATAATAAAAAAATGCATTGGTCTAACATTTTGCTCTCTTCTGCACATGTGGAAGTGATATGCCCTCAAGCATGTCATGCTGAGGAAACAATCCCGATGGATATGGTCTCCACATATTGCAAGAACCAAAATTTGGTTACATGGTTTATACAAACTGGTAGACAGAAGTTTTGCATTTCCTCCTAACAAAATTTGGAAAGTTGGGTGCATAGTTCTTGAATACATATTTAGTCACAGTTGTTTTATATATTCACAATGCCCACATTATGCTCCTTTACTTTCCAATCCATTAATTATATAAAAGTAATTCTATCGTTTTCCATAGGAATCTACAGGTAAGAATATAATGCCAATTTTACGTCCTTCGGTCCTTATCCTAATTTTTACTAACATGATGGGTCCACATGTCCATGTCATATTCATGTCTGGTGTCCGCATCCGTGCTTCTTGGACAAAATGAAATCACATGCATAACTACAAAATTGCATTAATTTCTGTCTGATACACCACATACCATTCCCTTTACAACCAAAGCAAAGTCCTTCGCACTGAATTTGTTCTTTTTCATTTCAGAGACAAGTTGATTAAATGACTCAGGAAGCTTCATGCCATCAGGGATTTCCACGCTGCTGACTTGATTGAGGATTTTGTGAAAATCTTTAACCAACTTCTGCTGCAATGCCATCAGGATGAAGATTCAGTTTAAAAACACCTTGAGGGTGAGCATTTGATTTCAAATGAAAAATAAGGATGATACAAAATATATCAAGTTTGTACTGTGTAATTTGACAACTACATATGAATTGAGGAAATAACAATGTTAATTACCCCTGAATTATCAACCCTACCAAGAAACCTTGGTCCGAACCGCCTGCCTAAACAACCTGGAAGAAAGAAAAGAATGAAACGATTGGTCACTTCTCTAAAACAAACATATACGCAACAGTAGGAATCAAAAAGCAACCATGCAAAGATAGCAATACAATATAGGATATTAATCAAAAAGCAACTACTGATTTTTATGTGTATTTTCCTTGCATTTTTTTCTCTTCAAATCATTTCCCTTTGCTCAAACCAAACTAAAATGTATCCAATACTCCGACATTGCGATCTTCTCACGGCCACATAATAGAATAATAATCAAACCATATTTTTTGGATAACTTAGTTGTCCTGCCACCTTACGCGCACCTGACTAATCCTAGGGGACCAATCCCACTATCCACTAGTGGGGCCCAACTAAAGCCAGGGCATAGCCCCGTTTGGACTATACAATTAACACAACAAACACAGCATAGATCTACGTGATACAATCGCAAGCAAATCATAATGTAGGAACAAAATCAATGTTCCAAACAGCTAGCGAAATCACAATCAAGCAATGGAGTTGTAAAATACAAGAAAATGAAGCGATGTCGTATTATCGAAAAGGCCTACTAGCTTGTGTGCCGCTCAACTAATCTTGGGAGACCAATCCCACCGTCCACTAGCGAGGCTCAATTATAGCCAGGGCAAAGCCCGGTTGGACTATACAAGAATATGCAATAAAATGAAGCGATGTTGTAATATCAAAAAGGCCGACCAATCCCACTATCCACTGGCGGGGCCCAATTATAGCCGGGGCAAAGCCCGTTTGGACTATGCGATCAACATAAAGAACACAACATAGATCTACGTGATAAAATCGCAAGCAAATCATAATGCAGGGATACAATCAACGTTCCAAAAGGCAAGCGGAATCACAATCACGAATCGTAAAATACGATCAAATGCGGGAAAAAAAAAATGCGAAGCGATTTTGTGTGTATGATTACCGAAAGAGGAGCACTTGTTGACACCTTCGAGGGTAACGACGGCGGTGAGAATGAAGACGAAGGGCAGGAGGAAAGCCAAGATGAGGATGGTGTGGAAGAGCGTACGATAAGAGATGTGGGGAGGCGCGACCTTGATCTTCATCAAGTCATTACTAAAGCCATTTTCGCTGTTGCTCGATATCGTTATGCTTCTCATGCTAGGTGAGAAGTGAAGCTGCATCGTCGTAGATTCTGCACCTTCTTGGTCGAGAAAACCCTAGAGGAATAATCACGTGGCCAATTCTCCTCCTCTTGTTCTACTAATAATCCCGCCTCCAGATTTCTCACCATCAGATCCACCACAACTGCAGCAGCAACTTGAAGAGGAGAATTCTGTTGAATAATCGGCTGTTTGGAGCCTTGGCATTTGGTTGGAGAATCACCGGATTAATGTTCTGTATCTATAGCTGAATCGAATAGGCAGGGAAGGATCAATGAATCGGAGTATCTCTCTCCATGGATCGGAACAGTTGATGAGAGAGAGAGAGAGAGAGAGAGAGAGAGAGAGAGGGGGTTGTTTACTTGCCTTTTGTTGTGCAAATTGCTATTGATTTGGTCGATCAATATTCAATACGAGGAGTATTTTTTCCAATTTTACTGTGTGAAATCAACAATATTGATTTGTTGTGTCAAAACCATGTTGGAGAGAGAGAGAGAGAGGTAAGAGGAGAGAGAAAGAGGGAGGGAAAAATGAATTAGACGGAAGCACATTAGTTTAGAGAGAGAAAAACATGATTACGGGGTAATTTGGAGGAGGGAAATTGGAGAGAGAGAGAGAGAGAGAGAGAGAGAGAGAGAGAGAATATGAATGAATGAATGGGAGTGAAAAATGGAGCTAAATTGAGCCGTTTTTCCTGCATTCAAGGGGGAAAGGCATTTGGAGGAGATTACGTTAGCTATGATTGTTTAAAAAGTTTGATTTGAGATTTAAATATTGAGTGGAGTACTACTAAGATAATACTGTTGGGCTTAGGGATAGGAGAAAATCAAGCGGATGATTACTACGTATTACGGACTACTATATATATATATATATATTGATCAACTAATTGCTCTGGTCGTTGAAAATGATAGGAATTCAATGTTTAAAATTCTGCTAATTAATACTCTACCATACACTCCTACGGTTTCGTACTCTGGTTTTGTTACAGAAAGTATATCCACACAGATATTTCATGTATAGATTGTGTACAAATTTTTTGTGGAGCCCACCACAGGTCATTCACAAATAATTCGAGCCGTTCATTAAATGTAAAATACTTTTTCAATGGTTTTCGTGAAAAATCAGCTCAATCTAATACTTCTAAGTACTTAATCTAATCATTTCACGTTTAATTATCTTGAAATCTCGATGAAAAGTTAGATGATTGGATTGAGAACCTATAAGTATCGGATTGATTTAATTTTTCACGGGGACCTATGAAAAAGTGTTTTACATTTAATGAACGGCTAGAATCGTTTGTGTGAAATCTATGATAGGCCTCACAAAAAAATTTGTGCACAATCTGTACATTTTTATTTGTGTGGGTAGCAGCTCTCCTTTGTTATTCAAGGGCAGGGCATATTCTCCATTCAATTGTCTTTTTTGTTTTATATACAAAATTCAAGTGTCCAGGCAGGTTTCCATTCAATGGACTGGGGCTATGCTGCCCTTATTGAGGGACAGCATCTGTTGTTTAGGTCGAGTGGGGCCTTCTCCGATCTCGTTTCAATTATCGAAAACGTTAACTTCTTAGATCTCGTCGAGTAGAACAATTCTATAAAAAATCAATTCGATTGGATATCATTAAGTGCCTAATTGAAACATTTTTATCTTGAAACAATGGATCCGAAACACTGAATCAAATCCATTTGAATCTATTATTGGCAAGTTATATGTGTTCTAATCAGACACTTAATGATATCCGATCAAGCTAACCTCTATAAAGTGAACATTTTCAATCATTTGAGCGAGATCGGAGGGCTCGGCTGGGACAGCAGAGCCCCCCATTCCCCATTCAATTGTTGTTAATGTTTAGATACTCGGAAAAATTTAATGGACTTGACAAGATACATAAAATATGATACATGAAAGTGTCCAGATAAAAAATAGACAATTTAAGACTCAACGCGGTGAAATGAGGTTTTGTTTATATTTCATGTCCAATTGAGGTTTGGCATTTTGTGGGCCATCAATCATGCCATTTTGGAGAAAAAACGTAGCGTTAGGTATTCCCTAATTTTTGCCATGAAAACAGCTTTTAATATAATGTCGGTCCACTTGAATATATTGGTGCACCGTCCACTCCCATGCGAAACAAATATTCTACTGCTAGCACAGAAATGGTCACATGAAAGCGATGTGAATCAGACGCAAGGGTATTTTTGTCAAATAAGTAAAAACTAGAGTTGATTATGCAATTTTTAATTGTAATGCGTAAGAACAAGTGCTTATCCAAAATAGATATCAGAGTGTGACCGTTTATTTCTTTTAAGACAAATGTGAATTGATTCGAACAGACATCAATGGCAAATCAACTTGCAAATAGACATCGATGATTAATCATCTCTTTTTTTTTTATTTTTATATATTAATACTCCTATTATATACATCGATTTTTTCAATAGAAAAGAATGGCATATACCCATAAATTAGGCCGTGGTACAAGGCATGGACAGTGTTTGTCGAGACATAGAAGTACATATCATAAAATGGGACTATGGTAGGTTCTATTTTTTGTCACTGAAAACCATACGAGAAGTCATGGCATGAGAATATATGATTTTTATTTCTTGGGGTGGTACAAGAAGATATGATTTTGTTAGTTTTTACCAAACACTGATTTATGTTTGCTCACATTAATGGTTGATAAGTGAGAACGCATGATATTGGTATTGACAAAAAGTTCCATTGAACGATGAGCCTTAACAACTCATGAGGATCCTTTATTGCAACTGTTCAAGTCTATGAACCGTGTAATTTTGTATCTGAATTTTTTTATTTATTTTTAATCAATATAAGCTGCATTTGTCTGTTCCTCAAAAGAGGGATTACAAAAATCTGCGTTCAGACTTTAAAAAAAACAAAATCTACTATGCGGACCCACCTAAGAGCATATGTTGTATTGAAAAAGGCAATAACAGCACATGCCTTGTATAGTTGTAGCAAACAAAAAAACGAAATAGGAGGCAGGTTTGAAGAAAACTTTTATCAGTGGATTACCCATTGTAAAGCTGGTCACTATAACCGGACGAGAGGTTCCTGTAGTGCACATGTTAGGAATCGAACTCCTTGTTCAATTCACAACGCCCTACGGATCTTAGAAATTAGAATCACAGAAAGCGCAAGTAAACAGAAATAGTGCGTAACAAACAAGAAAAAAAGAAACACAAGATATACTTGGAAAAACCTCAATGCGAGGAAAAATCACCGAAGTTACACCAGTCTACTATGAAATCAAATCAAGCGTATTATAAGTCTTCTCGGAATCTCTCAGCGTGCGTAATCGATATTTTTTAAAAAAACTTGCAAAGAAACTTCCTTGAGGAGAGACAAGGGGGAGCAACAATCCAATTTCAGGGGGGAGAATTTTTTAAAGCCTCCATCAGTACCTTCAAAACTAGTTTTTTTTTTTTTTTTTTAAATTGCTAAATTAAAAGCAGAAGTTGTGATAAACGCAGCTCGACTATTAAAGTATCAAAATTCAAAATTAACCTACAAATTTGAGAAAGAGGTTTGAGACGAGACGCGAGACGAAGATGCCGTGTGGTTCGATTTATAACTTAGTACCGTGTGGTTCGATTTATAACTTATTACGTACCAAGTAAGGTTTTCTTATGTGACATAATAATACGGAGACCCAATAAGGTTATATTGGAGTATTTAATGAATGATTCAAGTCGTTACGTTTGTAGCCTTCCATGTATACATCGTTCATAGCAAAAATCAAGCTGATCAGACAACATTGAAGGCTTCATTGAATAGTACTCCACTGTATTTGTTTGTTTTAAGAAGAGAATAGATGGTCAGAAATTTGATAATCTATTTATTCTTTGAGACAAACGTGGTGGTTCGTTCGAATAGAAATCAATAGCCAATCTATTTTAATCTTTCGCATGAAGTGCATATTGAGACCTTGAAAACGAATAGCATAGATCACCAGACAAAACCATCGCAGGTCTCGCTTTTATGGAGTATTACATGAAAAATCATATGCAAATTATATAATCACACGAGAGGATCCTCATTTGTGACACCCATTTATGTACGCTCACATTGATGCTTGAAAACGCATAAATATTGGTATCGACAAAAGAATTACACTGAACTAGGAACCTTTAACTACTCACGAGGGATTACCTAAACCTGCATTTCAGATCTTGGTGGCTGTTTTCAAAATCTAATCACATGGCGATTGGTGAAATGTGTGTTGAGTGCCGTATCAGCAGTAATAGATCGACATACAGAGTTTTAAAGTCCGACTTAGCTCCTTCACAGCACACAACGCTTGGACACCATCAGGGTTCAGTGCAACAAATGTGAAGGACAGTAAAAAAAAATGTGGGAAAAACATTGGAACTGCAGATATCCAAGATTCAATCACACAAACAAACCTCTCGGGGAAAGGTTACAAGTTACAAGATTTGCAAAAGAAACAATTCGGAACACAAATTGCATAACAGAACAACTTACTTTTCAAACCCAAGAGCCGCAGAAAAGGATTGCATTAGTCGAAACCAAACACCTGTGAAGAAGACCGATGATCCCCTCCAATTCTTTGGACCAGTTTGGTTCATTGCAGAGAAAATACTTTCGTCCCCACCTACTAGACTCAAATGATCTGAGCTAGTCCATAAAAACTGGAGGAGATCCACCCACAGTCTAAACGCTATGTATCACAGGCTTCAGAGCGCAAAACAAAAAAAACCCCATTTTCGAACTGATAGTGTCCACTCATCCCATATCTGTCTCCAGCTCTCAAATTCCTTCGCGGATTTTTTCCACCATCAATTATTCAACTATTTAAGAGACTTCCTGTTCTTCATCAAATCAGCTCTAGATTCCATCTTCACAGGATGTGGAGTAGAAAATGTGAACTCCTCATTTTCGCCCTGACAGTGTCCAATAACTTCATAGCTATCTTCATCTCTCAAATTCCTTCTAGGGTTTCTTCCGCCATCACTACTATGAGGGGACCCTCCATCCTCTGAATTCACTTCTTCATCAGCCTCATTCCCCTTGGGTAAAACCCTAATTTCCTCAACCCCTCTACAGAGATTGTCCAAAATCTCTATCTCATTATCAGCTGAATCACTCCCGTCACTGCTATTAGTATCTCCCCTTGAAATTGGTTCACGGGTAGTTGCAAAAACCTTGTAAACATTTCCATTTTCCGCAAAGCTCACACTTTTCTTAACTTTGGCTGGGGTCTTCACAAACCCCCCATTTCTATTGTGGGAACAACCAGCCTTACCATTGACAAGAATTCTAGGGTTTTCAACCTCGATGCCTTCTTCATCATCACGATCATAATCAGAATCCACAGAAAACCCATGAATTTTCTCAACGCGGCCGCCCGATTTTTTCTCCCCCAAAACTCTCTCATCGGCGTACATAACCCTAATCTTGTTACCACCAGTCCTTCTGTATATTGTATTCTTCAATGCTAGACTCGAAATTTCACATCTTTTGACCGTTACCTCGTCAATTAACTCCATAAATCGAATAATCTCTCTGATAATTGATCTTTTCCCATCCCTAATCATCGGATCACCACCCTGCAATCAAACCCATCTCAGATCTCCCATAAGGTAACACAACTTAGCCCTTTTGGTTCTTGAGAAATGGGGTGAAACAAAGGGGAAGGAGCCAATCAAAAAGTATCATTTTTGTTCTCTTCCTCTCCATTGCTCACCAAATTACTCAATCCAAATGAGTGATTTGGAAAGAGACTCTAATCCTTCATTCCTTTTCTTTTCTTCAAATCCCTAAATCCAAAGGGGCTATGGACCACACTTCAAAATTGTTTAAAAACGCTGATAAGATAACTGCAAAAATCTAATCTTGGATTAATTCCTTTAAAAAGTATCATTTCTGTACCATTCTCTCCATTTCTCACCAAATTACTCAATCCAAACGAGTGATTTGGCAAGAAACTCCAATCCTTTCTTTTCCTTTCTTAAAATCCCTCAATCCAAAGGGGCTATGGAACCACCCTTCAAAATTGTTTAAGAACACTGATAAGATAATTGCAAAAAAAAAAAAATCTAATCTTCGATCAGTTCCTTTAAGCATAGGTCTATATAAAATGCACGCAATGGGTTATAAAAGGATGATAATTATTACCTGGATAGAGTCCAGTTTGAGGAGCAAGTTCGCGGCGCGACGAGAGATCGCCGGAGAATCAAACTGGGTGTCCTGATTTAACGACGTTTTGAGGGCGTTGAGAGCTGATTTGACGGCGGCGAGGTCTTTGAGCTGCCGTAGTGTTCGGGATCTGCGAACAAGGAACGCTCTGAAGTGGGTCTGGATGGTACGTGCAGCGGCGTCGCGGAGGGAACGAGAAGACGGTGGGTTTGAGTTAAAAGGGTACTGGCGGCGGAGGAGGGAGGATTCGAGGGTGGCGATGCGGCGGAGGAGGGAGGGGACGGTGGGTTGAAAGTCTTGGTGGGTTTGCTGAGGTGGGGGATGTGGGGTCTGGTGAGGGTTGTGGTGGGGGAAGGGTTCATGAAGTGGGTTGAGGTGGGGAGAGTGGTGGTGGGGTTGTGGTGGAGGGGGGTGGTGGTGGAAATGAGAGGGTGGGGAGTGGAGATGTGGGTCTGGTGGTGGAGGAGGGGTGTAGTAAGTGGAGTAGTGGCAGCAACAATAGGAGGTGGTGGCGGCGGCGGGCGGCGGGCAGTGGTGGTGGTGGTGGGAGGCCATGGGAAGGGGATCTTGGCAGCCCAGGGAGATGGAATTTCCTTGCTTTTTGAGGGTTTGGGTTGAAAGGGATTGACTTCGATCCTCCGATTGGAGAGAAATTTTTCAGTGCGGAGCGGGTATATCCCACGTGGTGTCCGCTCGGCACTCCCGAATCATCTGATGAACTTTTGGACAACTCAGATTGAAACATTCTCTCTCCTATCACCCCTTCTCTTTCTCTCTCTAAATCGCCGCCCAAAATAATATTGGACGGTTTGAATGTGCCAAGCGAGCACCATATGATACCCACCATAATGAGAAATTTTTCAATGCCGAACAAGTTCACCATGCATTAGTGTTGTGTGGGATCCACTTCGAGGTTTCTTATCAATTATTCTACAAACACGCCTTTCGGCCACTACCCAGATATTTCTAGCAGTGGAGCCCGTCCCTCGGCCACTCCTCAAACACTCCTCTCTCACAAGCAGTGAAGCCCACAGATCTGTAAAGCCTATCATTACGAGAGAGGAGCGACCGGAGAGTGATCAAGAGGTGTGTCTCCAGCATTTCCAATGTCATATGAATGGTCAAAATCATTTAATTTGTTTAAAATATTTTTTTAAAAATTACTATAAAAATTAGTTCAATCAGATATGTATAAGAACTTGATTGAGGATGCACCATAAAAAACGTGTTGTATGAGACCCACCCTGAGGCCCCACGTAAATGATCGAAGTCGTTCAATTTATTTAAAATATTTGTAATACTTACAAAATCAGTTCAATCAGATATCAGTCGGGATCAAATTTAGATATCGATCGGGACTTGATCAAAAATGTTGTACCCCAAATGATGTACCATAGAATATCCCGGGTTACGGCCTACGGGAAAGAGGCTTGTAGGTGTATCTATCTGGTGAAGACTGAAAAGACTCGTATCGATATTCGATATTACACAGATGGTCCTTATAGTCTGAGAAGTACCTTTAAAATTCCCCTATATGTACTAATTTTATGAATTTTACCCCAGTGTATTGTCTTTCAAACCAAAGGCACGTTTAAAATTCGACGAATCACCAAACCTCTGAATTTCCCAGTGCTGGCACGTACTCTTTCTGTGTCATATGCGAGGTCATGTGATCAAGCTTTGGTAGCTCTCAAATTCAACAAATCAGAGTGAAGACCTGTATAAATATAAGGACGGATGGTGTCACTTAACTTTGTTTCTTTTGATGGATTTGTGAAAATATTTGACTTTGTATCCCTATAAATACTTGGTCCTGTGAGTCACATGTGATTCCTTTGGTGTATAAAACCCTATTGAATTTAGAATATTGAAAACCGACATTTAATAATGGATTCAAAAAGACGAAATAGTTAAAATTTCAATACATATTTTAGAAATATCCATATATTTTTGCAGATATCTATAAACTATTCACAGAAATCAATACACTTTTCAAGTTGGCTATTACTTATTGCTTGGTGGGCAGTGACTAATATTTTCCTTAAACTTAAGGGGAGCTATATCGAAAGGAAAACTATAGAAACTGACAGTGTAGTTTTTTTGTAAACAGTGGCTTCTGTGGACGCACGTGACACTGACACGTGAAGGAAATGGCAATGACAGGATTAAGATGCCGTTTCTCATGTCCCATTATGGTTATGAAACAGAATACTGGAAAATACCACCTACTCATTTTTCACCAAAATAAAAAAAATAAAAAAAATGATCCCACTTGGTGTATGAGGAGGCCCAACTGTGGACCAACTGACAAAAAAATATAATAATTAATGAACCAAATTTATTTATTTTTATCAAAATAAAGATTCAATCACTATTCTCATTATTGAAGTACACATCACATTCTACTTCCGTCCAATTTATTTTTTCAATTTTGAAATATGTTTCTATAGAGAATAGTTTTCAATTTGCAATTTTGATAAATTTGTCTAACAAAACCAATTGAGATCTATGACTAAAAACCATATACGAGTAATATATTATGAACATTCCTATACATTGAGAATAAACAGTCTTTCATGTTGCAGCTACAATTTTCCATGGCAGTTGCTTCACAACTACCCTCACTAATGTTGGGATATCCGGTCCCACTATGAAAAAGATGGGAGAAGATTCCCTTGTGTTTTCTTCTTTTTGAATTGCTGAAATCGCTCCTTTTTAAGCAAATGGGCAAGGGTTATGCATGGAGGAGCCATCTACATAAGTTCCTTTCACAATTCACAAAGGAAGTTTTTTATCAACAGCAATTCCATCTCTTCTCTATGTATACCTTACAATAGGCCACTATCAAGACCAGAACAACCAGAAATGAAACGACGAAAAAGGGAAACGCGCGAATACAGCTTGAAAACTTAAATTGTGCTTACAATCTCCTCGCGTATTTTAGGCGGCGGTGACCACTACAAACCGAGTGCATGCCTCTTCATCATGGCAAGATGCTTCTGTCCTTCAATATGATACTTGAAAACAACTTCACTATTACAAACCACTTTGCATATCGTGCACGTCCTAACAGCATCCGCGGCTGCCCCACCTTCCAATACCTTCCGCCTCTTCGCTTCAAAATCCTCCACCGATACATCTGCCTTTCTTCTACCTTTCCCCTTCCCAGCAGGATTTTCTTGTGGCCCAATCACTGGATTATCTGAAGCAACAGGGGGTGGCGCAGCTGCTTCTTTCAGTTTGTCCATATTCTTCTTGTGCTTCTTACCCGATTTATGCTTGTCGAGAACATCCTTGGTGTCACACTCAACCTTGCAAACCGCACACCATACAGATTGTACGACCTTTGTTTTATGTGGGACCCTCTTCCAAGTTTTGTTATTACCTCGTGGCCGTGGATTAGGCCACGATGTTGAGTTTGCATTTGCGGGCACCAACTGCACCGGCCCATTTGGAGGGATTGGCATGCCCTGCAAAGGAAGTGGAGGATAGGTTATGAATTAAGCACAATATGCAAATGCGATGACGCAAACAAAAAGAGTAAAGATAACCAATTTTCTTTCTCTATATTTGTTCCACATGAGAAGGTTCGTAAAGTAACTGATGAGTACAGAAAAGGAATTGGATGAAAGATGATCTGTATGTGGTTTTTATGAAGTTTTGTTTGCTCAGGATTTTCTCTATTCCTTATCATCGTTCCCACATTACATTGACCATTAAATGGGTTGCCTAGGCAAACAGGTAATGTTGCACATACCCTAATCGCTCTATCATGGAGAAAATTCCCGACAACCCAAACAAATTTTTGGCCAGCCCAAACTTGATTCATAGTTCCAACGTGTACATACAAACACCACTATTTCATAAACTTCTCTATAGTCAGAGCAACACCAGTCTTGATTTTAAATCCATATTCCGCTGAACTAAAGATACAGAAGCTAGCGAGTAGGCTTTCAGGTGTGAGATGTTCACGCTAAAAGCCCCAATATTTGGCTTCTTATAGAAATGGAGACGCATGTGTATGTCAATGTCTGATCTGGCATTTCAATTGTCCCTTAAATCTTGTAGGTAATGCATTGAAGGAGAAAATTGTAGACCATTGCCATATGGAGAGTATTGTTGTGGCAGCACTGGCTGGTATGTATAGTACATAGTTTTTTTGGTCAAATTTTGGGATCAGCATGTGTATAGTCCCAATCACTGTTACAGAGAATATTGCCGTGGCTGGTATTTTAGTACATAGATTTGGTGTGTGTGTGTGTGGGGGGGGGGGGGGGGAAAGGGGAGAGAGAGAGAGAAGAATTGGGATCAGCACAAGTGTAGAGTACAATCAAAACATTAAGAAGTAAGGACTGAGAGATGTTCTGTGTATAGGCTCACATGCTTTGATGGGTAGATGCATGTTGGTGGAAGCAGTAGAACCAGGACATGGCATTGGTGCACATTTCATGATTAGGCAGACATCAGTCGTACATTCAAAGCCCATCTAAAAGACTAAGACACCAAGAATCGATTTCTCCAAGCTACAGCGAAGCATTATTTGATGAACAAGGACATAAGAATTTGGTCGAGTTTAGGAGAAACGGGGAGAGGATATCAACATATCCTGAGGGATAGAAAGGCCAGAAAATTATGTGTTCTGCCTCTCCTCTAGTTTAGATGAAAATGCAAAGAAAGCACAAAGGGGAGTAACTTTCCCTCCCATTGTTTGTTTAATGATGACCGAAATTGCTTTTATTTTGTAAAATGAGTGGGAAGGGTAATAAGCCTAATCTATGATAAGTTAACTTAATGGGAAGAAATGCGGCCCCGGAGGTTAGCAATAGCTTCACTCTCTAGTGAAGGACAAGGAAAATAAAAAAATTTCCTTTGCTTGTCATCCAAACCATCCACCTAAACACTACGTCAATGAATGTAGAAATAAATGTCACATAGCAGCTCATAGAGAAAGCCTCAACAGAAATGATCATGGTACCATGTCATCTAGTATCATTGATGAGGAAAAAAGGATAAATCCTAAACTGCATGGAACTGGTAGACGCAGCACAAGGATGATTTACTTGGAAGAAGAAGGGATTTGGTTGCTCTATTGCCTATTGGTTATCCAAAAGATTCTCAACTTAATCATACATCTTAGCACATCTACAAACACGAGCTTGTGTAGGGTCCTGTGATCATGTGAAGCTATGATGGGTTAAATATTAAGGTGGATGAGAGACCAGGGCAGCATCCTAAAACAATGGAACTGCTTGAAATGTGCCATCTCATAGAAACTGGCTCCCCGACTATGCTTACCTGGTAAATTTAACTTGGATTGGTGATCGGAGCAGATGGCATTCTCCAAGAATATTTACCTAAATGTTTCACATATAAATCCTTACATTGGCAATAAAGAAAGGATGCAAATGGTTTCCAATAACAGGAGAGGACAAGAAGTAGAAGCTACAGGACTTGTGATATCCATTTTGCTGAGGCCAATCAATAATTCATCTCACAACAAAATCACATCATATGCAACATAAAGCAATGCCACAGCTTTCCTCTTATCGAAATCTAGAACAAAATATTTGACCGTGAAGAAATGGAAAGAAGTATATTTTCCCAAAACAACATTGGAAAGACAAACATATAGGACATGTCTGAAATGGCTAACTGGCTATGCACTCAATGCTTTTTATTACTAGACATTGGAAAGCTATTTGTAGAGTGTGAGAAATATTGCCCTTTATCTTTATTTGCTTTCAGTGGACATCTCATCATTTGTATTTTACTAGCTTATTATCTTGTTCTCAATATTTTTGCTCTTTGTGATAAAAAAGTAAGCATAGTGGCATTCTCTGGTTTATTTACACAATAAATTGAGAACTCTTGCTTTGTACTTGTTTGTTTGCATAATATTCTCTTACCTTTTTCTTTATACATTAAATGTTCTCATTGTACTTGTAAATTCTCTCTACGCTGACTTATTGGTCTTCTGAACTTTCTTCTCATGGAACAGATTTTTAGGTGCCATTAAGCAATACTTGTGTCTGTCGCTGCTGAAGAACAGTGCTTCAACTCTTATGATTGTTTTCCAGCTTTCTTGCTCTATTTTCATTAGTCTGGTATCAAGATTTAGAGCCGGATTGAGAGAGGGCATTTAACATATAACAGATAACAATAGAGTTAAAGAATACTATGTATACAAACAAGTCTATAGCAAGAGTTCACGAATTATTACACATTAAAAAGGAGAATCCCATTTTTCATCGCAGAAACCTGAAATTATGAAACCTGCTTACGGATTAATATATAAATTCCAGCGCAGAGAGAGAGATATCTAGCTTCAGAACAACAATGCAGAATTGTCGCAAAGCACTAAGCATAAAACAAAAGGGTCACAACGAAAAGGGGCAGATGGAAACCGCTGTTGTTTATGATACGGAGAATTAAATAACCAAGGGCACCAATCCTACAAAATCTATCTCCACTACAAAATCCCTACACAAGAATTCATCAATCTATAGAATTGAACTGCAAATAACCCAAGGACAAGAAATTTGATCATAGAAATTTTTCTGAAATAAATGCCCAAACAAACGCATGATTATTGATGGTGGACCAAATCATGCCCAAAACAATCCAGGATAATGCCGTTCCACAAAATCATTCTCACTTTCAGATTCAAAAGCCACAACTTCTCAAAAGACTAACATGATGCCTAAAAACGACACACAACCAAAGAAAGAACAAATTAAGCAGGAATGATTAGCTTGCAAACCAGCAAGATTTACATCAAGTTAGCTTAAAATGTAAAATAAGATTAGCAAAAACCATAAGCACCTGGACGTGGAGTTAGAATACAAACTGATCACCCTTAGTTGAAGATGTGCGAAACGAGAAGGTTGGACTGGAGGATAGATGGAGGAGAGTTTCTCCTAATCAAGGCATGAATTGTCTATCTTCACTTTTAGAACATTGAAGTATAATCCAGAAACTAGTTTTTCAATAGAGAGATTTACTAGTAGACAAGGACATAGATCAGTCTTCCCCTCCTAAAGGCCGAGCAAATCTAACAATAGCTCAGGTGACTAGATATAAAAATTCTGCAGCTGGTTAGCTTGGAGCCTTTACGAAGCTGTTGACTCACCAAGTAAAACAGGATAGTATCTAATTCGCTTCTCACTCAGAAATAAGCCAACTGTTCGGAATTTTGGTTCTCTTAAAAGAATTAGGCATACACAAAGAAAAAGAAGAACACAAAGAATTATGTGGTTCAGCACCCAGTTGCATGTGTCCACAGCCCATGGAGAGTTTTATTATATTGAAAGTGTTTACAATGAGAAAAATGAACACCCAAATGAAGAAATGTAGAACCTTTTTCTTCATCTTCTTCTTCCTTACACTCTCAATATTTCTATCAACATGTGCTCCCAAACTCTATCCATCCCTAGCTCCCATGGGCTAAATATGGTCATACCATTTTTCTTCCTTCACCAAGAGAAAGCCACCTTACTAGACTCCAATTTGCTTTTATACCATGTGTCTCAAAACCAAGCAGTGAATTACTCTCAGCCACATTTGAAGACAATATGATTTCATTGTTAAGGACCTATTGAGACGGGCCATGACTGCATCAAAAGAGGGTCATATCGGAGGCTGGACAACAGAGGGTGGGGTGGTTCTAAGTCAATTGGATCATTTGCCCAGGGTTACAAATGGAGTTGCTATTATTGTGACCAAGAGAGTCATATAATCAAATAGTGCCCAAAGCACAAGGCGGACAGGGCGGACAAGGCAAAGGAGAAATAGCGGATGCAACAATTATAGAGAGCTCCAACATTATTGAAGATTATGCGCTCACATTTTCTTCAGAAGATGAGAAATTAGATTCAATGATAGACTCTAGTTGTTCACCTCATATTGGATAATAGACTCTAGTTGTCCAGAAAAGTTAAGTCCTCACTTCACGTCGTAACCTTTAATGAAAACCATCAAATTCTCAGCTCAAACAGATCCAATCATGGAAGTTCAAAAATTTTAATAAGGTAATCTAACGAAAACATTTTGGGATCAAAGGCCTGCATATCGGCCAACCATTTTGGGATCAAACCCAATCAACCTCACCATACCGGCCTCCGAGGAAGAACTCATTATTTGGCTAGGTTCTCATTCAACAGACCCGACAAAGGGAATTCATTTCATTCGCGCAGCCATAGCCTGGTATTATCTACCCCCTTTGGCTACCTAGGTGAGAAAAGAAAAGAAGGGAGTGTGGTTTCTCACCATCTCGTTTGGATGGACAAAATAATGGAGAGAAAAGAAAAGAGAGTGTCATGTATATTTTTACCAAAATGACCTTTCCTTTTTATATTCGTCTTCACCACCACCATTTCCGGAACAGATTTGACCAGACCCAAATCTGCAGGTTTGAGCAAATTTGTGTAACTTACGGCAGATTTATGGGTAACTTACCCAAATTTGAGCAAATTTGTCTTCGTCGTCTTCCTTTGTACAAAACTTTTGAAGTAAGTGGAAGAGAAAGGACAAGAAAGATAGCAGAAGTTTTCAAAGTCTCCTGTATGCGACGACTTACGAAGAAGACGAAGAAGACAATGGCGCCAACGGACGAAGAAGAGACCTAGAGTTTCCCGCGGGCCCGACAGACACATGAAGAAGAAGACTGTGCGGTCAAAATTGGCAACTCGGTTCCTTTCTCACGGAATCTCACCACAACTGATGAGAAACAAAATGGGCAAGTAAGGGGTTTCTCATTCTCCCCATTTCTCACCCTCTATTGCCATTTTAATCATCCAAACATACGAAAGAAACACTTCTCCCTCCATTTCTTTTCCATTCTCTTGAAATCTCTCAATCCAAACAAGCATTTTGTCTAAACATCTTAAGAATCTACTTTCAAATTCTTTCAACCAACACAACCCAAGAAGGTTACCAGAGTGGCAGTCAGAAGATATGGAAATACAACACAGACGCACAAACCCAATATATCCCAGCGTAGAACATGTGTTATGCAGTAACATAACCTACGATCATCAAGCATTCCTCAATTTCATTCAAAATTTACCATCTTTTCCTCTCATTTTCTTTCTGCTCTCAATTAAAACCAAAAGGGCAAATCTAAATAACCAGAACAGTGAGGTAAAAAAAACTATTCAAAACAACAAACCAATCACTTACAGTCGCATAACGAGTCGACCCGTAATGCGGAATCACCCCATTCGCCGACCAATTCGGGTCCTGATAGTACGCAGATGGAACTGCCGACGTCTGGTGATGAGGATAGGCCACATGGGTCTGGTAGGTTTCGAACCCAACACCACCACCACCATGGATTTGTGGCAACGAGCTAACAGAAGCGTATGGATAAACGGCAGGCCCAGCGGTGTAATGGGGTTGACGAGGATCAATTGATGGGTTAGGGTTAGGGTTTGGGGGTTGGTAGTGGGAGGGGTAGTGGGTGGTGTAGAGATGATTGGAGGGCGTGTATAGGGGAAGTGGGTTAGGGTTGTGGGATGCGTGCTGTTGCATTTCACTCTAGCTGTTGGTTCTTGTTTCGGACTTTCGGTTACTGTGAGAGAGAGAGGATTTCCTCTCACTACAGCTCCCAGTTGTTTGGAAAGAAGGAGTCGCTGCAGGGAAGCGGACAACGTTGGTGGTTCCATCAAGAAAGAAGGCCCAGTTCTGAACACATGCAGGGCTTCAAGCCCAATGGGATTTGTTCCTTTTTTGGAAAAATGCCGGACATAACGTGTTTTGATAATTAATATTTGGAAAAAAATTACAATACACATCCCTTAGTTATTTGGGTGTGTATCATATATATTCCTTAAAATGTTATGAGTTATAGAAAAAATGTTACAGATCGTATTGCTAAAAAGTTACGAATCGTATAAAGGTTACGAGATATATCAAAATGTTACGAATCATAATGAAAATGTTACTAATCGTACAAAAGTTACGAGATATATTAAAATGTTACGAATCATAATGAAAATGTTACGAATCGTATTGCTGAAAGGTTATGAATTCTAGAACAAAAATTACGAAACACAATAAAATGTTATAAATAAACCATAAAATAGGTGCATATGGTACACCATTTTAAGGGGTGTGTTTTATAGACTTTCCCTAATACCCGTCAAGAACAAGTTAAGAACATTTGTTAATGTTGAAAATATCCTTGGTGGGTATTAATTATCAAAACACGTCCTTAACCGTCATTTTTCCAATTGATTTTGCCACTCCAATTTTAGTCATTTGACACTCTATTTTGTGTCTTGATTATATACAATTACAAACAAAAAGTAGAGTGCAAAACCATCCCAGAGGTTTGTGGAAATTGCATATTACCCCTAACGTTTGCAAAATTACCAAATACCCTTTTTACATACTACTATAACAAATTACTCCCTTGTCATGATGTAGGGCCATGTAGCGGCTATAAAATTCGACGAAATTAGTCTGACATCATCAAATCTTAATTAGGGTGATTTTGGAGTGACTTATTGGTTTGTCTTTATTAAAAAAAACGTATTTATTAATTTTGCGCCAAATTTTTGTGAATTATTGATTCGTCTCAACGAGAAATTGGAAGAGTAAAAATTATGATCGAAACTCATAATTTTTTTTAATAAAGAAAAAAATAATTTTTTGACTTATTTTTGTCTTTATTCAAAAAAATCATAATTTGAACATAATTTTTTACTTTTCGATCTCTCTCGCCAAGAAAAATTAATAATCTATAAAAATTTATCACAAAACTAACAAATGCAATTTTTTTTTGAAAAAAGAAGGACCAATTTGACTTATTGGTCCAAAACCACCTTTATAATCGACCAAATTGACTTTTTGTATAGCTTTGTGAAAGGCTGTAGAGTAGAGGTGAGGCTACATTTATACCTCTACCTCCTTCCACATGCTATAAAAGGATATTGTGGTCTATTATAATTAGGATTTTATTATGTCATATCTATTTTGACGAATTTCTTAGCAGCTACATCAGTAACATCACGTCAGGAGTAATTTATTATGCAACATGAAATAATTTGTAATTTCTCAAACGTGAGTGGACAATCTATAATTTATAAAAATCTTGCGGGAAGTCTTGATAATTTTCTCAAATAATTTTGTGGGGACCTAAAAAGTGGAAAACAAAACGACAACTGATCAATTCTACTCGTTTCTTTTTTGCCCTTTTGGCAGACTCTGCAGTCTGTCTACACATAAGTACGACATCGAAAAGAAAAGTGTCAAAATAGAAGGGTAACCATAATTATATATGGGTAGTACTTCTACCAAACAAGGTGCATTCGATAGTGCACAGTTCGGTGCACGGGATTCACTTTCGGTTCTCACAAGATGAAAATTTGACATGTTAGATCAAGTACTCGCGATTATCCGATTCAAATGATTTTCCACAAGGTAATTCAAAATTTATTTTGAAATTAATGAACGAGTCGAATCAATTGTGTAAGACTAAAAAATAGGCCCCGTGCACCTTTAGTGCACCCTCGTCGTTATCTGTAGTCGTTCGTGTTTGAGGGGAATGTGTGTAACAGTATAAGCATAATTTTTCTACAAAAAAAACACCCTTGATGGTACACATAATAGTACTAGCATTTGGACGTACGGTGAGATTAATGTTTGAAAATATTTTCGAGATGCGTGTAAATTTGATTCCGACACTTTCATTTATTTCAAAATATGGTAATAGCATTTGCATTATGTTGCTACCATTTTCTCACAAGTATGCTCTCACAAAATTGCAGTTGTTGAGTGGGTTTAGCTCGGCACCACCTAAGCGTCGCACAAGTCTTTCTTCAGGAAGTTAAGGTTGAGGATTTTGCAATGAAAAGGAAATACCTGTTAACTTAAACGTGTTAACTAAATATTCAAAAAAAAAAAAAACGTGTTAACTAAACATTAAAATGAATTCATACGTAAAGGGGTAATCGAGAATTGAATCAATTTGTCGAAGTTCGGCTCCTTTGGGCTAGTAATCAACTCTATGTTGTGCCCAAGATGAACCACACATAAAACAAAGAAACAATGCGGTTACGTGGTTTTCCAATTGGGTACATCCACAGGACAATCGGAGAGTGTGTCACTATGTGAGAAATATAAGTTTTTACATGGGAGTACCAAATCATCATTTGATCACTCAATCTCACTATATTTTTCTCTCTCACACACACTTCTCTTGCCTTCTCTCTGCTACCCTTGCTTCACACCACCCTCCCTCTCTTGCCGGATCCTCGCCGAAGGAGCCCTCAATGCTCAGTTTCTAGTTTGTACCCTCATGCTTCTTTCCTCTCCCACTCTGAAATGCTGAGATTACATCACTTTTTATAAGCCCCAAAGAGCCTTTCTATATCCTTCTTCCACTTAGAAAAGGTAGGTGATAGTTGGGCGCGCGCTCACAATAACGGAGGTGGTTGGATGTTGGTGATTGTGAATTTGAGCCAAAAATCAACACTCTACTGCACTAATATGCCTATTAATCTTGAAGGTCCATAATCTTGAAAGGACCTTCGTAAAAACAAAGATGCTCTAAAATTCGCTTCAAGGTTTGGAATGAAAATTTGAGAATTCTCAATGCTCAAATTTTTGACAAACACTGAATCAAGGCAAAACCAACCATACAAATATGAAACTTACAATTCAGGAAAACAAAACTTCAACATGAACTTCATTGGTTTCGAAATTCCCGAAGCAAGTTTATGATCTCCTGTTTTACTAAAACTGAGACATTTCCAGATCAGATCAGATTAGAACAAAAGCAGGCAGGTAAATGGAAGAATAAAAGAAGATGGAATGTTGGGTACTTGGTACTTACAAGCTATAAGCTGGGAAAAGGGAAATTCACTTCTTTGTGGGTCAAAAACCTGAAGTATCATCCTATTTGTCCTTTGCCGCATTAAAATTTCAAGGAATAACTATACAAGGGACTGTTGGAATCTTGGACAATGCATCGTACAAACTCCTAACAAGTGGTCTGAGAGCCAATGGCTGACGATCCATGGGAGACTCTCGGCTTATCAAGAAATACCATTGGAAGAAAACTTGAATCACAATCTATTTTCAATTTCAGATCCCCATGGAAAGGATGATATGTGAGCTCTTGTTCTGCTAGCCTACAAGTGAGACAGTTCAAGACCAAACAGAACAGAAACACACATGAAAATGGGAGGAAAACAAGATGGAATGGGGGGTATTAGCTACTAACAATAAGCAGAAAAATGGGGAAAAACATCACCTCTACTTGGTGTCATTCTAAAACCTGAAGTATCATTTTCACACTATGAATTCAGTGGGAATTGGCCATTCAAGGAACACAGTTTGCTCAGTTAGAGATCAGCAGTGGCTCACGCTCGCGATCACTCCCAAGCCACCACGACTTGAACCCAACATCGATATCGACCTCATTTTCAAGACCAAGGACTGGGAGATTAAGATCGCAGACTATACTCAACTCAGAAACCTCTTCTTCCATTGCTGAAGCAGTCTCTTTGGCGGTTGTGTTTTCAGAAAATCCAACATAATGAGCCCTTTTGTGACCCCCCAAGGCTTGGCCTGATGGGAAAGCCTTGAAGCAGATGGGGCATTCATGGTCCTTGCCCTTCTTTAACTCATGAAATCCAACTTCCCCAACTACATTCTCAGTCGATTCAAGCTTCTCGAGATCGGAATTTGGGTCAGAGTTATTCAGCAATAGGGTGATTGACTCGACACTGCTTTCATGGCAGCCAACCTTCACCACAGGGCTACAACTGGTGGTTCTGTGGCCACTCCGGTGGCCTCCAAGCGCTCGATAAGATGGAAAGACTCGGTTGCACGTCCTGCATTTGTACTCGGGTTTCTTCTCAAAGATCCCAGAAAAAGAAGCAACACCTTTGTTTATTTGATCACAGATACTGACCCCAAATTCAGGATCTTCTTGATCATCAAAAGTTGCTTCCTTGCTTGAGTTAAACTTTATCATTTCTGAGTCATCTTGATCCAAAAAGCCGACTTCTCCCACCAAATCCTTCACCAGCACTTCTTCAGTGGGGACATTTCCATCTTCGATTTCAGCATCGAACAACTCGATTCCGGATTCATCGTTGAGTTCAAACTTCTTGAATTCATCACTCTTCTGGGACCCATCAGTGGAAAATCCCAAATCAGCCTTATCATTTTCGATTGAAAACTCGGAATCCATTTCACCAAATTCAGATAACCCATCAATAGAAAATAATCCCAAATCGGCCTTCTTTTCACCCAATTCAGATTCTTTCTTCTCACACAGAGAATTCCAAGAACCTGAAACACAAGAATCCAATCTCCCTCTCAATTTCTTCCTTCCCTTCCAATTCTCATCATCAAAATTACACTCTAATTTCCCACCTCGACTACTATCTTTGCAAATTCCAGATTTATCATTCTCAGAAGACTCCAAGACTGAATTCAACTCAGCCAAATTTGTCACACCCCTAGACAGCATCATCAAACTCAAAGCAGCCTCCTCTAATTCATCAACCTCGGAAACATCAAAACAAGATGCATTTGGATTCGAATTAGTTAAAGAAAGATTGGCAGAAACCTTGTACCTCAGCTTCGATCGCTTCCTCCGAACCGGGCACAAATTCTCGTACTCCGATTGCTTCTCTGGCAATCTTTTGGTGTGATGCCTCATGTGACCGAACAGAGCTCTCATTGAACCAAACCCTCTACCACACTGTTTACAAGGCCATTCTTTTTCTTTAATCGAGTGACATCTCATATGACCAGAGAGAGCTCTCATCGTTTTGAACTCTTTTCCGCATTCTCTGCACTGGTTTTTCGCATCCGAAATTCTCCACGTCTTCTTAGGGTTTTCTCTAAGCCCATAACTGTTGTCAATATCATCGGTCCATTCCAAAGCCATGTGGGTTTCGTTGTGATCTTCGTGCTTTTTAGCTGAAGTTGTGGGTAAATGACACCTCATGTGGCCTCCCAATGAACACCCATTGAAGCAGCTCTTGCTACAAATCTTGCACACGTGCAACTTCTGTTCTTGATCTTCCTCCTCCATTTGATTTGATCAAGAAACCAAACGGAATGAACCAAGAACAAGAACCCAGATAAGAAAAACCGAAACGAGACGATGGATCAAGAAAGAAAACGCAATGGGCCAGGGCCAAGAACAAGAACCGCGGGATGAGAACAAACCAAAAGAAGGATATGAATTTTCTTGGGAAATGCTGATTCTGTGTGTGTCAAAGAAACAGGGGAGAATTCGAGTAGGAGCTCGCTGACTGGAAAACCTAAGATTTATACGTAGCTGAAACTGTGATCAGAGAAAGGTATAGTAGGTGGAGGGATTGGGGTTGTTCCGCTGTTGAAGTGGTAAAGAGAAAAACCCATGATTGAATTCGTATCAATCACTGCTCACGACCAAGAAGAAGATCTGAAGAACCCTACTCTCTCTCTCTGTTTCTTGCTCTTGGGTTGGGTACTTGACCGGCACAAAGGAAACTAAACCGTCTCTCTCTCTCTCTCTCTCTCTCTCTCTCTCTCTCTCTCTAAATCTGTTTCTATCTCTCTATACTGGCAGCGAATCTCTCTCGCTATCTTTGTTGCTGTTTAGAGGATATTTTCAGGAGGAAGCCTTGGATCATTCATCATTGCATGGAAGCAAAGATATGCTACTGTACTACTACTAGTCTACTACTCTCACGAACTGGAGAAATTTTTGGATACCGGGTGGGTACACGTGATATCTGTGCTCACAGATGCACCGAGCGGACACCAAATAGTACCCACCTTGATCCGGCATCAAAAAATTTCTCCTTCAACTGGCCCTACTCGATGGTGTACATAGGTGTCAAAAAAATGACTTCAAATGTTAATTGTATTTTGCACATCAAATTTGTGGCAAAACGTACATGTTTTGTTCACGATGATACCAATGTTGGATCAATGTGATTTTTGAGTACGTGAAATACTTGTTGACAGGCTAAACGGTTTAAGCTTATTTTATGGTTTCGACGGGACTCATATAGTGAGTATAGTCATCTCATCGCCCAATCTGGACGGACTTATCTTATGTTTATGAAAGTGATTTATTTGTGTGATATATTCTTTTGGTTTTCAATCGAACTGTTTGACTTTTTCTCTTCATCTTAATGAAAGAAATTCAAGAAATTGAAAGCACAAACTAAACAAAGAAAAAAATTAAAAAAGTAAAAATGTATGTATAATGACGTAATTTTGTCATTTTATTTGACCTTTTATCCTAAAGAGTGTACTTTTTGTATCTTCTCGTCAAAATGATTCACAAACCATTTAGCCAATTCATAAACTAAAAAAAGATAGTCTTTTTTGTGCAGTAGTGCTAGAGGTACAGCAGAAGCTGTACATACAGCTTGTACAGATTCATTTTAGACCCGATTCGGGTCCTATAAAGATGATCGGAGCCGCTCATTTTGTTCAAAATTTATTTTTTAGGGTCCCTGTAAAAAATCATCTCTATCCGATATCGATAAAGATGTTTACATATCATCCAACTTTGCTTCAGAACTTGGCTAAATTCTGAAGCAAAGTTGGATGATTTGTAAACATCTTTATCGATATCAGATTGAGATGATTTTTTACAAGGACCTTAAAAAATAAATTTTGAATAAAATGAGCGGTTTTGATCATCTTTATAGGACCCGAATCGGGTCCAAAATGGATCTGTACAAGCTGTATGTACAGTTTCTACTGTACTCATATCATTTCTGTTTTTTGTGAACGTTAAAAGAGAGAGGGAGAGAGAGAGAGAGCGTGCGCTTGTTACATGTATTTTTTTGCCACCTAAAAAAGGTGGAAGGGGATGATTAAGCGTAGTATCTCCCCTAGATATTATTATAAGGACTCAAAACCCACGGCGGACCTTTAAAAGTAGCGATAACTTTTGTCGCCACCCCAAGAGGAAGTTACATGTTTAATAGTTGGCTTTTAGAATAAGAGGAGAAAATGTCTACCAATGGCTGTGAATTACCAATCTTCTTGTACAAGCCAAGCTAGAGATTTCTCGGAGAGGCTTCCATCCAGTTTTGTGTGTACAGTTTGGGGCTTTGAGGACCCATTTCGGACCCACAACAATGATCGGAGTCGTTTATTTTGTTTTTATACCAAATTAAAGGTATAAAAAACAAATAAATCCAAAATGCAGATGTTAATTGGTAAAATAGGAACGCAAATCAATTCCCTCATTTTTAGTAGTCAACCTTTTACTGGAAATGTGGAAATTTCAGAGATGATGGCTGCTGGCCATGTCTATGAAAAATTGCTTAATAAAGCAAAGTGTTGTCTTTTAAGTTTGCGTGAAATAATGGGGAAAGATTTAGGAATTTCATTGAAAGAGAGTTCCATTAAATGCAATTGTTTGGTTTTTGTTTTTGTTTTCTTTGGCTATTGTAAAAGGTGGACAGCGTAGTTGACCCTCTTTGGAAGTAACCATATATAGAGGAATCCATCTGTCCTAGAATATTTGAATTTGAGCCATAGTTGACGAGAGAGAAAATATTTGTCCATCACCACGTCATGGAACCTGTCACCAAAAGAATCCCACCAAAATACAAATGAAAGTGCGACCGGCCCCCACAATCCAACCAGATAGTCCTAAGTTGATTCGAACCCAAGACCGATAGAAAGGGGAAGGTTTTAGGCTCCGTTCTGGAAAGAAAAAAAAAAACTCTTATTTTTTATAGAGGCAATTTCAAACTCAAAAATTATAGGCTTATTGAAATATAAAAATATACAATATGGATATTGTTTAGAAGATCTCAATGAGATCTTTTATACAATCCAAAAAAATTTAAATTTATTTTTTATTTACTTTATTTTTTAGTTTGAAAATGTGAAATAAACTGCTTATTTTTTAAGAAGATTTCTAGAACAGGGCCCTAACCGGCTGCCTCATCCACCTGAACTACCAACCCGGTGGTATTTTATTTTGGTTATGGTAGTAATATATTTTGATTCCAGCTTTTTTAGAGAGATGTACAGTGGAGGGAAGATTTTGTTTTTTTTATAACTCAGGTGTTCAAGCCAACTTACGCGGACATCTATTAATCTTGGGGGCCGCCCAATCTCACTTACCACTTACAGGGAGTTCAATTAAGGCCAAAGTAGAGCTCCGTTTGAACTGACTTTAAGGGAGTTGATAACACATAAAAGTTTTCGAACCTAAAACCTTAGAAAAAAAACAATCTCTAAAAGTCCCAAGCAAGGCCAACTCTTCGGCTTGAATGAGGAGCCAAAACGGAGAAAATATCAAAATAACATCAAAATACATATGGTATTATCCGAAAGATTCGATGAATCTATGGGCTCATGTCACCCTTTGGTTCAGCCCATGTCTCCACTTGGTTAAAAAAGTGTCCTTTTTTGGGGAAATCCGATAAAATTGTAACGATACCGGTTAAAAAATATGAAGTCGATTTTCTTTAAATGTGACCTTCCCCACTACCTGCGATCTTATGGATTTAATTTAAATTTGAAAATTTTATCCTTATTTAAATTTTTTTCGCATTTATTAGATTTGAACTTTTGGGTGGGTTATTAATTCGGAAAGTAAAAAAATTTCACTTTTACTCAAATATTTTGAGAAATAACCACTTTTTAACGCTAAAAAATGGTTAATTTTCAGAATACTTGGGTAAGAGTAAGGAAATTTTACTTTTCCGATTTCTCTCGTCGAGACGAATCAATAGCTATCAAAATTAGGCGCAAAACTAGCAAATACAAAAAAAATTTAAATAAGAACAAAATTCTCAAATTTAAGTTAAATTCATAAGAACGCAAACGGGTTGAAGTTCTTTCACTTTGTCAAGTGGGTGAACTAATTTACTGCACTAAAACTGCTTTTAAGTCGTAATTATCCAATAAGCGGACGATTAGAATTGTAAAGTTCATGGTTTGACTTCTTAAAAAAATGAGGAGATTTGGATGAGTATCTTCTGATTACATCATGGTATGTAATGGAGTAAGATGAAACAACGGCCGGCGTACACATCCAGGGGTTGTCCTAATGGTTCGGCCAGATGTTCAGGTTTTGAGAGTACTTCTCAAGATCTAGAGTTCGATTCCCAAACAGGGTGAATACCTTGAAGAAAGTGGGGGTCGTGACTGGTGTGGCCGTGCTAACTCCCCGGAAGTTTGGGTTGCGCAGTCGAATCCATTTAGTGAGCTGACTGTAGGGCTGTTCCTTCGTTACAAAAAAAACGGCCGGCCTTGTTCGCGATCAGCTTCAAGCGGGCAAGACTTTGCATCACAGTCTTACTGAGTAGTATTACTCAGAACCCAAGTCACATAACGAGAAACTTTTATGTATACCAGGGATATTAAGGGTGTTAGTATCTCCTCCGGTTCATTTCTAATTTTTTGGCTATTTTCCGATCAAACTTGGATGATCGGTTTCGTTCATTTTGTAGAGTTCAGTGAGAAATGATCATACCAAGAGTCATGTTCATCGAACTTTAGTAGATTCATGATCGGCACACGTGAAAATTGACAAAAAATCAAAACTGGGTCCAAAAACACACGAAATCAGAACCCAATTTTATTTTATTTTGCAATTTTCACATGTGCCGATCATATATCAACTAAAGTCCGATAAACATGATTTTTGGTATGATTAGGGTTCTTGTTGAACTCTACAAAATAAACGGAGCTGATTATTCAAATATGATCGAAAAATGGCCGAAAAATTGGAAACAGACCGGAGGGGATACCAACACCCTTGTATCCCCGATATACATAAAAGTTTCTCGTCACATAATACCCATTGCGGCTTCGCTCTTGCTCTTTAATCGCCGTTCTCACAAATTTTAATATTAGTACTTCAAAAGTCAGCTTGGGAATCAACTTCAAAAGTGTAATCCAAGAGAAGATAAAGACCCAATTAATTGTAAGTAGGAGGCTTGGATAGGGTCGTTATTAAAGCCTTCCAAGTTTTCAACTGCTTGATTCATAAGAGAGAACGAAAATGGGATTATCCCAGTAATTTTAACCAGAGGGAAAAAAATATAAGTTGGCGGTTCACCTTCTAAAGCAATGTTTTTTTTTGCTCGGCACCTTCTAAAGCAATGTTGATGCCTTGAAAGGTACAATTTTGATCTGAACACATAATGATGGTGCATGTTTTAGCAAGCAAGTTCTCAGCTGCAATGCTTTGGAAATACTCAAAATATTTGTAATGATTGTTTGCCCATGTTACTGTTTGGAAGTTGGTTTGGAAAAGCACGTGAGGCTATTGACAACAATCACTTATTTGCAAGTGCGAAATTGGCCCTCTTGCTCCATCGGCCATGGTGACGGGTTGTCCCCCTCCTGAAACAGTGGCTACCTCGCAAAAGCACCTCCTAGCTGAACGGTACAGTCCACAGTTGGTAGGATCCCCTTTTTGATCACGCCCAGAGAGTCATTATGTTGGTTTCGTCGCCCTTCAATTGAGAGGGAAAACACAGGCCCTCTAACTCTATTGCTAATGGTTTTCCTCGCACTTCGAGAAAAGCCCAACTTCTTGCAGGACATTATTCAACATCATAGGAATCTGTCACTTCATCAAACGGAGGCATGGTCTGCTGTTTTACTACGGGTCAATCTATTATCACATACATATGTATCAAGTCGTACTCTTAAGTCACATGATTCGCATGCGGGAGCGCAAGTGCGAGTGCAGTACAAAGATTGAGAGCGAAAGCGCGAGACATTTTGAAGGATTATGTGACCAAGGTCGTACTCATTCTGCAGGGCTTCTGAGACTGAAAACTCAAGCAACGATCTTGGAAGCGGGATAGCAGTAGTCATTTACGAAGAAAAACACAAATCCAAAGACAACCCAACACATAAAAAGTCAAAACACAGTTGTTGGAAACAAGTGAAAACAGAAACACAGCAACAGCAGTGAAAACAGATGCCATTCCATTCCATTACAAAGCTTCGAACTGATTTCACCTTCATTGAACAAACATTCTCGCTACAGTAACTACAACATTAAATTAAACCATTCCACTAAAAGTGATCAAGTTTTCAAGGAAGTATGCAGCAACACAGACCACATCAATCTTATGTTCCATGAGAGCTCCTTCGGTGCACCCATATTCGAAAACAACCCGTCCTATTCTGCACGATATCCATCCAATCCCAGGCTTTCGAGCTTACACCATAAATTTCTACAAACAATATCTGATTATTCACATCAGAAATACTCGAACGACAACCCGCTAATTATCGGAAAGCCTCAGCCAGTCCACACCAACTGAAGCCAAATCCAAAGACTTACAGAGTATAGGGTATATATCATTGCCGAAGCAAGCATTCCTGAACCCAAACCCATGGCATTTTCACTGAATCCACGCATGAATCTTCCCTGAAACCTCTTCAGTCACATTTTGCATAGGAAAGAAATAAATTTCTTTCAACACTTATCCAAATACCTTAAAAACTTTTAAGGATCCTGTATTGTGGCCTGTTCTTATCCAGACTATTTAGCATCAGTCCTCAAATCAATCAGACCACAGGAATCAACCTTGTCAGACTGATATTCATAAGACGTGCACGAGTCATCTTCAATGTCCTGGCGCTCCTTGTGATTGCTTGATACCTTACCTGAAAGCTGAAAAGCAGGATCAAGACCAAGACCACAACCACCATCAACATCAACATCAATTTTCCCACCATTTGCCAACGAAAAGTCATCTACATCTCCCTCATCCTCCTCACCCACTCCATTTATATGATTCACAGAGTCAGCATCATCTTTACGGATATCAGTTCTGGCCTCCTCAACCCCATCAAGAAGAGATTCAACTGCAGAATCATCATCTTCCTCGGTTATTCCTAATTCACTAATTTGCCACTCATCGTTGTCACTGTCAATATTTGAAGGGTCAAACCTATTCTGTTCCGCTCGTTTCCGAAGCATAAATACATTAAAATAATAACTCACAAGGTCCGCTTTCGTTTTGTAGGGGAAAATGGCTGAGAGATGATCCCAAAACTTCTTACCCTGAGATGCTGGATTAGAGAATACAACTTCATGAAAGGTTTGTTCTTCCTCTTCATTCCATTTCTTTGCAACCTCCTCTCCCATGCCAAAAAACCCCAATTCCTCAAAGGATTTCTGCCCTAGGTTTTCTCTGAGTTTCTCTCTTGCTTCCAGGACATGTTGCTTAACACAACTAATAGAACCCTTGTAGAGACAATTACAGTAGCTTCTCATACCCCCATCCACAGAGGAATCATCTGCAGGCGACTCTGTAGACAGCATAGAAATAATGCAAGTTCCCTCCAGTTTTGCCATGTTGCCATAATCATCCTCCGACGTGCATGATCCAAAAGATTGGCTGAAACTCTGTGGAGCCCACTCAGGAACATCAGCTTGATGATCTGGTCCAACAGAAACTGGTATTCTAGGATCATGATCCAGCCGGACTGAATAACTGTCATGGGGCAGAACAAATCCGTTCACCCGGTGGTCAAGTTCAAAGTAGTGTGGAAAGAAGGACAAATGTACCACAGCTTCGGACTCAAAAGATTCACCGACATTGCCATTGACCCACAAATCACTAGCGATGCTGCTAGAAGCATTTCGTTCAATATCTTTTTTGCTCCCATTCACATCTTCAAGAACCGTTCCCCTTGTAATCTTTCCGTCATGTTGAGATTTCCAAGCACTGTTCTCACCTTCATCTTCACACAAAAATTTGGTCAGCAAAACAGACAAATAGAAGAATTGGCATCTGCAGTTTTACCATGCATGCACAGATGGAATTAAAGTTGTTCTTTTAGTTGGTACAATTAATTACAGTTGTTCAACACTACAACTGGAGATAAGAGATAAAGGGGTATAGAGAGTAGACCACAGGGGACGATGAATCCTCAAAAATATGCTTTAGAAAAAGATCCAGTTACATAATCCAGACCAACTTCAGCCCATGGTCCAACCCCGGACATGGATAAGAGGATTAAAGACATTTATTCATATTGAAAAAGACTGTCAAGAGTACTGACATATGCAAAATCATTCAATTGGAAAAACAGAATCACAAATGAGTAATAGTCACATCCCCGTCATTGACTCATGAACTATCACGAACGTTAACACATGCTTAACCATAAAATGCTATTTTATTATGGCTGGCTGAATCCAATCTTTTAATGGCCAAAGAACATACACAATCAATCCCTGTTTTTAAAGATGAATGCGATGCGAGGCATTTTATCCCTCAAGAGGGGAGGCGCAGGCTTCAAAGCGTAAGTGCGTAACATTCAAAATTTTAGTTCAGCTTAATATTACATATAGTTATCCAAATTACAACAAAGTAAGCACGATGACGATGCCTTGAAGCATTACAATCAAAATTTTAGTTCAATTTAATAATTGCATATAGTATCCAAATTACAACAAAGTAAGCGTGATGATGATGCAAAATACAATTTACCAACCTACAAATCTAATTGTTAATACAAGTATATACCAATCTTATGAAAAAAGACACACCCAAATATGCAATCTCTCAATTCAAGCAAAGATTGACAAGTTGAGAGGGTAAGAGTGTGAAGACCTACAACTGCTGTGAAGCACCAACACCTCTAGAGGTCGAAGTATTGCAGTGTCGCGTATGGGACACGCCACGTGGCGTGATCCACAATTTAATTTAATTTTTTTACGGGGACACGGCTGGAGACACGGCAAGGGCCAAACTGTAATTTTAAAAAAAATTGGGGGTCAAACTGTATTTTTTTATAAAAAATTTGGGGCCAAATTGTAATTTTAAAAAAAATTCTGGGTGTCAAACAATAATTAATAAATAAATATACACGTGGCGTGTCCCCCACCGTGTCCCTATTTTTTTAGAATTCTCGTGTCCCGGTGTCGGTGTCTGTGTTAGTGTTGGTGTCGGTGCATCATATAGCCTACAAGCCACGTGTTCTTAAAAAGCATACGTCTCACCTGAAATGTGTAAAAATGCGCAAAAAGCGCACCGTACTAACACCCCATAGACAAGACGTAGGCTTTTGAAGGGTAAGGCACAAATTCGAAGGCCTCGAGGCATTTTTCGATAGCCTAGCCTTGATGCTGGCCTCAAGGCAAGCTTCAACTTAGCCTTTGAAAACATTGCTATATATGATTTTCCAAAGCATGACTACAAAATTTGTAATTGTATCATCCACAAACGTCTTCCATTTGCAACGCAGCGCGTCTTATACAAGTGCCAATAAATGAAAGGTAGGAAAAATATGACATGCACTGCTACAGATGGCAACATGCCAAAACATGATGCTTGACTTACCTGAGCCCTAAGCAACGTACTTGTCAAATAATAACTACGATAGAAACAACCAAATGTTACCTGAAAATTGTTTCTGTGGACCATCATTAAAATGCGTAATTCCCCAAACAGGAGATTGCTGAGCTGTCTCTCCATGTTGTCTTGGGTGCTTAGAACCAACATCATAAGACTCCTCATCAAGGAAAGGTCGCTTACAAACCATTTTAGCCTTTCCAAATCAGATAGTTCAGACAGAAATATACACAATATGCACCTGAGAAGCTGCAGTTTCCACACGAAAGAAAGAGCAGCAAACTAAGATGTCGGGAAGAAATAAACAACTCGAGAAGAAAACCAGTGGTAACAGTAAAAATAACACCGAATGAAAATAACTAGGAAAGAGGTTTAGAGAAAAGAGAGATCTTTGTGGGGCCTTTCATTAACTCTTTTTATTTTTTGAGCGTGCGCGTGCGTGTGTGAAATTTGAATTAATGGCCTTAAACTTGAGAAAAATGACTGACAACATGTAAATCGTAGTTTAAAGCCAAATTTGCCGAGTCTGATTGGCAATTATAACCATACCCATGGATACCCGATCCAGTCCGGTCATTTGGAGGTGGATATTACCCAATTTTTTTACCCTTTAGGAGTTGGGTATGAGGATAATTATGTAAATTCTTGGTCGGGTATGGGGAGGGTATGATTTTGCTACCCCCATACCCAAATACCCATATCCACCCCATTGTACCCATTCCTCATTATATATACATCTCTCTTGGACAATTGTATTTTTTAACCTAGTCAGTGACAAGTAAGTCTCTGTGGATTTAGTACTAGCCACTTAGTTGTATATGTAACTTTGTTATATCTTTGCTGCACTAAATTGCATGTTTGTGTTTTGTAACTTTGAGATGTAATGTACTTTTGTCGGGGTTATGTAAATGAATTAGAACTAATATGTCTAGAATTTTGGACTTAGTTTAAGGTTATTGTCCAATATGTAATACTTAATTACTTTTGTATCTCTTAAATTTTGTTAAATTTGTCTGTATATTTGCCTCTTTCTTCGATGTGTAATTTGATATTGGGTAATACCAGTTTTACCCGGTATCCATATGGGTATGTGTTTGGTGACTTTTAAGTATCCCTATGAGTATGGGTTATAGAGATGAGCATGGAGTTTGGAATCAGGTATGGAAGGAGCACTCCCGATCCAAACCCTACCCGTTGCATCCCTAGTTAGATGCAATCAAAATATAGTGATCGGCAAACTATACTGTGGTATGACTATCTTCCTTAATACGTAAATTGAATCTAACTTCAAAAAGGCAATGTTTTTTGGTAACTAGACGACACAAACTCATTTAGTAATTATGACGGGTAGAAAATTTCCCCCATCCCTATTGGGGACATCTTTTCTTTTCTTTTTTTTTGTCAAAAGTGAGAAGATTGTATTGGTAAACGCCCAGCAGCACTTACAAAACGGAGATTGCATTACTCTCTTTGTATTATGAAACGAAGATGGTAAATGATTTTATCGTTCTTTTTGCTAATTCCTTTCTGAATTTTGTGTGTAGTTATGATGATTCTTTTCTTTTTTTCAGTGTGTTCTCGTTTTTACTAAATGAGTTTGTGCGCAGGGACTAGGGAGGGGTGAAAATTGGATCAATCGAGTGAGGAGGGAGAGAATCGAACGATTAAAGAGTCAATTTGGAGAAGGAAAGGAAAAATTGGAAAAGTGGATTAGAACTAGTATGTATAGAATTTTGGACTTAGTTTAAGGTTATTGTCCAATATGTAATACTTAATTACTTTTGTATCTCTTAAATTTTTTTAAATTTGTCTGTATATTTGCCTCTTTCTTCGATGTGTAATTTGATATTGGGTAATACCGTTTTACCCGTTATCCATATGGGTATGGGTTTGGTGACTTTTAAGTATCCCTATGAGTATGGGTATAGAGATAAGCATGGAGTTTGGGATCAGGTATGGAAGGAGCACTCCCAATCCAAACCCTACCCGTTGCCATCCCTAGTTAGATGCAATCAACATATAGTGGTCGGCAAACTATACTGTGGTATGACTATCTTGCTTAATAAGTAAATTGAATCCAACTTCAAAAGGCAATGTTTTTTGGTAACTAGACGACACAAACTCATTTAGTAATTATGACGGGTAGAAAATTTTCCCCATCCCTACTGGGGACATCTTTTCTTTTCTTTTTTTTGTCAAAAGTGAGAAGATTGTATTGATAAACACTCGACAACACTTACAAAATGGAGGTCATTACAAAACGGAGATTGTATTACTCTCTTTGTATTATGAAGCGAAGATGGTAAATGATTTTATCGTGCTTTTTGCTAATTCGTTTCTGTATTTGGTGCGTAATTATGATGATTTTTTCCTTTTTTCAGTGTGTTCTCGGTTTTACTAAATGAGTTTGTGTCGTCTAATGACCAAAAAACATTGCCTTTTGAAGTTGGATTCAATTTACATATTAAGCAAGATAGTCATACCACACTATAGTTTGCCGATCATTATATGTGGATTGTATCTAACTTCAAAAGGCAACCATTTTCAGTCACTAGACGACATAAACTAAGCATGAACAAACACAAAAAACTTTAAAAAAGAATCATCATAATTATGTGCCAAATATCAAAAGGAATCAGCAGAAATCACAATACAATTTCTACCCATCATCCCTCCATAAATACATAGGCGTCACCAAATATAAATGGAAACAAGGTCTTCCGCATTCAAAAATTAACTAAACTATCTTGCCCACGAACGGTAACAAGTCAAATTCAGTAAATAACTCTTCTTAAACTGCTGCAATGCAAATAAAATAGCAAATTTGCAAGCAGACATTGCTCACATTTTAGCAACCAAATCATGCTTATCTAAACATAAAAAATTCAAGACAAAAGTAATCATGGCTAAGCAAGAGGAGCTAGCTTTACTCCAAAATTGCGGAAAATGGCAGGAATAGAGCAGAACGAGGCAAGCTTAAAATTCCATAAACTGATAAAAATTCAATTTGTTAACAACAAAAAAAAATTCAAAAAAAGACCTAGATCACGATAAGGAATAAAAGACAGGTCTCAGGCCATTAGAAAAGATTAAACAGATGAAATATTTGGGAAAAAATGAGGATTTTTCGCAAGGGCGGAAGTACTTGAAGGCTAAGGTAGGCTATAGCCTAGGTCATTTTGAGAAAAAATTTCTTACGATCCAGAAATTTTTTTTTTTCCCGAGAGAAAAAGATGACAGACAAACCTCGGTGGATCTTCGAACGAACGATTGGGTGAATATTCGTTCGTTCGTCGGGCTTCAATCGTCGACAGCAGCTTCGTTCTTCGTTTCTCTTGCGTCGCCTCTCTCTCTCTTTCTCTCTCTGTTCTGCGTGAATGGCTCAAAGGGGGGAAGTGTGAGGGCTTTAGGGGCAAAGTGTAATTACTTGGGGTTTTTATGCCATCTCTTATCCTGGCCGTTTGATTTCAATCCAACGAACCACATGAAAGTCCCGCACCACACCCAAATCCGGGATCCCTCGGGGGATCCGGATTGAGTATATATATGTACAAGTTTTGCTTAATTCATTTTTTTTAGCCCAATCCATTCCACCCACCTATTTTCTCTCCCTCATTCCTACTTTCTCTCCTATACTCTCCCTTTCTACTACCGTCAAGGGCAGGGGTTGTTGTTGATTGTTTAGAGCTGAAAACTCAGTTAAATTGACTCAAGAAATTTCATGAAATCTCATGGTGCTCAATCTTTTGATTCGGATGCCACAGGAAAAACCCTAAAAAGCGACTTCAAACTATCCATTGGTCAAGATGTTGATTAAAATTGGTTCATTACGCTACCATCTTTCAAATCGGGCGAAGGACTGACATTTAGGATTTATGCTAAACCAAAAAATTGGGCTTTGTGTGCTTAAATTTTTTGTTCTTACAATCTTATTTTTTAGGTTTAAATTATAATGTAATAACAACAAAAAATCTGAAGCATTTTTTGAGATTTGTTGATGTCCAAGAATTTTTTTGAGAGCGACTTTTTCATATTATGTATTTAAAGACACCACTATATTAACTCCTAAGAAATAGATATCCAATGTTCACACTCGTTACAATTTGAACATCTATATAATAACAGAGCTCAGTTTTTGAATCTTATATACGTAGTTATAAACCTAGACCTTCATTTCTAAATCCTATGGTTAGCAAGTGTTAAGAGTATCTATAAATCTAGATCATCCACTACCAACGGCTAAGATCAAGTTTTCAAACACTTACTTATCTAAAACGATTGATTTTGGATTGATTTTATTTGTTGTGAAGCAGAACTTTAGTTGATATATATGGTAATCGATACAATCCATATTGATTTTATGGAAGTAAAACTCATATACGGTAGAACTTTAATTGAGCGTTCGAGCTATACCTTCAGGCATGGGCAAGCACTAGTTCACAATATGTAAGGTCAATGGTATGATGATACTAGCCATACATGCAGTGCATGGATTGGATTATAAACTTTATTTATTAGAGATTGCCCGTATCCGTATGCATACTATATACACCATTTTGCCAATAATTGCTAAAAACCTACAATACATGACATGTATATTACGATTTGCATTGTCTCATTCGGAGAACGGTACGTATTCCACCCTCTATCCCTTTTATATAGAAATTACACTATACGACCGTGTATCCTACGATTTATACACGTATTCTAATTCGGTACGTATCATCTGATTTTTTTTTTGAGAAAAAGTTGGACTTTATTTCAAGAAGTGGAACCCTGAATGCATAATCTAAGCCGTTTGATCTAATTATGGAATCTTTCAAACCATTTGATAGATATCCAGCCTCAACGTATGGCTTATATAGAAGAAAGAACCATACTTTGATTGTATTTTGCTTGACTCTTTTTTTTTTCCTAACAAAGGGTATAGAAAACCTTAATGTAATAGGTTCTAATTGAGAGACTTGAAATTTTGCATCTTAATTTTTTTTTAAAATGTAACCATAATTTGTAGGTGGTATTTGGTGTATCTACGTTTTAATTGTCTATTAATTATGATTAACATTGTTGAAATATACACGAAATTTAGTATTTGATACAAGAAAGTTATGTCCAAACAAGTCCAATCGACAAAACCCAAAGATAGAAGATATTATTGAAGAAAATATAAATGTTATCTAGTTTTTAGGAATTCTAAAATATTTAGCTTTAAAAACTCTAGAATATACTTGTGAAATATCTAGATTTTTTTGTGAGAATTAGTCATGTGTAATTCTAGAATTATCTCAAAGTCTATCTTGTATGAAAATATCCTTGTACCAGAGTCTTCCATGGAGTAGAATAAATATGAATGAGTTCTACCTATTTTGTATCAACCAAAAAAAAGGTTGAGTTCAAGTGTCTAATTCCCCACTCTTTTAGTATTCTCTCTTTTCCAAAAATCTTGTTCAACTGAACAATAGAAATTTCTACTCTTCCAACAACGTATCTTTAAGATATGCGATACGTATCCCAATACGATCTATATAATTGAAAACACTGATTTTGGGTTAGCCCGGGGTAAAATCTATTCTTGGTTCCGCCCTTGATTTTTCGATCTTCCAGCGGACTTCAACAAAATTGAATCAACCTCGAGCAAAGAACCAAAATCTAGCTTAACAGCAAGGGGAAAAGGTTGAAATTCGCAGGAAATGACCTGAATTAACGGAAAATGGAGCGATAAAAGGAACGGGGACGAGAAATTACGAAATCGCGAAACCCTAACCCTAGAAGAGGATCCACGGCGCAGGGACTAGGAAGGGGTGAAAATTGGATCGATCGAGTGAGGAGGGAGAAAATCGAACGATTAAAGAGTCGATTTGGAGAAGGAAAGGAAAAATTGGAAAAGTGGATTTGGGATGAGCGATCGAATTTGGGGGGAAATCCTCCGACACTGGGATGAACATTTATAATCTTTTTTCGCCGATCCGAGGATGGGTCGTTATTACGATACGGGGCAATCATTGCCGCCGTAATTACGTAAGGGTGCCACTTTATGATTCTGATGAATCTGAAGATTCTTTAGCAAGATATATAATTATGACATGTGCTTCATAGTATGAGAAAGTCCTGATATTGGTACCGACGGGTACGGCCGTCTACGGCTATCGGATGGCCCATTCAAGCCGTCCCAATTTCTTTTTAAAAAAACCGAGTGGGCCTCTGCGGAAATCAACAGCATTCGACGTGCGTAAGTACTCGATCCAAACACCCCATTTTTCCGTATATACATGTAGCGTGGGCCCGCTCGGTTCTTTTTAAAAATAATTTTGGACGGCTCGGATCCGTCGTCCGATGACTAGAGACGGCCCGGCACGGCCATCGGTGCATTTTCCCTATGGTACCCGTCAGTACCAATATCATTTTTGATCTTTTTAACCGCGCGGCAGTGAATAGTTGTTTATAAAGCTAATTGTGACCGTTCAAAAGTGTTTTGGACAATCTAGATATTAATGAAACTTTTTTGGGGAAAAGTTAAACTTAAAATCCAAACCGTACAAAACACTTTTGAACGCTCGTAATTGGTTGCTGATGTAAAAAACTTGTTCACGGTTCAACTATGAATACGTTTCATCATAGTAACTATTTGGAGTATTTTTAGGGCTCCTAAAAGGTTTTTACAGAAATTGAATTTTGATGAAAGTAAGTTCAGAATGCATTTTTTGAAAAATAGGGAACAGTGTGTTGAATGAAAACCCATTTATCTCATGATAAACGTGTTGCGATCATATGTGAATTGCTATCAAATTAACATGATGAACTCTGGAAAAATAAAAGCTAGTTATCTGAATAAGGCTAAAAAAGCAAAAATCCTAGGGGTACCGAATAAAGGAAGTACCGAAAATGTACAAGGCCATTGAGAATTTATTTTAAAATTAATAAACGGTTCGAATTATTCGTACAAAACCCAAAAGCAGGCCTCGCAACTTACACACATCCAATGGAGTTGATTTTTTACAAAACCATAACCATTTGAGAAACTATTTTAAGATTAATGAACGATTTGAATTATTCGGTACCCTTTTATTCCGTATCATTAGTCGGTCTCTTAAAAAAGTGCTCTAAAAAGCCCCACTATCCCTCCCTTTTCATTGTAAGTACTTTTTAAATTTGGCCAAGTTAGTTTTCAAAACTTAAAAGTAGTGCATAATGGGACAATTTAATTTGGGTAGTAATTTTTGCAATTCACTTTTCTTATAAAATGTACTCTAAAATGTTCATCCCAAGGGATGGATTGTTTTCAAATAAATCTGAACCGTCCAAAACACGTTTGGACGGCCGAGCTGGTGCTCTGCACCACATGGCCCATGCCCACCCGGTACTGAAAAACTTCTCTTGTTTTAGGCAACTTTGCAGTGCAGCTGGAAAATCGTAAGCCATCTTTACTAGCAAGGAATAGGCAAGGGAAAACTAACAAAACTCTAGTCCCCGAAAGTTTACCTTGCCTTGTTAGAAAATTTAGGGAAATGTGCACTCCTGCAATACCCTTTTAAACTACAAGCTACTAGCACGCAACGACTTATCAACCATTGTTCTTGTTGCTTTCGGTCTCGAAAATCTCTTTGTAGCTTCTCCTCCCGGACTCCATTCTGATTAATGCACTTCTTCTTCAGCGCGGGCACTTGGTTTGCCCCTTATTATCTTGCATTTTTTGAATCCTTTGCTTCGGTTTGTTTGTCCCTTATTGTCTTGCATTTTTTAATCCTTCGCTTTATTTTTATTTCTTTTCCGAATATAGCCAAAAAAACAACTCTCATATCCAATTTCAATGTCTACCTCTCTTAGGGCATTTTTGTTGGATCCTCTCCGAACATTGGTCTCCGAGTTCTCCGAAGCTTTTCATGCGGGAACAACAACTCATTAATGAACCCATCCATTAGTTGAGAGGATGCCAATTAATGAACCCAAAAGTCTAATTTTTTTTTTTAATCTGAAATCTCGTTGGATAAATAAATTTCTTCCAATGTACTTGTAAAAGATGAAAGAGAAGTCACTACAACAAATTCTAGGTTTTGCTACAAAAAAATTTGTCACTACTTGTTAGTTTTTTGTCACAAGAACGTTATGGTGACAAAAAAAATTTGTCGCCCTTTTGTCACAACAAGCCCGTAGCAATAAGCCTGTTGTGACAAAATCTCAAACTCGTCACAAGAAACCAAAAATTATAGTGACGACTAAAGTTTGTCACAAAAGGTTTCAATTGTAGTGACAAAATATTTTGTCACAATAGGTAATTAATTTGTTGCTATTAGGTTGACTTTTGTCACAATAAATTATTTCCACAAGGTAAAAAAATAGTATAGTGACAAACAATTTTGTTGCAAAAACTCAATCTTCGTCACCAAAAACTTGTTGCGGCAAAACAAATTTGTTGCAACTGGTACTCTAATTTCATTACTATAAACTTATGGTGACAAAATACCCATTTATCACAAAATTGGAATAGTAGTCACAACATCATTGAAACAATTGTCACGAAAAATCTGTCCAGACACCTTTTGTAAATTGACATCCATAAATGAAAATTTTGTATTTCATCAACGCCAATAGTATCCAAATGCTAAATGTTGTCAATATAATCATCCATTGCATAAAATTAATTACATCAGCTTGTAAATCAAAAAAACTGCAGCACAAATTGCATAAAAGAGTTGAGAGTTACTACACTACTTCAGTAAAAAGATCCAAATGTAATCTTCCTTTCGAGGTAATTTTTGTGCAGATTTCTCAAAGTTGAAGCTTGCTTCTTTGCCTGATTTTTTCTCTTTTTGCTCCCAAAGCAAAAGCCAAAGAACACGAACATGATCAATAGGTGTGTCTGGTAGTAAAAGCTGGAACTCGTACTTTATACCCGAACTCCATAAGGGTCTTGGTGCTTTAAATTTCTGAAACAAACGCAGAGAAATGAATATTAACTTTTATATACTCTCCAACAATAGGTGTGTCTCAAACACTCTGTTTTCATAAAAGTTTTGTTTCATTTGACAAATTAAGAATGTCAAAAGCTAAGCACACACATAGGTCAAAGATCAATAGGTTAGTAACCACAGTCCCAATCCACAATGCCTTGAGTCCTTGACATACTACCATTTCGATAAGGGATGATGAAATACTGCATTTGCTTGCTATAGGTATATCCGTATATGGTCACTAGGATGGCCTGGCAATCAAACATAATTTAGACTATCAATGGCGCCTTATAGAATTAAAGTTAGATCATCAACACTAAAAATGAATGAGGGCTAAAAGTTGCTTTGAGTTACCCTGGCATCTTCTATTGGAATTGTTAATTTCTGCTTTCTTTCAACATGATGGGTCATTATCTTGAGAGTAACACAACCCTTCAAAGACCGAGATATGCAATCTTGAGGAAGCCAATCCTTAGCCCTTTCCAATACAGAAATGAAAGGATAACAATCTGCAAGTAAACAGAGACGATTCCAACCATAAGAAGAACAATAATCCTAAGAAATTGGCATCACTATTCATTGGGCTAGAGTCTCGTGCACGCTGAGAGCCTCACACAGCGCGCGCGCGCACAGAGAGAGAGAGAGAGAGAGAGAGAGAGAGAGAGAGAGAAAGAGCTAATCTAAGGATAATGCCAATAAAGAAACGGATCTGCGTTGT
>BPLS01000173.1:1547745-1632260 GCA_019656275.1 Rhododendron kiyosumense | reverse complement strand
AGAGCTAATCTAAGGATAATGCCAATAAAGAAACGGATCTGCGTTGTGGCCAAAGAACACATAGACATAAGAAAAAAATGGCTTTGGATACCTGCATTGTGGCTAAAGAAACAAACCTGCTCCGAGCTAGCTAATCATACATATGAATAAACCTAAGGCCCAAAACAATAAAGGTTTAAGGTACCGAAATGTATCGAAAAGCAAAACATACAACACCAAGGAGACCACATTATGCTCCATGAACACAAAATAGAAAAAAACTAAAGAAACAAGAAGGAAGAAAATACATGACTAAACTCACGTTAACAAGATTCATTGATTCAGCAATTAAGATATGTACCAGTTCCACAATGCCATCAATCAAGTTATGACGCAAAGGTAAGTGAACCTTTAACTTATATGAAATGAAATAAACTAGTACGATGGGACTCTGAACCTCATTGCCAACCTCCATACTAATGTTGGTTAGCTAGGACTCTGACCCTTAATTTCTCTTAAGTTTCTATGTGGAATTTGCTATCAAAACTTGAATTTCATTCAAGTTGTGTTTCTAATTTGTTCCTTTCAGTTATCATCTAACAACAGAACCAGAAACTAAAAACCACCAAGTGACATTGTTAATGGTGAATGCACTAAAAAATTCCTCATGGAGAAAGAAATAGCAATTGTTTTAACCTAGGATTATAATTAAATGCGTTCCAACCCAATTAATGCAAATCTACCACGGATTAGGCAATGGGGCTGTAGAACTTCTTGAAGTTCAGATGGGAACAAAATAAGAGCCCCTTGGATTGGGGCTGAAGCACTACATGCTACCAATTAATGTTGATTGAACTATACCAAGATGTCAATTGGGCAAAAAATCAAGGAATAAACAAGAAAAGTAAAAAATGGGTATTCGGTTCCAAGAGTGTTGGCCGAACACGGCGTGGTTTGTGACAGAGGTCGATGGGGTGCGTCAAGCGTGCGCGCGTGTGTGTGTGAGAGAGAGAGAGATGCATCACTAACCGTTGGGAACGGACGAGGGAGGGGTTGGAGAACTGTGACGCACAGAGTAGTGGGGATGGAGGCCGTTGAGGGATCGGAGACAAAGGAAGGAGGAACTGCTACTGTGTGCCCTAGGGCAAAAATCAGAGGCGCTTCGAATGAATGGGGCATATGCAGGCAGGAGAGAGCGAGAGAGGCGGGATATGGGAATTTCTCTTCGGAAACTGATTTTCGCGCTCCAAAATTTGCTGCATGCGCTCCTTTTTTTGTTTTTACACTAACATCAGTGTATATTTTGTGTTTTTTTTGTTTTTACACTGTGATGTTGCCACCAACATCACAGTGTAAAAACAATAAAGAGAGCGCCTGCAGTAAATTTTGGAGCGCGAATATCAATTTCCTTTCTCTTCATGTGCCTTTGTTTTGAGTCACGAACAGATTATGGATTTCAATTATTTTGGAGAATTAGGGCCAAAATAATCAACCACCCTCGTATCGCAACAAATTCTAAACTTAATCCAGTCAATTATACTTTAATAATGGTTGATCTGAACTATTAGAGTTTCACGCCTCACTAATTTCATTATTATCACCAAAATAAAAAATCATCGGGTATCGACGACCGCTTGATCGGATAACATTAGATGCATCCTGAGACATTAAAGTATGAGATTGTAATACCCGACGCCCACCTGACTCTTTTTTTTTATTATTAGAACGCACTCTTATGAATGTGGAAAATATAACGGATTAGTCGATTTGAATTAATCCATCTTTTATATATCATGGAGTACATTAGTCGTACCAAAACAAAGTTAATCGGGTATCGCTACACACTTGATCGGAAAGAAAAACTCATTTTGCTCATGAAATTTTTCTCGATAAAGAAGCTTTCTGAACCCGATCAATATATTTTTTTACGAGAATGATGTAATCAAAAAGAAAATCAAAATCAACGGTCTGGATCGTTGTAGTTGTGTTGCCGTCAGATGGCTACCATATGTTCAAATACAATACAAGACTTAGTTTGTTAACAATTACATTGAACGTATAGAATTTAGGTTTTTACCAACTCAAGTTTACAGTGGTCGATCTGAACCATTAGAATTTCATGTCTCACTAATTCCATCAATGTCACCAAAATCGGAGATTATTGGATATCACGCGACCGTCTAATCGGACAACATTTGATGCATTTCGAGGCATTAAAATATTAGATTGCAAGACCGCCCACCAGAGTCTTTATTTTTTGATTTGAACCGTCTATCTTTTACATATTACAGAGTTCATTAATCGTACCAAGAATGAAGTTGATCGAGTATTGCTACACATTTGATCGGGCGATAACTATCATCCAAAAGCCAAATTGCGACCCAATCAAGGAGCTTTCTAAATCCGATCGAGTTAAATTTTTACAATAATGATTTAATCAATAAGCACAACGAAATCAACCGTCTCGATTGTTAAAATAGTTTGTCTTATTGAGATCCGCTAAACAATCGTGTCGAAGAATATTAGTATATATATAGTATATAATATAATTAGACATTGTTTGGGCAGCGCTTGCTTTTTCTTTAGTCAATTCTAGTGCTTTTCCTGGGCCATTGGGAAATGCAGGGTTTATTCTAGCGCTTTTTTTGGGCCACCGGTAAATGCCTAGTCAGTTCCAGGTTTTTTTTTTTGGGCCGTAGGAAAATAGTCGATCTATTTAGTGAGTATATCATGACAAAATTAGTGTCGTCACCATAGCTCTCCCATTTTTAATCTTGTTGCCACAAATGGGATTTCGTCACAATATGTATGAACTATTGTGACGAATAATTTTGTTGTAAGAACCTACACTAGTTGCTACGAAGTTTTATTTGTACCTATATGTACAATTCCAAACCTTTTGCAACAAAATAAATTGTAGGAAGAATAATTTCCTTTTGTGACAAACGTTTTCATCACGATATTTCAAAAATAAATCTTTGTTGTGACAAACTTAAAGTGACAAAATTATTATGTGGCAACATCCAATTCCCGCCGGCTAGAAAGTTTCCCACCATACTTGTTGTGACAAAATGTTGCAACAAAATCGATTTTGTCATGATAACTCTACCTTTTTCGGCTTGATGCTACAAAATGAGATTTTGTCACAACAAGTGAACATATTGTGACAAAATTCATTTTGTAGGAATTATTTTTGTAGCAAGAACTATAATTTGTTGTAGTGAGTTTTATTGAATTCGATATATAAAACCTTACAATGAGTTCTCTATTTATATAGAAGAGGGAGCCTAATTATGGAATGAAATCATACTAATTAATTATGGAAGAAAATCATTCTAATTATAATTAAGTCACAATCTCAAGATCACGATTTTATTTATTATATATCTATTTATTCTAGCATCCCTCTCAAGTAGATCTACCAACTTGAGTTTGAAAAAAAGTAGAAATCAAGAGTATTGAAGCCAAAAAGAAACCAGAAACAACCAAGCTGTAATACTCCGTATATTAAAAATAATGAAATTTGCCTGCAAGTGTGGCGTGTCATATTTGAGGGTGTGTGCACGTGATGGTGTGAGGTGTGTGCATATGTGGAGTACATGCACATGTATCTTATAATAGGTATATGTGGTCTTAATTTTGAAAAAAATAAAGAAAAATAGAGAAAGGTAGGGCTTCAGAGAGAGCCGTGAGTAGTATAGCTATGAGTTCTTGTTCTTATGATGTTTGGCAGGGCGATTTGAGTTTGATTATGAGATACATATTTCTTATATAATATTAATGTTGGGTTTTTGTTGGTTGTGTTATGTGCGGTGACTGTATGTTATGGAACTGTTTGGTATATGACGAGGTGACGAGGCTGATAAGCTATGCCAAAAGACAAATTGGCCAATGGGCTGTGGTGAGGCTAGTGAGGTGGTACGTCACCTGTCATACACTGAGGAGGACCGGATATGTGGTTCCATTTATGTAGGATGTGTTATATTCGTGGTTGGTGTAATATGTGGTGGTTGGTGCTGTGCAGTTATTTTGGCGTTGATATTGTACGCATTATTATATCTCACACACTTCTGGGGTCCTTTTGGACTCTAACTTGTTGGTTGGTTAGCGGCACTTTTAGGGTCCTTTTGGACTCTAACTTGATGGTTGGTTAACGGGCCAGGTGTCGGTGATGCGAGCTTGTCTGAGTTGCTGCGAAAGTGGGTGGTTGTTTATTTGCTTTAGATAGTTGTAAATTATAAAATTTTTAGAATAAAAGACGGATTGTGTTTTTTTAATAGCGTGGTGCTTGAGGATCCGGGTTGAGGATCCGGGTTGTTATACAAGCCAAGCCAAGAGAATCAAGAGAGCCAAAAGGACAGTCATAAGTGAGAACCAAGAGCAGCCACGCCAAGCCAAGGCAAACTCAAGTAGGTCTACCAAGTTACCAACTTGAGTTTGAAATAAAAGAAATGAATAATCCATGAATTAGAAAGCCACGAGTGCTGGTGGTGAAGAGGCATGGTGGGCGAAGTTAACTATGAATGCCCGGCGGACAGCAGCAAGGCTTAAGCCGCCCGCCAGGATCGAAAATTCCACAGGGCCTAAATCTTATAGCTCTGATACCATGTAAAATATGAAGAGAATTTTTATTGAATTTGATATATAAAACCTTACAATGAGCTCTCTATTTATATAGAAGATGGAGCCTAATTATGGAATGAAATCATACTAATTAACTATAGAAGAAAATCATTCTAATTATAATCAAATCACAATCTCAAGATCACAATTTTGTTATATATATGTGTGTGTGTGTGTGTGTGTGTGTATATTCTAACAATACTGTAGATTCATTTTAGTCAATTTCACCAACTTAATATATCCGCATACCAACAAACTTTTTGTTGTAATTGTAAGATTTACGAATAATTTATGAGAACAGAAACTCATTTTCCTTCAAATTTTACTGAGAGAGAGAGAGGGACAGACAGAAATTTCTTGAGGTGGTTTGGCTTTCCTTTCCTTTTTTTTTTTTTGTCTAAATTCAATTTTGTGAATTATGAGTTCGTCTTAACAAAAACAATAGAAAAAGTACAAATTTACTATCCAAACTCAAAATATTCGGAATAATATTTTTTTTAGTTATGAGATAGAGTGAGAGAAAGTGCAGAGATAAGGAGGGAGAGAGTCGAGAGACTATAGAGGATGCAAAACGGGAAGACATTAGGCTTTTGTTTGGTTTGACATTAAACCACGTCGTGCTAGTTAATGGATTGGCAAACAGTACTGTTGGCATCCTCTTATACCCCGATGGGCTCATTAATGAACAAACATCATTAATGAGTTGTCGTTTTTGCATGAAAAATTTCGAAAGATCTTTAGAGACACAGGCCCGGCCATGGTCATAAGTCCACCAGACAACCGTCTTATGTCCTCAATTTTTGGCCCAATAATAGGCCTCCAACTATCGAAGATAATAGTAAATATTATTTATGTCAGTAATATTTCATGTAGAACAACGTAGCTCAACAGTACAAATAGAACCTTCTAGCTATGAAGTTGCATGTGTTTAACTCTCGATACCTACTTTTTAATGCATAAGTGCTTTGAAAAACCTAAAGGGTTTACCTGAGGTCAGCCACTGCACCCTAAAACAATGAGAGCCCTCAATTTTTAGTCCCACCTAGAGCGTCCAAAAATCTCAGGGACGTGCCGACATTTGTTTGTTGATGATCTAAATCACTTCTTTAACCGGTGCCCTTAAAATAAAATTCCGCAAATTAAAATAAAATTACCGCCAAAGATATCTCCTTCATATTCTCTCCGTCCCAAAATACTTGTCCGGTCCGTAAAACGGGATGTTAAAAATAATGCAATTTTTTCAAGAAAAAATTCAAAAAATTTTCACAAATTAAAATTACTCATTGATATCTAGTAAGTTGTTAAAAAATTTTTGATTTTTTCTTGCAAAAATTGTATTATTTTTAACACTCCGTTTTGTGAACCGGACAAGCATTTTGGGACGGAGGGAGTACTAGATTACTAGTACTAGTATTTTCCAGTGTACCCAAAAAAAAAAAAAAACCTAGTAGTAGTATTTTCTTTCTCTTCTTTTCATTTCCATAAAATAAAAAACCAAACAACGCGTAAGGCCGACAAAGCGAAATATGAAAATACACGCACGGAAAAACTAGCCGTTGCAGAGCGTCCCGAGCCCAACGTTCCTTTTTATCGCCTTTCAACCCCAACAGATTGCATATCAAAAAAAACCACAAACAGATTCTCCCTGTAACTAACTCTGTTTCTGTTCCACAGTTTTGTGACACCAGTCTTGCTTTTCTCAGCGACTCGCCAATGGATCCCAGGGCCAAGAACGCCGCCGGATCATCGACACCCACAAAAAACCCACAAACCAATCGATCAAAAACAACCGAAATCTCGAGAGTTTGCGAGAATTCGAATCCCAATCTCGCAAGCCCCGGTTTGAAACCCTCAAAGTCACCAGCAGTTAAGTCTGCTACAAAGACCCAGAAATCTCCCTCCAGAAACCTTTCCAAACCTCGCGAAAGGAAATTCGTGGTGGCGAAAAGGAGTTCGAAGAGAGAGGAAACAGATTCCGCAGTTGTTGCTTCACAGAAGTGTCTGAACTCTGCTTATGAGAGTCTCAGGGCTTCCCAAGAAGATTTTTTCAAGAATCGCAATAACATCGATGGGGTTGAAGAAGAGGAGGGGGAAAAGAAGAACCCGTTGGTAGAAACCCTAGAAGTTGAGGGTTTTGCATTGATTCGACTAAATGGTAGTAACCCAGTTGGGATCGAGCGTTTAGTTGAAATGGGTAGTTCTCAAATCAAGGAAAGACGTGGAAAAGTGATGAATTTGGTGAAGGCATTTGAGAGGCTTCTTACTACAACATCAAGTTCGAAAGAATTGGATCAAGAAAATGAGGAAAAAGCAGAAGATGATGAGAAGGAGATGGAATCAAAGGAACCCGAAACGCAGATCTCTTCGGCTTCATCCTGTCCATCGCCTTTTTTCTTTACATCACAGAGTTTAGGTTTGGACTCTGGAGTAGATAACAGTCATGGAAGGTTGGTGATTGGTTTACAGATGTCATTTTGTTCTCTTCTTCCTCTTCTTTATTTTTGTGAGTGAACTCAATTTGGATTCTAATTATGTTTGTTTTGAATTCTTTTTAGCGTCACTACTTCAACCAGGACTTCTGGGGGTGGTCGCAGAAGCAGGCGATCTGTATGCATTTGTGTTTTTGTTAAAGGATTAAATTGTTAGCTGAAATGATGACTTAAATTTTTAGGTTTCATGTTCTCCACTGCAGAGCTGTGAATCATCTGGGACCTTTTGTGGAAGTCATCGGAAGAGGAGGCAGCTCAAAGCAACTTCCCAAAAGCCCTTCGAGCTTCTAACAGAGGTGTGTGCAATGCTCCTCTTGCCTAAGGTGGTATCAATTGGTTTGAATCATCGCGCTTAACCATGTTATAGCACATAAACTGAGAGTTTCCATGGATATTGCTTCACTTAAATTCTTTAGTATGTTGCATATTCAAAATAGCAGGAAAGATGAAAACTGTAGTTGAACCTTTTTCTTATTTCATTTCAGAAAATATAACTCGGTCGCCTTTAAATCTTGCAAATTTAGTTTTAACCTTGCTAAAGGGTGCCAATGATGACGTAGTAATTCAAGTCTTGGCGGCATCTTTTATGGGGTAGTCTCTCACTAACCATGGGCTGGCTGTGTTTTGGAGTAAGGATTGGTAAGGTGGGTGGAGCAAAAGATTGTGCTTGTAATTTGCTGGTCAAGGAAATAAATTTTAACGTTTTTATATCCATGCCCTTATATAGAGAGTGATCCTCGTATAACGATATTTCATTAAGGCAACAATAAGGCAGTAAAGAAGTTTCACCAGCTGATTACAGTATTACACCCAGCCTCGTTCGAAGTGTATCTATGCTCCATAACCAAGTCGTATATCACCAGTTTTTTTTTCTTCTTTTGATTGTTTGTGTTACCGGCTATGTGGAAAGAGACGATTTTCCTCCTCTATTTCTTTAGTGAATACTTCCAAATTACAAGCCACTCATTAATATCCAAGTAGGCTGTGATTTCATAGGGCGATAACATACTGTGACCTAGAAAATACCTGCATAGATCACTTTATGTAAGTCATTAGAGTGATCACTTTAAGTAATCAATTAATCATGATCGTCATAGATCACAATATGTAAATCCTAGAAAATATCTGCAGTCTGCTCACAATATTTAGTTCGAGTAAAAAAATGTGGGGGTGAAACAAAAAAACATTTCCCACCGATGGCTGTTTTGTGAGCTACTTCACTCATTTAGATGCTTGCATAGTGGTGCATTTGCCAATCTTACAGTATAGTTTTGAGTTAACGTTGGTGTTTGACTTTGTTATTAGCAAAGGGGAAGAAACAAGGAAGAAGAATTCAGCAAAAAGGTACAACAAATGATGATAGAGGAGGAGAAGCAACGGATACCAATTGCGCAAGGTCTACCATGGACAACTGATGAGCCACAGGTGAGTACATTTCCCAAGGAAAGATACTGTAGTTTCAAAATGTCTGCTTCCAGTTGGTGTGCCACGTCAAACCCTGCTGAGTATGGTTTTGTGCACATTTTGTCATCTTTCAACGTAGTCAGAACATGATAATCACTGGTGTAAAGAATGAGGAAATCATTGGAAAATTGAAACCTTATTGCTAACAATCATGACTCATGAGGGAGCAGACTTGAAATGTTATTGACATTAACAGAGAATTAAAAAATTGTTGTGAATGTTAATATGCCAGTCAAGTCAATCTTCTTTCTTTTTGGTGTGCGAAACTGCCTAGTTGATTTGTACTTCTGTCATGTTTTGCTAGATGCCTCTTGAGCATATCTTGTACTATGTGAGTTTTAGTACCAAGTCTCTTATGCATGTGTTGGGCTTCTCAAGTGATTTTAAGTGCTGTGAGTTGTTCTGTACAGTACTTGGTTAAGCCTCCAGTGAAAGAAAGCACAATGCCCGTTGATTTGATGCTGCACAGCGATCTGAGGGCCATGGAGCGTACTGAGTTCGACCAACAGGTCCATCTCTAAGACTAATTTATTGATATTGTTTTTGTACAGCAGGCTTTCCATATGAGTTTACTCTATATGTTCTGCAATGCTTACAAGTTTCCAAAAGACCCTCCATGAACAAGTTTAATGTACTCTTTTGCCTTCTTGTTGCTTGTGCTAAGAGAGTTGATTTGTATTCTGTCTAGTGAAGAGGTTTTGGCCCTTTAGCGCAACTTTTAGGAAGTGGTATCTCATACTCATGCCAAATTGCATTAAGAAAGAAGGAGGTAGCATAGGGATAGCATTAGCAATAGGTTTAAGGACTTGTTAATTCTACCGGACCTTCAAACTGAATTTCGTTAAAATTGCTTCAGAACACATTCTTGTGTCATAGACTCGTAATTATGTGGTTCTCTCTGTAACTGTTGTATCTGGCACGAATCCTCTAGGTTGATTATATTGACCATTTTTTGGGGGGTTCATGATGATCAATCGTTCCAAAGCCAATATGATTCATCGCGCATCTAGGCATCTGGGCGTATCCTTAGTGCAAACGGTCTTGATTGAGGAAGAATACCTACTAAATAAGTGTGAAAAAAAGAGTCTAATATCTGGTTTCACTTTTCAACATGGCCTGCATATCAATATGAACACCGAGATTGGAAATTGTCTAATAGCCTAATATAACTTGTGTGGCAATTATTAACCAGTTGGATGCAATTTTTATCACAACTAAGTCCTAGTATCTGTACGTATGCTTGTTGAGTGGGTGACTAAAAAGGCCTCTTGATAAGATTATATTGGATACCCGGCAGCTGAATAACCCTTGAGCATTGTTCCTGTGTTGGCACATTAGGTGGCGGGAAAGATGAGCATCATTGAACAGTACAAGATGGAGAAGGAAAGACAGCAGAAGGTTCGTGACAGGAAACAGATTACGGTATTTTTGGTGATATAAGTTTGGTATTTTACTGATCTATGCCTATTCAATATTGATCTGTAGTTAGCAGAAGAAGAGGAAATTAGGAGGCTGAGAAAGGAGCTCGTTCCAAGAGCTCAACCGATGCCCTATTTTGACAGGCCTTTCGTCCCAAGGAGGTAACAGCTCACTGGTTTTCATTTACTCAGAACATAATTCATGGATACATTGACATTTTCTGAGCTATAAATCATTTGAGTGATGGATTCCTGAACTTGTTGAAGATTCATATCTGTCGTTCAGGTCGGTGAAGCATCCTACCTTGCCCAGAGAGCCAAAGTTCCATTTACCAGAGCAGAAGAAGATCAAGTGTGTCATATCATGTTGAAATGAGGGAAAAGAAGAGATGCAGAATTTTAATTCGATATCCATTCCTTGTCGTCAGTCGCCGAATAATGGCAAATTGTTCTCTTTGTACTTTCCAATATTCTCTTTCTGTGCATATGAAGCAATCAATTTAGTTTGCAGTTTTCGTGGAACGAGTGATGATGTGCAGGCACAAGTGCGTATTCTTTAGTGAATATCTTGATGACATTGTATTGCGACATGCTACTTACACTATTTCTCTCTCTCCATCACTCTGCAGTTCTATACCTGCTCATTTTTTCTGCACTTCCCCAGAAGATTATAAAATGTATGCAAATACTAGTTTTAGACGCCGTGTGAAGCACGCAGCCACGCGCGCTCATTGGTAGAACTTATTATGAACCTATCTTCATCTCCAACCCACCAACAAAACCACTTTTGAAGCAAAAATATTCAAAGGCTTGCAAAAAATACAAAACAAGTGAGCTGAACTTGAACATAAATAAACCTAAAAGATCATACAAGTAAGGATAAGACTGTAATCACCAAACTTAAGTAACATGAACTGATTCCAGCACATACTTGGGATAAAATATGTCGAAACGAAAATATAGCATACCCTATTGGATCAATATCAAATTCATTTGCGTGGCGAGCAATAGCCCCGCTGCTTTGCAAAACTGACATCAATGTCTTCCATGCCTGTTACTTCCACCACAAATCCTCTGCAACCAACTCCAAGACCCTGCCTCGGGTATATCTTCCTTGCCACAGAAGCTCCCATATAAAAACGAATCAAGAACCATCAAACCGCAACAAAAACAACACATTTCGAATGAACCTGGGTCTATGTTCTAACAAAAGGGGAATTGGGGAAGGAAGTGAACCAATCCAAGTGAAATCCCACATCTGTTGAACAGTTCTTTGAAACTAAATGCTAGTTACTTAACCATATAAGCACAAAAAAGTTTAAATTCACAAAGACTTGATATGCCCATTGCCCATAGCCACCGTAAATTACTGAAATCAAGTCATCATTAGAGTATTAGACACTGAAATCATACAACATTACAAAGAAATGGATCACCAAAGCAACTCCACAAATGCTCCATGAGATCAAATCTAAGTGTCATATTTGTCCCTTCATTGTGAACTCTACTAAGGCGAGAGGACATGCACGCAACCAGAAGAGCTGGGTCTCGAGCGTATTCTGGAGAGGAGATAGTCTCGTCTTGTGGAGGTATCCAACTTTCAATATTGATGTCGCGCTCATCTTCAATGATCATGTTGTGTAGTATGATGCATGTTTTCATTATCCTACAAAAGTCCTCCTTTTTCCAATTACGCACAGGTCCTTGTGTTATACCCCATCTTGTATGTAACACGCCAAATGCTCGTTCAACGTCCATCCTTGCATCCTCTAGTTTTTTAGCAAAAAGCCTCTCTTTTTCAGTTGTTGGCTGTGAGATGGTTTGAATCAGAGTAGCCCAATGAGGATACATACCATCAGACAGACAATACCCCATTGTGTACTGACGCCCATTTACAACGTAATTAGCAGGAGGCATTCTACCACGGACGAAAGTGTCGAAGAGCGGGGAATGATCTAAGACATTCACATCGTCATGTGAAAGCATGCCAACAAAAGAATACCAAATTGATAGATCTTTAGATGCAACCGCCTCCAATATAAGGTTTGGCTTAAGGTGAGGACTCTTGTATGGGTTGTGCCATTTAACGGGACAGTTTTTCCATTCCCAATGCATACAATCTAAGTACCCAAGCATACCTGGGAAGCCTCTGTCCTCCCCTTCAGTGAGAAGACGTGCAATATCATGTTCATTTGGTTCGCGTAAGTATTGCCCCTCGTATAACCTAATGAGGGCATCACAAAAGCGGTTCAAACTCTCTATTGCAGTACTCTTGCCAATATCTAAGTACTCGTCACATTGATGTTTGGAACAACCATAAGCCAGTATACGTATTGCAGCTGTCACCTTCTGTATGGAAGAGCACCCAAAACGTCCAGCAGAATCCTTTTTTTGGATAAAGTAATTATCATGTGCTTGAACATCCTTCAAAATACGAAGAAACAATTCTTTACGCATTCGGTATCGTCTACGAAACTGGTCAGCTGGATAAGTACAATCCTCCGCAAAGTAATCTCTCCATATCTGTCGGTGGCTTCCCTCTCGATTACGCCTTATATATCTTCTCTCGCCCGGTTGTGATAGTAGTGCTAGCATTTCTGGTGCAACAAGTAAACTCATCATCTGCTGCATCCGTTTACGATGATGGTGAGAAACTGTCTCCTGATCCTCTTCGGAAGAACTCTGGTCAGTGGATGAACTTGAAGATGAGGAACTAGACTGAAGAACAAACAGTGAACCATTAGATAATTTAACATGTAAAACGACAGTTAGACGAAGGAAATGGAGTAGAAGAGGAAATCGGTGGTTTTATAAATGTTTAACATGGTTGGAGAAACTGATATGGCCACTGGTTAGAGCATAGGATTATAGGAGTAGTTGTTGGTATTATATTATAGATAGCCAACACCTATTACAAGAATCACCGAAGGTGGTAGCCCAGATGACTGGGTATGCCACACTCCCAGAACGGAGACTTGGGTTCGAGTCTCACCAATGACGGGAGTGGTGCTTATGCCATTTGTGTACCTAGGTGGTGCTGTGGTGATGGCCTGTCCTCACGGACAATAGCTATGACTCGAACCGGACATTCCAAAGCGGGTATGTAGCCCTATGGTCATGCCCAAGGAGAGTTGCTACAAGGGGAGTTGCTACGTTGGTCACCTCCTCCCACCCATTTTGAAGATTAAAAAAAAAACTTTTAAAAGACAGAGATGGGTCCCCTTTAATAGATGTGTACATTTGCAGCTAGTGAATTTCACTACTAATGCACGCATATTGTTACTTACAGTTCGCTTGTAGAATCAATTTGTTCACAAATGAGAACATAAAGCCAGAACCCCCCAAAATCCAACAAGAAATCTAACGTTAAGCACGAATCTGAGGCCTGTATATACCACTTCATCGCTTGCTACCCGAGAGAAATTAACAGAGCAAAGTAAGCAAAAAAAAAAAAAAGAAGTAATTTTACATGTTAGCGTTGTTCCGTATTGGGATGCAAAACCCACAATCTCGTTCTGTATGATATCTTTCTCCTCTCGGGGAAACCAAACGGAGATTCAACAAGCGGTTCAGAAATGAATACACGAAGGAATGAATATATACCTCGGCAGGTCGCTTGAGGTGTGCCTTGAAAACCTCGTGAGGCGAGACATCTTTCACGTTGTTCGAGGCCGCCATGGCTGACTCAAAAGGACGGAGTCCCGAGCGCAACGGGAAGAAGAAAGTGTTGCAGGCTAGATGGAGATTGCTCCTCAGGGTTTTGGTATGGTTCGGTACATTGGTAACTCGGCCCGAAGAATGACTCGTTGGGGCAATGACAGTGACCTTTGTTTGTTTAAATTTGTGAAAGTAATTTTTGATGTAACGAGTGATAATGCGTGGAGAGAGTTAGAGAGAAAAATGTATCGAAAAATATGTAAAGAGAAAAAAAAGATAAAAGTTAAACCAAATAAGGTGAGTGTGGATTTGGGGTGTTTCACTCTTTTTGAAAAAGAATTTAAAAAAAAAAAATTTCAAATTTAAAAATTATGTATCTATATAAAGTAATTTTTTTAACAATATGAATCTTATTTAATAAAATTTATTAAAATTCTTTAAATGATGTAAAAAAAATCAAAAAATTATTTTTATTTCATTATACTACTATATGAATTTAAAATTAACTTCTTTTCGAAGATTTATAAAGAAATTAGAACGGGCCTTACTTTAGCTCCTATGTTCGATGTACTGTACATAGGAAGCAACAAAACTCCTCTTCCTTAAAAAAAAAAAAAAAAAAATTTAATCTATCGTGGGTACAAAACCTCATTATTCCACCATCGTCCATTAAGAGCCCACCGAGTGTCTATTATTATAATCTGAACTGTTTATATTATAAGACCTGTAATATAATATTATCATACAAAAAATCAGCTTCATTGAAAGTCGATAGATATGTCAAAATTTGAATTTTGATTTATAAAATAGACGATCTGATTTCTGTCAATAATAATGATAAACTGTCCATGTCCATTTTACAAAGTAAAATTCAATTTTTGATATTCCTATCGATATCCGATCAAGTTTATTTTTTTATATGGATACACTTTCATGTGGAGTTTACAATATGAACGGTTCAGATCAATAATAAACACATGGTAGGACTGAAAAGGTTGGTTGTGAAAAAGTGAGAATTTTTTACCGCCGGTGGAAAGAATTTAATCTCATGAAAGAGATAAGCCCATTATTATAGAGTAGAAACAAGAAAGAAAAGAAAAACCCTCTATAGGAAGAACGCCCACAGGCAGCCGCACTTGGTTAGGTGTACGATGAGATTTGCCTCCAAAATTTATCGAGGTGTATGTCAATTAGTCCAAACATCTTACTAGTTATTAAAAAAAATCTCCATGAGTACTAGTCAACGGACTAGGGGTTATGTTGATAAAATTAAGAAAGTAGGGTCAAGTATCGGGTATTGTTTCGGGTCGGGTTCCAGTAACGCCGGTATATGAAATATGACTTTTATTCTGAATTTTTCTCGAGCGTACTGCGAATCACCACCATATCTCCTCCACACTGCTCTCTAGGGTTTCCGTCCCGTTCTCCAATTCCCGCGCTCCTTCAGTGTAATCCGAGCTACCGTTGCTCCACAACCTCTGGTAATGTGATTCCTTTATTCAATCTTTACTCTCAACTGACTAATTCCCTTTGATCTGTTTTCCCCTATTTGACGAGAGAAAAAAGTATCGAATTTTCCCCCCAAAATAATGACTGGTGCAAATGGGGTTTTTCCCCGTACCAAAATAGTGTTTTCGACTGAGGAATTGTTCACTTGGTCAAATGCTTCTTTGTCGGTTAGTTGTTGCTTTTGTTCAAAGATTGGTGCTTTGTTGAGCTTTCGTCGACTTATTTTACATATTGGTCCGATTGCTTGGGGAAATTGGAAATTTGCGTACTTTCCGGTTATGCCATTTTTTGCTAGAAGTAACTCAGAACAAAGGAAATACTACTTCGGAAAAAGCACATTCATAGAATTTAAGATGTTTCAATTTTGCAAGCATAACACATCAAATTATATACTCCCTCCGTCCCAAAAAGGTTGTCCGGTCCGCAAAACAAAGACTTAAAAATAATGCATTTTTTAAATCAAATAAAATTCGAACTTTTTTCCTCTGGTTACCAGATATCAATGAGTTCTTTTTATTTATCAAAATATAAAGTGCAATTTTATTGACAAAAACGTAATTTTTTGAAGTCCTCCGCAGACAATCTTTTTGGGATGGAGTATGCAGTATATCGCAAAGAGTGATTTTTAAAACTGTCCATTTACCCATTTACATTCCTGGGGAAATCAAACTGGTTTGCTTCGGTTCTCTTATCTTTCTGTAGAAACTCTAAATATAAGATAGTAAGTTTTTTGGTGTAAATAAAGAAAAGAAGTGTACCGTTGTTTTACATCTTTAGATATCATGATCCTTATTCAGGCTTGATGTTGTTTGTCATCTGTTTTCAGGCAAGTCATCCACTGGATCATCATTCAATGGACTCTCGTAAGTATTTTTGCCGTGTCTGATCTATCTATTATTTTATCTACTGCAAGGAGATTGTTGTCTGCAGTAGTGCTAGAGAAGTATAATTTTTTCTCAAGCCCTCCACCGTGGTTCCTTTGAAAGTTTTTGTACGAACACAATCCATAGAATCCCTTTGAGATTTTTATAGTGCGATTCTACTTACTCTCTGTTTACACTTTAATGCACATGTTTATGTTTAGATGTTTCCATGTCACTAATGGTTGGTTTATGTATTTTGGGTTGTGAAGAACATGTAGTCAGAGGTTCAGAGGTTTTTGTTGGTGGTTTGGCCCGCAATATAACTGAAAGCAAGATTCGTGAGGTTTGTCGTTTATTCATAGATTGCATCTTTTTGAGTAGCTTTTAGATAAGTTCCACCTTGGTGCCAACAATCAGGGGTTCTTTGAGGTCCAATCCCACATTGAAGTGTACTTGAAATCCTTGAGTATTGGTGTTACTTAACCTGTTAATCTTGCTGGTGATTGGTTAACTTTATCGGATTTAACTCTGCATGCTTGCAAATTAAATTGTTGACATTGTGTCTTTTTCATCTTATATATGCATTCGTCATATTATTTTTATTTTTTTGTAGTTTGGTGAAGAAAAAACTGAATATTACCCTTTTCAATTAAGTGCATCGCTTCTTGTAGGGCCCACAATAGTTGGATCTATGAAGCCAACACTTAGTTATGGGACTAAGGCTTGTTTGTTGAGTCGAGTAACGAAACAGTGAGTCCTACAAACTAGATGATGTATTTGAGTGTATCTATATCACTACATCCTTCACTCTTCTAGTTTAAGCGCTATTGGTGTATTATGTGACAAGAAGGTACCCACACAATTGAAGGGAAAATTCTATGGAACTGCCATAAGACCAGCGATGCTTTATAGGACAGAATGTTAGCCTATTAAGAAACAACATGTGAGCAAAATGAGTGTAGCGGAAATGAGAATGTTGAGGTGGATATGTGGTAAGACTAGACGTGACAAGATTAGAAATGAAACAGTGCGTGAGATGGTAGGTGTAGCACCTATAGAGGAGAAGTTGAGAGAAAATAGGCTAAGGTGGTTTGGGCATATCTACCGTAGACCGGAAGATGCAGTAGTTAAGAGAGCGGATAGGATAGCTCTAGGTAGCAATATTACGGGGAGGGGTAGACCTAAATTGATAGAGCTCAATGGAGGAAATGGATTCATGTAGCCGACCCTAAGTGATTGGGACGTAAGGCTCGGTTTGGTTTATGTAAGCCCCCATTGGATTCTTGTCTAGATATCTTTGCTGGAAAGGGATAGAGAGGCTTCAAAGGGACTTCTTCTGGGGAAAAAATTGTGAAGAATTTGAAAATCCCTTAGTGAATTGGGGCATCGTTCTCTCTGCTATCCGAATGAGATTTAGGAATTAGGATGTTGGATCCTCGGGAAGGTGCCTTAGTAAATTTTGTTGTGACACGGAGAGCTGTTGGAGAAAGTTCGTGGCTTGTAAATATGGCATGATGTGGGGAGAGTGGATACCTACATATTTATCGGTCTTTGGGAAGTCTCGTAGAAAGGATTTGATGAATTAGGCAGTTATTTATGGCGGGTAAAGGGTAAGAATTGGGAGGCATAGATGGTGTGAAGAGGATACTTTAGTAGAAGAATTCTGTTTTCAAGATATGGTGGGGCGGGGAAGTGATGCCACGGTAGCAGTGCTTGCATGTTGTTAGGGAAGCACTTTGAGGTTGGGAGATTAACAAATTAGAGGCTGTTCTTGCTTCCGTGTACAGTTTACCTAACATGGGTAGGGTTGACCATATAACTAGCTAAAGCATCTGTAGATCAAACAAGTACAAGGTGCCGCTTTCTTATCATATTTTGGAGGTAGTGTTGAGACCTTTCACGGTAAAGGGATTTATAAATCTAACAGCCCTTCGAATTTGTTTTTCCTTGCAGTTGCTGAAATTTCTCCTATTTGACGATATGTTTCATACTCCCTCTGTCTCTCATTGTTAGCCCTTCATCCCATTATTGGATGTCCCAAAATGCAAGTCATGTACTGTTGTTTGAAAAGTCAAAGAAAAAGTTGGTCAATTCCCAATATTACCCCTTATCAAGTGCTTGTGAATGCTATTATCAGAACAACTCCATCAACTATGAAATATTCAATTCGAGGCCTAATATGTTATGTAGTGCAAAACCTTGCACAAAATCAAAGATGAAAGTACTACGACAGTTAGTAGATCTCAAAAAGCCAGATTGCTATCAGGAATTGGCCCAAACAAACTCCATAGCTTGTCATTAACTTCAGTTAACAGTTCATGAGTACCTCTGGTCCCAGTCTGTGAATTAAACCCCACACTCAACGCAGTGTGAAAATTCTTATGAGAACCTTCCAGGTAAAATGATATATTCGTTTCTAATTATGGGTTTAAAGGCCAAACAATAAATGGCCTCATTGTGGGAGCAAAAAAGAAAGAGAGGAAAAAGAATTCATTTCCCCAAAGAAGACTCATAGTATAACTTAAAATATTTTTTTGGCAGGTACTCAACCCTGGACTGTTTCAGTAGTTCAACATAATATTAGACGGTAGTCAATATTTCAATATGACATTCCATCTAAAATAAGTGCTCCTCAACACAATACTTATACAATATTATTGCTCGCTAAAGTTATGTTGTAAGTTGTAACATTTCATCAAAAGTTAATTGCTCTTTATCTGCACATATGAGTCGTTCTCACCGGGAAAATGTCACCTACCCACATCAAACCAACGTTGTCGAGAACGCATTAGACAATGCACATCAAACCAAAATTGAAATCAAAGGCGATGCTTCCCGTTGGAAATAATAAAGATTCTTTACCTGATCATTAAACATAATAGTGGGATCTCTTTATGGGGTAATGTCACCCGTATACATCAGAAAGTATCCCGAGCCAAAAGCAAAAAACACTACACTCAAGAATCAAAATTCCTTACGATATCTGAAAAGTTGTACCTCCCACCCCATCCCAAAGAACAAAGATAAAACAAAACAAAAACACTCACCTAAAGTAAAAACATCGTTTCAACTTAGTAAGGGGTTGCTCACTTCCGGCACAATAATGGCAATTCCATTCTCTAAAAATAATCTACATCAAATACAATAGAGTTGCTTTCCGTGGTTTTCTCCTTTGATTTCCTAGCCCTTCTTTGATAGAGCATGAGCTTAACCAATGACCCAGCGAAAACCCATTGAATGCCCCCCAAAAGCAACAAAATCAAAGCCCGCATCTCTCGGACTTCAAATTTGCTTTTCATAGTGACGTACCACTGTAGGAGAAATACTTTACAGTAGTTAATACTCATACCACAAGGTTGGCCATTTTTTGGATTTTGGGATTCCAACTTTTGAAGATGGAAATCAGGACATACTAGTAATGCTCTCAAATTCAAAGTTAAAGGCATTTAGCCCCAATGGTACCCCTTGATTCCTACCTCACATGTAATTAGAACGCTACTTATTGGAAATATATGGGAACGAGCATGCCCTAATTACTTTTAAGGTAGAAGTTTAAGAATTATGAACAAGATGCTTTATCTAGTAGACTGAGTCAATGTATGTGTTCTGCATGACTAGATCATATCTGTTTTCTTCTTGACTCTAGTATCTGCCCTTAACGACATATATGTGTCTCTGTTAGGTATTCTCTACTTGTGGGGAAATTGTCGAAGTACGTCTTATTAAGGATCAAAAAGGCGAGCTGAAGGTTCTTCTCCTCTTGGAAATATTTTGTTGTCTTGCCCTTGCTTTAAGTTTTGTATTACGTTCTTCAGTTGATTGTCCAAAAACGATCTTTTTGACATTTGGCTTTCTTGGTCATTTGTTACACAGGGGTATTGCTTTGTTCGTTTTGCGACGAAAGAGGCTGCTGACAAAGCTGTAAAAGAAAAATCTGGAATCATGGTAAAAGAAGCCAGCGGACAGATTAAGCAGATATTAGAATTTCATGGGAGGACTAGTTATTTGCTCAATTTGTGAAGTATGAAATAAATTTTCTTTTATGTGCCTCCACCCCAAAAGTTAACCGAATCGGTGAGCAATGCAATGGGTTTTCAAATTAGAAAAACAATTCTTCTGTTAGCGATGGGGGAAAAAGTGTAAGTTTGATAGCATGGTATGTAAGTGCCATATCTTCTTTTAATAAGAATTCAGTATAACTTTGGGGTTGCATTATTTTTATACCAGGATTTGTAGAAATAGAAGCTTTGTAGCCTTTTGTTTTTAAGGTTCTGAAACATGAAGGTAGAACTTCAAAGGGACACATACAATGTTATAACCGACATTTATAGAAACTAGGTTTGTGGTACTAATGGGAGCCTTTTGATTCTAGCATACTACTCACTTGGGTAAGAACTAGGTCATTCGTTTTGGGTCTGAGCTCATGAATAATGGCATAGAGATGTTAGGTTATAATTCTTTTGGGGTGTGAGCTCATGAATAATGAGTTGGAGATGATAATAGGCTTATTACATCACTTGTATTAACTGCTTCGATTTCATGTTATATGACTATATGTGCTACCATTCTGCAAACAAATGTTTGTTTTATCTTCATTTGGTACAAATCAACCAGAAATTATTACGACTCTATCTAGTACTCCCTCTGTTCCAAAATGAAAGACTTTTTTTTGAAAGCGTGTCATTTTTAATTGCTTATATCTTTCAATATGAATGTTAAAAAAATATGCAATATGGATCTTGTTTGACAGATGTTAATTAGTTCTATTAAACAAAGTTTTAAAATCACATAAAACTTCATTAATCGAAAGATAAAAGCATTTTAAAATGACACGAAGTTCCAAAAAGGTCACTCATTTTGGAACGGAGGGAGTAATATTTTCCCAATAGGTAAAAATCATCCCCTTTTCATTCTTTATATTTTTTTTGTCCTTTGTCTTCAAAACTTACCAATCATCCGTGAGCAATATTTTTGGTGGCCACAATGTCTGCTTGAACAATTGTAAGCATTCACAAATCACAATGTGGTAAATAGGAGCAATATGTTCATACTCGGTAACTTTCCTTTTATCCTTCTCTTTACATTTGCATGTGGTTGATAAAAGTTGACGAATTCGGTTTCCAGTTTCTGTTGTACATTTAGCAATATCCCCCAGAACCATTACACGGCCACCACAACCATTACAAAATTGTGCTCTGAAATCAATGAAGACTCGGAGAGAGACCCTTACCTGAATTTGATATATTTCAAGAATTTCAAAAGCTCTCTACCCAACTTTTGTGTCAACTTTGATGCACTGCAATTACCATATTTCTCAATTTTGAAGGAATGTTAGTATCAGAATGGTGTTACTTAGAGTTGAATTAATTGTTTTCTTGTCCTATCCTTTGTATTCAATGGTTCATATTATCTCGTCTGGCAAACAATATTGGTGTCAAGCATCCATTTTCCTATTTTCTCTTTACTTTAGGTTTCTCTCTAAGCTTTCAAGGATTTTAGAGTAAGTTTTTACCCAAGATATTGTCATTGAGTTTAAGGTAAATGGTAAAAATGGTTACATAGGCCTAATTGAGAAAATGTCCACTATTTGAAACCTGTTCTTTAAATGGGTTGACTTCCCATATATTGGTCTATTACACCATTGTACTTGAAATTGTGGCATTTTTGGTGGTTGTCTATGTTGTTAATCTCTTTGAATCTTTATGTTTCAGTTGGAAGGGAAAAAGATTGGCGTTCTTCCATCAAATGAACAGAATTCCTTATATCTGGGAAACCTTCGCAAAGGTTGGTTTCATGTTTTATGAATGATGTTTCCAATATCTAAGACACGTTTCCTAGTGGCAGTGCTATGTACTCTTTGTTTTGTACTTTTGAAGTTCTTTGCATCTCAAAGCAAGAAGCATGGGTTCTTTTGCTGCCCTTTTCATGCTTTCATGGTTTTCTCTTTGAGCCAGTTTTAAGCTACATTGGAATCTTGTTTGGGCCTCTTCTATTGCTTTCATTGTTTTGTTTTATCAGCTGGTGCTAATTAACTCAATTCCCTGGTAAGTTATCTTGTTCTATTTTTTTGGGTTTTTTATTTATTTATAAGCAGTGAAGTTTATAGAAAAGACATCAAGAGGGTGCCACCAACGTACTCAAGAAAGCCAATGGAATCCTACACATGAAGAAACCTAAACCAATTTGTTAAATAACCCGGTACTCCACTCTATACCCGGGAAAAAAAAAAAAAAAACAGACAAGGGTACGATTTGCACACCCTTGACTCCCAACTATGCAAACTAGAAAGAAAAAAACTCTTAAGCCTAAACATAGGCCTATCTACTATTTTGCTCTCCAAATAAGCCACATCAAGCAAAGTGGGATCAAAATCCGGAGCTTCTGTCTTCGTCTACCCACTCTAGCTCCGAACCATACTTGAATCAGTTCCACCACGGAAAATGGAAAAGCTCAAGACATGTTCCCACTTCCCCCATACAAGTACCATAGCCCATAGCTCCCTCGCAACCGGACAATGAAAAACAAGTGCTACAGATTCTCCATCTATCAAGCGCATGCAACACCGATTAACAATTTTCCTTAGCTCGAGGGAAAGCATATGATAGTACCTCCAACCAAGTCTTGGTTGAAAGAATTTCATTTGGAAGACATGTTTGCCACCGGAATCCCCAAAGCCCTGCATGTTGTATACCCAATTGGGGCCAAACAGCTCGTCCATCTATCTTATTTATGTGCTTTTGTTTCGGATGAAACCTTTCTTGTTACAGTGTTGAAATTTCAAACTTCTTTCTGTAGTCACTCTATTTCAGCGTATTGTTCATCCTCAGGATCCTGATTTACCTTTTCATGCCAATTAAAGCTTCTTATTTCTGTGATATTTTTCATCCTTGTGCCTCATACTTTTCTTTGTCTCCCAAGATATCATTTATTGATGCTAATCTGTTCATATGTTTTAGATTGGAGTGCTGATGAATTTGATAAACTTGTACATCAGGTAGGCATTCTAGTGGCTTACTGTAAATTGATATTTACTCAGCTTGCATTTGAAGAGGCTATTTTATCTTTGCTTCATAGGCTTTTCCGGATGTTGTATCTATTGATCTTGCAATGCCCTTCAGTAGTGGAGATTCTGCCCCTGGTCAAAAGCAACAAAACCGGGGTTTTGCTATTGTGAAATTCTCATCTCATGCTGTAAGTTGCCCTTTTTTGGGACATTGATCACACCGCGCTTTTATCTTCGAACTGTTCCCCTTTGTGACCATTGCATAGTGTTAATTTGACTCGCTTGTTCCATCTGAAATCATACAGGGTAGAAGCTCAGGTCCGTGGTTCTGGTTCTGGTTGCAGCTTCGTTTTTTTTTCCCTTTCTTCTCTCTTAAAGAAGTTAAAATTTATTAAAAGTTTCTGAAACCGTGAACCTCCTAATATAAAGAATCTTATTTCTTCTCAGAATTCAGATTCAAATTGTGGGAAGGATTAACCTGCTACCCCCGAAAAAGCCCCCAAAACCTTCTTAGTCGGCTGCTGTGCTAACTCATAAAACTGCTAATTTACTATCTTCCCAATTGCTCCAGCCTACAGAGCAGCAGCTGCACCTAAGTCTTCTTTTTCCCATTAATCCTTCTATCTGAAACTAAGCATCAACTCCATCAATATTCTTACAATTATGTAGAGGTTCTCCTACAAAAACAGCAAAAGGGGCTGTGTAATGAAGTGATTATCAATTCCCTAGCTGCCTTACGTCTAAATACCAGTTAAGAACCTTTTATCACTTTCTTATGTGGCAAAATGTAATCTTCCCATTGAACTGGCCAAACTAAGAACTGCACATTGGACAAGACTTGCTGCATATTGGACAAGCTCCCTTGATGCACTGTTAAAAATTTCCGGAACTGAAGATTTTCCAGAATCTTAATGCACGTTACCCAACATTTAGCGTTCCGAATAAAATAATAGAGGTGTACTATATGAAAATCACAAATCCCTTAATCATGAAACATGATGTCAACATTCACTAAAATTTCAAACCTTGCATAGGTTTCACCCATCGTTCTTCGTATGTTGTTTTCTAACACTCTGTTTGGGAGAGTCAAATATGCATAACCTTGTCCTGTTTGTATGAGCATTAAGACTCGGGAAGTGCAATAAAATATTGGCCATATAGATTTAGACATGTATGTAGATATGCGACTGGTTAGGTGATTTTGATGTTCAATCAATTTTAATAAGTATAAAAATTTTTTAACGAGGACATGGGACGCAGGGACGTTGTGTATTGACACTGAATAAATATAGAGTGATTAACCCAAAACTATGACCGAAAATATATTCCAGAACCATAGCAAAATGGTACCAGATCCAGTATGTCTATTCTTGTGAGAATTAGATTTAGAAATATGTAATAATATATGATTCAGGTGTCCGTGAGGGGTTGGGTGGGCTTTTATATCAAAGACAATGAGTTTAACTTCCTTTTTACCATCACATTGTGTTTGTTTTCATTATTCAAAAGTTGAGGTTTTCCTGATGATTGATCTTTTCTTGGTTATAATTTGTAATTTCTTGATGCGAATATTCTGTTAGTGTTGCTCCAAAGTTCTAATCTCATTACAAAATCTTGTGATTCTTTGACAGCAATTGCTACCGATGGGGGTATGTTTGGATCTGGCACAAATGATTCCTATTAAGTACACAATATTATCAATCATTAGCAATGTGAATATACATGGAAAGACATTTGAATTAACTGATATAAACTCCATCAGCAATGGGGTGTACATTATTGTTTAGTTCTGAATTCTGGCAAATAACGATCAGTCGTGGGAATTCTACATGCTGGTCGCCCCTAAACTGTTTCATGGATTAAATAAATCTGTACTCAGTCAGGGAGAATTTCATTTGTGCCTGATACTCCTATTTTCATTGTTTTTCCTCCACCTCTGTATTCTTGTCCGAAACCGTAAAGAACTTCTCATATTGCCCTATTTTTCCCTTCTCTGAGGTGATGGTTCATTTGTTCTGACATCCCTTCCTTTTATGCAACCCAGAGTGTTTTTGACATTTCTACTAATGCTTTACTTCCAACTTTTGACAGTTCTAATATTCTTATGTTTTCACTTGGAGTTACTGGTGCCGGGTTTTTGGTATGAATCATTCCTATTGTGGCATAGCTCCTTTTTGCTTTGTTATCGGACTGTCACTTCATGCTGGTCTAGGTGTCGGCTGTCTTAAGTTCTCTTGTTTCTAATGGGGTGAGCTATTGACGTTCAATCAATCTCACAAATACCTTAGTAAAGGGTCGTCCGAGTTTGATTTTTCTACTAAATGAACCGAACCTGAGCCTCAACTTTAGGCTCGTTTAAAAAATGAGCCGAACCTGAACTAGACGGTATTCGGCTCGATTATGCTCGCAAACCAAGAGTATACACATATCATGAGAATTTCATTTATACAATTGAGTACAACTTATGTAATGTGTATATTTATAAACTCATATGCGTACATAATGAAAATTTTATAACTTTTATACGTACTATAAACATATAGATGAATATGTATTTATAATTTCATTTAAGTATGAACTTATTTATTTACATAATAAAAAATTATTTGCAGCTCTACTTATCAAAAATAAAATAAAATAATTTGCAGCTCTAGACCTGAATGAGAGCGGAATTACCTCATATTTTTTGCTCGTTAAGGGTCGTGAACAAGCTCGAGTTTGACTCAAACGTAAACACCAAATTTTCATTGCGCTAGAGCTCAAGTTTGCTAAAAACTTAACAAACGAACCTGGACATTCTAAAATTTGGCTGGATTCAGCTCGTTTGCAGCTCTCGGTACAGTCCAATTTCAAGTTGATTTCATTGAATGAAGTGGAACTTTTTGGGTGTATAGCTTTCCGTTATAATCATATCCATTTTTGAGCAATTGTGAATCCTCTTATTCAATCTCAGACTCCACATTCCACGGTGCTAGTGGCTTCTCTTCTTTTCTCTTTCAGTTTCATGTTACCCGCCGAATGAGTCATCTTTGTGAATGCTTTGATCTAAAGACCAAAGTTTCCCTCATATAGATTGTGGTTTGAATTAACCTAATTTTCCTCTTCCAAAATGTATTTTCTTATCTGAAGCAGGCAAGTAGCAGGATTGCTCGAAATACTACCAAAAAGTTGATATCAATGACTTGAGTAGCTACGAGCACTCAAAATATAATAAGCATTGATGCATTATCTTGCATCTTTGTACATTGACGCCCCTAAATATATGAATTCCTTATCCAGCATACCAATATTATCTCTGAATATAGATGTCAAAAGCTCATCAGATCAAACGATCATACGCTCCATGCTTCTAGAAATTTGAACCTTCCTCCTTGGAAATTCTAAATAACAGGCTGCTGCACGAGCACATCGTTTAGGGTCCAACTCAGATTTCATTCTTGCTGCTAATTGTCACCCGGCTGTAGAATGGGCTAAGGACGAACCTGACATTAATCCGGAAGAACTTGCCAAGGTAAATTGTTCATAGTATTGTTGGACTTCAAAACAAACCCGGTGACTTTGTGTCAGTTACAACTTACTCTGCCTTGTCATTTTTGGATTTTTGTTCAGATAAAAATAGCGTTTGTTCGGAACCTTCCTGCCAATGCCGATGAAGACTACTTGAAGAAATTGTTTGAGCCCCTTGGAAAGGTCTGTCGGATTACGAACTTGATTCCAGTAAACATAATTATGTATTTCAAAACAAGCTACTGTACATTCATCTATTTTTCAGTTGGACAGAGTCGTACTATCCAAGAAGAGCCGCTCCCCAGTTGGGTTTGTTCACTTCGCTGAACGATCGGTAAGTTGCATATCTTACTGCAAAAAGTTTACCGGCTAGATGCCACTTAAGGGCTTCTGGCATTGTTTTTCCTTTTCCCTGAAACTTTCATGTGTTAAATTTTTTAGTAAGTTGTATATTTTTGTGATCGGATTTGACGGCTTCCATTTCTAGTAAAATTGTAGTTACTACTTTGATATGTTTTGCATATAGAAACTAGAAATTGCTTAAGTGGTCAAAATGTACTTGCTTTTCTTTTCTTGATACATACTGCAGTTCAAACTATGTGTTTCTAGTTGTAGACCAATACACCAATGCTCTTCTCCTAGAATAGCTATCACAACAACAGTTTATTTCACATTGAATGAATCAAACATTTAAAGTGAAAATTTGGTCGTTGGAAGACGATGCAGGACAATTAAAGAAGATTAAAGAACAAGAGAACCTCGTGCTGTTAGGCATCTGCACGATACCCTAGAAATGCGCACTTAGGGGAAGCAATGCACTACACCAATACAAGAAAGAAAGATTCTTTTCATGAAGAACTCAAATACTCTTGTACAGCAGTCTATTTATCGTTGAATCATCCCAATCAGAAACTACAACACATCAATAACAAAACCCATCTAGTCCCCAATCAGATTCATTGGGGGTATGGACGAGGGAGGATTGGAGACAGATCTAACCTTAGGCAATATTTGCACAAAGTGGTTGCTCTCAGCTAAATCAGAAACTATCAAACTACAGAAAGCATAATTATGTGAAATCCATAGTAGATGAAGTTACTTGGATGAAATCATAGGTGTCAAACTATGAATCGATCTAGAATCAAAATGGTCATTTTCCGAATCGTGAATTGCTGTGTTTCAGTCATGATTTCTATCATATGTTAAAATATAATGATGTATTTGAATGACAAAAATACAGTCTGAATGTAAGAAGCTTGTCTTAAGTGATGAACTGAGGATCACATGGTGTCTTGGTCTAACAGGGAAGACCCTTGCTTTTATTGCAAAGAATGTGGATTCGATGAATACCGTTTTTGGCTAATATAACCATTTTAGGGTCTTTATAGTTTTAATATTTTGTCTTTTGTCTCTGTCTCCCTCTATTACATTACTTATTTTGCCATGACTATTGATGCATATGTGTTCAAATTTATGCAATAATGCAAACAAGAAACATGAACGTGCCATGCTTATTGATAGATTTAACCATTTCTATATTGATAGATTTAACCGTTTGTAAGCCCACATTTTGTCAACTGCAAAACAACATGAATGCACCAGGTTTTATGACAAGAAAGATAAGGGTTATGAAGACATGAACCTCAAATAGAGGTGATGGATGTGATAGATTATTGGCAATAGTTAGTTTCCAGTTGGATTCGTTGTCCGTTTATTTTATCACAAAATAATTGGCCTTTTCAAAATTAATGTGTCGAATTGAATGGATCTTACATTGTGGCAATCGGGTGTTAGATTCAATATATATTCCAATATCCTGAGGTGAATCAAGAACATGTGTATTCACATCTTTCAAGAGCTGAATTAAATTTGGTGTAAGCAGGACATTGATTAGGTAATATATTCCATTGTTCTGCTTATATATTCATATTTAACCACTCTTGTTTGACTGAATTTGGTTTATGGAAAATTTTGGCAACAGTACAATGTTGTCTAACAAAATTGTTTGGATTTGAGGTCAGACAGTTTAGGTTCCTCCCACTGTTGGATAATGGATTTTATATTGTGTAAGTAATACAATTACCCAACATCAAATGGAAACTCATCTGTTGAGCTTTTAGAGGCATGGTCTTGCTTAAACTGCCATTTAGTCTTGTCAGGATTGGTGGGAACTTGAGCTTTTCTCTCTGAAGTTAGTATACGAAAGCAGCATGCAATAAAAACTTGGGGGCAATATGCTTTAGTATTGTTGTTTTTGTCTTACTTTTTGGGCAACAGCATGTCCACCTAATATTCATTTTCATAGTTGCACTCCACGATTTGTTGAATGTTCAATTTCATGATGCCTTTGTGATGTACATTATTTTCTGTGTAGGACCTTGACAATGCAATCAAGGAAATGAATGGGAAAACAGTACAGGGACCAAATGGAGGCCCTTCCATTAAGCTCCTGGTGATTTTGAATGTTCAAGTATCTTAGTGTATTATATATATCTTACTTGGAGGTGGACTGAACTTCATATATTTGGTGCTGGCACGTAATAGGTGGAAGTTGCAAGGCCCATTGAGAAAAATAGGAAACGAGCTCTTGATGATCCTCAAAGCAAACCAGCCAGTAAGATGTCAAGTCATTCCAAAATTTTGAAGGATGAACAGACATTGACTACCTTTGGTGGCCTTAAATCTGGAGCTCTAGAGCTGAAGTACTCACTAGAGGTTGATTTCTTGTTGTGCTACTTCTCATTTCCCGCTTCTATATCCACTATCCTTGAAATCCAGTTTTGTTTCAACCACACTATTAAGACATATGATGTGTTCTAGAAAGATATGTTGTCAAGTACCTCGACTGGTAACATATGCACTCGGCATGATACTCTTAGGTTTTAATACTGGATTATTTTCCTTGTGTAATTTATCCTTGACATATTGCTGTGAAAAATGTGTGGAAAAGTAGATAACACAAGACCGAAGACAATTATTCCAAAATTTCAGCATAGGGCCAATTTCATGTTATCATCATCAAATTCCCCTAAAATTTGGACGTAACATCAACGTTGATTTTCCTGTTCACTTGGGAAAAAGTTTATCCTTAACTCCAAACAAAAAATCAATAAGTTCTAGAAAAACCTATAACCCAGAAACTTCTTAACTGGTCAATAGCTAGAACCCCAAATGGAATGGCTTACTTAGGTGGATAGGATTTCTTGCAAGCCTTGCCATTAAAATTCTCTTTCTGAACATGGGAAGAATAAAACATGCTTCCACATAGGAATATAAAGACCAGGTTAGTGTGGGAATTGGGTTGGGGTACTAACAGTTTGCAGTCCGCCTAGTTTTGTGTAGCTAGTGCTTAGATATGTATGCAAGGAATAAAATCCTTAGAACCCTAATGTAAAATTTTCGGAACTTTTGACTATTGTGTTGACCTCTTGTCATTTTGATGATGGGTGAAGTGTAGTAGAAGAGTTGGAGATGTTAAGCTGGGTTGAGATGCAACATCGTACTTGTTGTAATCTTTTAATTGTTGACTGAATCTATTGTAATCTTTTAATTGTTGTCTGAATCTGTAACTCTTCTTTATAGATTATTTATCCTTGGTGATGTTGGACTGGTTGAAACTTGGAATCAAACTGCCTACAGGGCTTTCTGGTAGGTACTTGTAGGTAGAGGGGTTAATAGGGTAGATCATAGACTAAAAATCTTCAGGGTATGGAGTAAGGAAGAGACTTTAGGTTATCTTCATGGCATAAAGCATGCTTCCACATAGGAAAAAGAAGGGGGTGCAGTCTACGTTGTTTGGTGCAGTTCTAACAGTAGGCAGTCCACCTACTTTTGTGCAGCTAATCCTTGCAAATATATATATATATATATATATATATATATATTTGCATTTAAGGAATAAGATCCTTAAACTATGTATTATTGCATTTTCCGGAACTTTTGATGATGATTGAAGGGCAGTAGAAGTCTTGGGGATGTCAAGGTGGGTGCAGGGTGCAGATGCAACATTTTACTTAGATCTAACCTTTTCAATGAGGTCTAAATATGCTAATTGTACTCTAAGATCCTTGGTGATGTAGGAAGTTTTGAACTTCGAATCAAATTGCCCACAATTGGCTTTCTGGTGGGTTCAGGTTGAAAAAAAACTTGTTAACAGGTTAGATGAGAGATCATCGGGGTATGGAGAAAGGAAGAGAGTGACGTTAGGTTGTCTTCCTTACCCAGCAGGAAAAACAAAGAAAGAAAGAGAAGGGAAGAATTTTGGGGTGATTTCGGGAAGTGTTGTGTTGTGTGTTTTTTTGAGTGTCTGGCTCTATTTATTTTAACTTTTAAGAGCAGTGAAATCAAGGGCTTCAAGTTTAGATGGAAAGGAAAAAGCTAGGGCCAAGAATTAAGATTTATTTATTCTTGATTTGGTTCTTTGTAGTGTTTTCCAAGTATAGCTTACCTTGGCCAATACCAAGTAAAATTTCACAACTTGATTCCATTGGTTAATAAATCTACAAAATATTATTTAGTAGAATAGGTAAAGGGCGGCCACTACGGCCCAAGCACAAAGCTAAGGTCCCAGTTCGAGTCTCGGAAACAGCCTATCCGCTTGTGGGGGTAAGGTTACGTACATCCAACCTTCCGCAGACCAAGCCTTAGGCGGAACCTCGTCCATTGGGTAGCCTTTTTTCTTTTTCCTTTTTTTTTATCAGTAGAATAGATTTTATATTTTACCTATGGTGTACTTAAAGTCAATTACCTTTGAGGACTAAAGTATATTGTAGATATAATGGGACTATCTCTATGCTATAAAAAGCACAACTTGACAAATCCAATGTGCCAAAACCACAATCGATTACAATTGACAAGCAATTATTAAAACTACCTAAAAGGCCCTTGTCTTTAGAACGTAGGCAAGCTTAAAGATAAGTAACTTGCTAATAATCAAGGGGACCAAGCCCGCCATCCAATAGCTGGGGGCCAATTAAAGGCAGGACAAAGTTCCGTATGGACTGGCTCAACACAGGAACTGATAGCATGTGGGGAGTTGAATCCCATACTAAAGACTTCCTGAGGCTTGTAATTGCCAGGTGACTACAATTGTGTCAATCCCTGGGTTAACTGAATCAAGATTTTAGCATTGTGTAGACCAATTTCCTAAGTGTAAAAAGTCTTCCTTCGTGGCATGGGGCCCAAGGTTGGTGATTTATCAAACCGAACAATAGCTGCCACAGCACTTGGACAACTATGAATTCCATACCAGGCATGCCTCGGACATGTATGTTTGCAAGAACTAGACCATAATTATATTTGATGACAATATGGTGCTACCGTGCCAGTTGAATATTCGCTTTTCGTGTAGTAAAACGGATATGTTTGCCTTATCATTCTTTATGTATTCTTTCACACTGCATCTGGAGTCGTTACATTAGATATATTTGCTGTCAGTGTTTCCGTTTAATGTTATGCCTGTCATTCCAATTGCCCATGGGCCATGAGTCAGTGTTTTTATCTACTTTTTGCGTGGTCGTGTCACCAACTATATATTCTGGGGGATTGTTGTCGGACAGTAGTGGATCACCTGGCATCTTTATCTTTGCTGCTGTACCGAGCTTTTACTGGTAAATGCAGGAGCCTGTGGTTGTTGATCCTTATGAAGCTGCTGTTATCTCATTACCTGTGGCTGTTAAAGAGCGCCTGCTTAGGATATTGCGTCTTGGTATTGCTACTCGATTCGATGTAAGTTCTCGAGTTGTTTAGTAGAAGATGTACAGAGTTCATTGTTTTTCTTTATTATTGAAATGCTTGCGTAAATTTGCTTGAATGTGTACATTGAGGAAAGAAAAGTCTACCAGCAGATTATATGTTTGTTTTCACTGTGGTAAACAGATACTTTTCCACTGTTTTATATGTCCCTTGTATTTTTCAGCTAGACATCTTTAAATGTTGAGAACCATAAATCTATTACAGCCATTTGCCCCTTTGTGAGCACCGGGTGAATCATTCTCACTTTTACTAATTTGAATTGCACTGAGTACTAATTATAGCCATTTGATTTTCTTTAATTTCATCTCCATTTGATAGAAAGCAGGTAACTACAATAGGGTAACTACAATAGGGTTGTGGAAACAATACATTCAAAACAGAAAAAGATGATGTTGAAGCTTGGTTGTCATTTTATATGTTAACATTTCATAATATTTAGATTATATTTATGAGCATGTGCTTGTTCAAGGTACCTTTCATAACAAGCCTCAGAGTGTCAACCCGTATCTAAAGGGAATAGTCTGAACTAGTTCTGAGAAAATCTCAGAATGTTTTGCACAACTTGGTCTTTTATAAGAAAGAGTCTGAACTATTTCTTAGAAAATCCCCGGATGTTGAACAACTTGGTCATTGTTTAAGGTCTATATATTGTACAACTTACTTCTGATGGGAGGTGGGATAACAATTCATGTTCTTCATGGATAAGAAGGCGATAAGCCCATAAATGACTTATATAGCAGCATAGGATGTTATAGGCGCATGTGTAACAATGTGGATTTGTAATGAGTCTTTTGTAGGGGGTTGATTGTTTTGCTTCGTGGTTTACTTTTCCCTTCTTTTTTTCCTGATTTCCTTTTCTTTCCTTTCCTTTCTTATTTTGGGGTGGTGCCCCCTTGGCTCCTTCAATGCAGTTCCTTTTATTCTTGTCAAAAAATGTAGTAGTGAGAACAATGTAGAAACCTTTGAGAAAAAATTGTAGCTCAAATATATGACTGTCACGTATATTGCCACTATTTATGCCGTAATAACTCAAAAACTTGAAAGAGTCCTCATTCATACTTGAGAATTCAAGACCTACTAGATGACTATTTGGGTTTGAAGGGAGGCCTGACTTATCTGATTACATTTGAGGCTTTGACCCTTTTTTTGATCTGCAAGATTTTGGTCTGAGAGTTTTGATCTTTGGACAAACTCTTTCAAATGTCAAAACCACTTTGCTTAGTCTGTTGACTGTTGAACTGAAGGATCTTGGCTATACTAGCATCTACCATGTGCACACTTGGCTCTTTTCAGTGAGGTGTAACCGTGCAAGTTAATCATGTGCCCACTAATACAGCCTAAAGTTGTACGTCAATTGACCTTATTTGTGTCACATGTATGTTGTTTCTCATCAGCCAAATGGTGATGGTGTAGTCCGTAGTATTTTTATTTTGCTGAGTTTAACGCTTAACTGTTTACCATGGAGTTCATAAATGTTGAGTTTGTTTATTGTCAGATAAACGTTGAAAGTCTAACCAGCCTCAGGGAACTACCCGAATCCACTTCTATTACTATCCTTGATCAGGTCAGTTGTTACATCTTTTTCCATTTTTCCTTTGATTTTTGGTTTATATCTTTTGAGTTGCATGGTGCTTTTAGCATATATTGACTTGCATTTCCAATTGAATGCTTGAAGCTCTGCTTGCAGTTCCTTTCATGATGTCATCTTCCTGCATCTTTCTTTGTAGTTCATGTTATCAGGGGCAGAAAGGCTTAATAAGGGGGAATATCTTTCTGCCTTAATTTCCAGGGTATGTTTCCTCACTGTGGACTAAACGGGACATAGTAATTTTTCCAGCTTTACAGAATTTTGTAATGACGTGACAGTTAATTTTGTGAACCTCAATTTCTTTGGCTGCAGTACCGGGTTGATAAACTGGGACTCAACCAACATGCTTTGAGTTTGGCAAGAGTTGGGGATATTGCCACAAAGGAATCACCTCTGTCCAGCATCTCTAGTAGAGTTCATCACAGCCCTATTGATACTGTTGGGTCACGTGCAGGCACCACTATATCCGGGTTAGACTTTTTAGTCCTTTCCGATTGTCCTGGTCATATTGGTACTATGGTTTTGAAATTTTTGTTGCTACATTCTATGCCAATCCATTATCTCTGCATCTATTTATGTAGCTCATCTATTTATGTAGCTCCCTCTGACGAGTTAATAAGTTCCCGACAACTAAATATTACCATGTTTGTCATTTGGCATCTCCAAGTCAATCTGGTCACCCTTCGTTACTTGTGCTGATGATATTCATTGACTTGAATATTCTGCATCCATTTGTTTCTTGGTACCCTTCTTTACTTGGTTGATAATATTCAAATCAACTTCTTGATAATGAAATCAATAACTCTGTAGCGTCTAGGAGGGAGCTAACCCCATTTGAAAGGCCATACAATGGTATTCAATCTCAATGCTTCTATGTGCTAACTGTTTGATGGCCACATTATTATAATCATGCCTTTTTGTTTTGTCTTCCCTCTCATAGCTTGAGACTGTTTTTTAGAATATACAAAACTTGGTATTCTCGTCAATAATTTGATGCTATCACTAGCTTATCAGTCTAATGTTTGTTTCACATAACTGCACAATTATGGGGGCCTTGTTTCACATATCTGCACAAGTATGGTGGTTTCTTGAACTATCTCGTCCATCTTGGAATTTTCTACTTCACAATTTGCAAGATTTTTCATAAATTATGTTGCCACCATGCACCACAAGCTTGTTTCTGCTGTAACATCTCCATTCTGAAGACATTTTTTCCTCTTTCCGGGCCACAAAAAAAGCCCTGCTTTTTTCATCTCTTATGCTAAGTGTTACCTAAAAACCGTTAACCATTTCATCATTGGTTTGAGTAGGAGGTAATTAATGCAGAGGAACTATAAAAGGTGTGGATTATATGTGTGCCAATAAAAAAAATAGCTAGATTAGTTTACTCCATCCAGCCTTGTCAAAGTTTGCTAGTATATTAATGGCGATTTTCAGAATCCAACTTTCATCTTGATTTTATTGGTAACCTTTGCAGGTGTCTTCTCTTCACAATGAGAGGATTCTGTTTGTCGTTTGGTTTAAGAATAATCTTACTTTGCCTAATTCAAGCTGTTTTTTTTCCATAGGTACGACATTTACACATCTCGCTATTCCTCGCCACTTTCAACTTATCCTCTACCGTCTAGTCGACTAAGCTACGGGAAAATGGAGGAAAGTGGGCAAGACCCTCTATTGTCTAGTCGAGTAAGCTATGCAAAAATGGAGGAAAGCGGGCGGGACCCTCTACTTAGTCGAGCAAGCTATGCAAAAATGGAGGAAAGCGGGCGGGACCCTCTACTTAGTCGAGCAAGCTATTCAAAAATAGACGAAAGCTTTCCTGTCCCCTTGCACCGAACGCTAGGTTCTTCTACTTCTTACGGCAAGATCGAATTGGAGTCTTCTGTTTTCTCTCCTGCTGCTGCTAGTGATCGCCAACCTAAACGAAACCAAGTTAGGTTTGATCCTTTCACCGGTGAACCTTACAAATTTGATCCTTTTACTGGTGAGCCGATTGTTCCTGACAGTTTACCTCGGCAGTTTGGAAGCCCATATTGATTCCCCTCCACCCCTTTGGTCACATAACAGTGGGTCTTCACTTCTCAACTTTGAGCTGTTATGCTTTGCATTCCCTTGATTTCAGCTTACTTTTCGAGTGGGTAAAAAGTCTCAGCTTCCATGTAATAACTGTTTTTTTTTACCACCGGTAATGTTGTACTTATTTGTTTCAGTTTTCCAGCAGTTGTCTGGGAACTATTTTTGTTCTTCTGGCCCAATTTAAATGCTCCTTGTGGAAATCCATGCAATTCTGAACCCAAAAAAAAAAAAATTCTGCATATTATTATTTTTATTTTCTTACACCAAATTAAAGTATTCATTGAATACTTTAATAATACTTTAATTTAGTGTAAGAAAATAAAAAAATAATATGCATAAATATTTTTTTTTTGGGGTTCGAAATTGCATGGATTTCCGTAAGGAGCATGTAAATTGGGATGGAGGGAGTATTTTTATCTTTAGCTGTAAACCGAAACGCTAGGTCTGAATGCAGGAAAATGCAAGGAATACTTCTCTCTCTTTTCTCTCAATTCGGCTTCCATTTATCATTGCACATCAAAGAGAATCATAATTATTATTCTTGCCCATGTGAACCTATGATCCGCATGTCAATTTGGAAGGCCGAACAATATCATTGAGGACAAAACAAATTCCTTTAATTTTTTCAAATTGGAAATTCATGAGTTAAAACAAATTAATCATAAGCTAAACCAGATCGAATAATTGGTTTTTAAAACTTCGTTACGCTGAGTTTCTTACTATATTTTAAGTACTTCCCCCGTTTCTAAGTATTCTCTCTGTTTGTAAATGAGAGTTTACTTTTATTTTTTTATGTTATTTTCATCTTGTTTATATCTTATAATTTGTAATATTTATTATGATTTTAAAATTTTTGTATAATAGAATTAATTGAGATCTATTAAATAAGATCTATATTAAATATTTTTAACATTATAAATTGAAAGATATATATTTTTTCAAGAGGGAATATTTATTTTTTACTTTATGACACAAGTTATAGTACTTGGCGAAGGCCTAAATCCATCAACACAATGACTGTAAACTTTATTGGTAATAAATTAGTAAAAATAGTACTCCCTCCGTCCTATTTTTATAGTCCATTTTCGTTTTTTACGCCGTTCTTTCAACGCTTATATCTTCCAATATGGATCTTAAAAAATATGCAATATAGATCTTGTTTGATAGTTATTGATTAGATCTATAGTACAAAATTTTTAAAATTATGAAAAGCATTGTAGATTGGGAGATATAAGTGTTGAAAGAACGACACGAAAAACGAAAATGGACAATAAAAATGGGACGGAGGGAGTAGTAATATTCCACTAAAGTAATAGTAGAAAAATCACGAATATTTACACTTCGTTTAAAACTCAACGCTTGTTTCATATTGAGCCCTATATGAACAACACAACACTCATGTGATCCAAGTCCTTAGCCACATAATCCTTCAATTTCGCCTTCACCCGCACTTTCAATTTTTGCCCTCACAAATTTTAATAGTTTAGAATATTCTTGAGAGACACTTTCACGCTCCTGCACAAGCACACACTTTATGTGACTTGGTCATCGTCAATGTACCAACCTATTAGAGCAAGTCCACATTTGTACTAAGTTTCAAGTTAAAGTCAAAATTTAGCGTCAAGATAGCAAAATCTTCTCCAACTTTATGCCAAATTTTTTTCCTTGATCACCTTTATGCCAATTTGGATCAACCTTGGCAATTGCTAAACTTTTCACTCTATTCAAGTCATTTGATTTGCATCGGGAAACGGAATGAGTGTAATCCAATGATCTGATTTTGAGATCGTGCGAAAAAAAACTATTTTGACATTGTACAAATTACCTTGACAATGTCATTTTAACACTAATGGTCGATTTGCTCTTCCAAGGCTATTTTGGCACACTCGTGCACCAACCTAGTACAACCTCTACCAACCCCAAAAAAAGAGAAACTTAGGCTCTGTTTGGAACTTATAGAAACGAAAAGAAAGGAAAGGAAAAGAAAAGAAAAAGGGAGGAAAATAAGAGAAAAAATTTATTATTCATTGAACTTAAAACTTTTATTTTCTTCTATCTTTCTCTCCCAACCAAACAACGGAAGGGAAATTTTTTTAATTTTCTTTTCCTTTCCATAAGTTTCAAACCGAGCCTTAATTTGGAAAGAAAGTAAGTGAAAAATAAGAAAATTAAATTTTGAGTATCCAATACATTTTCCTCCCACACCCTCTTGGCCTCTTCTAACCATTTTTTTTACCTTTTCCTTTCCTAAGTTCCAAACGGAGCCTTAAAAACTGAGAATCAAAGGTTTTTCACACATCCTTTAATAAACCGGTGCTATATCAACTGGGTTTATGCAAGTGAAGGTGTGGGTTTGGATCTTCCTTTGTCGTTTCAGTTCAGTTACATAACTGTTATGCTTGATAGAGTAATACGGACATGGTTTTATCTATTAGGCTGCCTCATGTGAGGCGGTTCTATACAGCTTCAAGCATTGCTTTCAATGAACCCAGAGCCCTTCAGGGTTTAGAGCAAAACAAGGAGCAGTTTACTCAACCGAGTAACAGTAGTAATGTCTATCCAGTTAATGTGCTTGAAGTCAACCGTAAGTTGAAGGAATTGGTCAAAACAGGTCATTTGAAAGATGCCCGCCAAATGTTTGATAGGTTGTCCCAAAGAAATGTAGTTTCGTGGACCACAATGATTTCTGGCTATGTCAACGCCTTTGATTCGTCTGAGGCGTGGACATTGTTTCATAAAGTGTGGGTAGAGCCTGATCTTGCAATGGACGACTTTGCGCTTAGTATTGCTCTCAAGGCTTGTGGACTCCACTTGAATGAGAAACATGGAGAGATATTACATGGGTATTCGGTTAAAACTGGTTTTGTGAACTCTGTTTTCGTGGGCAGTGCGCTTCTTGACATGTACATGAAAACTTGTAGGGTTTGGGAGGGTTGCAGAGTGTTTGAAGAAATGCCTCTGAGAAATGTTGTTTCATGGACTGCAATTATAACTGGGCTTGTACACGCAGGCTGCAATGCTGAGGCGTTGAGATACTTTTCGGAAATGTTGCGATCGGGCGAGGGATATGACTCGTATACATTTGCTATTGCGTTGAAGGCGTGTGCTAATACGGGTGCATTGAATTATGGGAGGGAAATCCACACCCAGGCAACTAAAAGAGACTTGGCTGCGTGCTCGTTTGTCGCTAACACTCTTGTTACTATGTACAACAAGTGTGGGAAAGTGCTTTATGGCTTGCGCTTATTCGAAAGGATGAAGACCAGAGATGTGGTTTCATGGACCACAGTAATAACAACATACGTTCAAATGGGCCAAGAGAATCATGCTTTTCAAGCATTCCTACAAATGCGAGAATCAGAAGTTTGCCCCAATGAATACACTTTGGCAGCAATCATCTCTGCGTGTGCTAATACTGCAAGGATGGAATGGGGTGAACAACTGCATGCTCATGTTTTAATCGTAGGTCTTCTGGACACTTTGTCAGTGGCGAATTCTACCATGACCTTGTATTCAAGATGTGGGCAGTTTAATTCAGCTTCAACGGTTTTTCATGGAATGAGCAGAAGAGACATTGTTTCTTGGAGCACTATTATTGCCGGGTACTCTCAAGGTGGTCATGGCGAGGAAGCTTTCAAGTATCTATCGTGGATGAGAAAGGACGGCCCAAAACCCACTGAGTTTGCTATTGCCAGTGTGCTGAGTGTTTGTGGAAATATGGCCATTCTCGAGCAAGGGAAGCAACTCCATGCTCACGTGTTGTCCGTTGGATTAGAGCACAGAGCTATGGTACGGAGTTCTTTGATCAATATGTATGCCAAATGTGGGAGTATAGAAGAAGCTTCAAGGGTATTTAATTGGACAGAAAATGATGATATAGTGTCATGGACAGCAATGGTTAATGGATACGCTGAACATGGTCACAGCAAAGAAGCTATTGATTTGTTTGAGAAGATTCCCATGGTCGGTCTTAGACCAGACTCCGTGACCTTCATTGGTGTTCTTACTGCTTGTAGTCATGCCGGGCTTGTTGATCTTGGCTATCACTATTTCAATTCAATGAGTCAGGAGTATGGGATTAATGCTTCAAAAGAACACTATGGTTGCATTATCGATTTACTCTGTCGAGCTGGACGATTAAGTGATGCTGAGCACATGATAAGAAGTATGCCGTTCAACCGGGATGATGTTGTGTGGTCAACTCTGCTAAGAGCATGTAGATTACATGGTGATGTTGATCGTGCAAGACGTGCTGCAGAGCAGATTTTGTTATTGGATCCCAATTGTGCTGGGACCCATATTACAATTGCCAATATCTATTCTGCCAAAGGGAGGTGGCGGGAAGCAGCTGATGTAAGAAAGCTGATGAGGTCAAAAGGCGTTATAAAGGAGCCTGGTTGGTCTTGGATTAAGATCAAAGACCAGGTTTCTGCATTTGTTGCTGGTGATCGATTACACCCCGAATGGGAGGATATATATGCCATTTTGCATTTACTTGCTTCAAGGGAAGCTATCCAGGAGATGGGCTCTCTTGAATATGATGTTGAAGATTTACAAAAGTTTGAGTTTTCCTTTCCTATACTACAGGCCTCTCATATAGAGTGTGATGTGTCATTGAGACTTTCCTCAGGAAGTTGTTGAGTTTTGGATCAGACATAATTATCTACGCTGATGTCTGAGCATCGTAACAATTTAAAGAAAACTGAGAAACTGGTACTCATCAAAAACCATTTATGTGTGTGTTTTGATTATGGTAAAACCTATCCACTGTGTACTACATCCCTTGGATCTTTCAGCTAGACATCGTTAAATGTTGAGAAGCAAAATTTAGTATAGCTCTTCGCCCATTAGTGAGCATAGGCGTATTATTCTCTTATCTTTTACTAATGGGAAGTTATATTTCATTTAATCCCATTACCATTTAGTAGATAGCACTAGCAGGTAACTACAATAGAGTTGTGGAAGTATGCAACATTTGATAGCAGAAAAAAGAAAGTTGCAACTTGCATATGTTAGCATTTCATAATTACTTTGATTATGTGCAAGAGTCTGTACTGGTTCAAGGTTCCCTTTGCACCAAATGTGTCTCAGAAGTGGGCTTGGACCTGTTTCTAAAGTGAAAGAGTCTGAAGTAGTCCTGAGAAAATCCCCGGATAATGTAACGACTTGGTCATTTTTCATGTCCATATATTGGTCATGTTGTTCATGGATAAAAAGGCGGTACATGATGTATAGAGTATCCTAGGATGTTGAAGGCACATGGATATGGATTTGTTATGAGTCTTTAGTTGTGAGGTTGTCTTTTTTCTTTTCTTGGTTTTATTTTCTCTCTTTTGTCTCTTTTTTTATTTACTTTTCTTTTCCTTTCCTTTCCTTGTATTTGGTTGCTGCCCCCTTGGGACCTGCTTTATCATCTGATTTCCAGTCAAAAAATGCAAGTGTAGCTCAAATATATAGTTGTGTCATGGTTATCGCCACTATTTATGGCGTTAAAAACTCGAAAACTTCAAGGAGTCCCCATTCATCCCTGAGAATGCAAGACCTACGAGGTTGTAGGTGTCAATTGTCCATTTGTCCTGCTATTGATCTACTTCAGGAAATGGGAATTATAGCTACTTGAGTTTGAAGGAAGGCCTGAGTTCTCTGATTACCTTTGAACCTTTTCTGATCTGCAGGATCTTGTTTGGAACTTTGGATCTTCGGGCAAACTTTTTTAAAACACTTTAACAAGCTTAGCTGTTGAAGTGAAAAGGATCTTAGCTGTACTACTAGTATCTATGCGTGCGCACTGCACTTGGCACTTTTTAGTGGCTTGTTGCAGTGATGTATCGGACAAATCATGTCAGTTTCGCTAGTTCACAAAGCTTACAGTTGTGCATGAGTTGACCTCCTTTGTGTCAATGTGTGTCATTTCTAATTATCCAAACAGTGATGGTGTAGTCCTTACCTGATTGCATGTGTTTGCGTGTACATTCTTCTTAGTTTTGCATATTTTGTTTTTTTGTTTTTGGATTTAAACATGTAACTTGCCACCATGGAGTTCATAAAGCTTGATTTTGTTTACTGGCAGATGAAACCTTGGATGTCTAACCAGCCTCATGGAACTACCCAAATCCACTGCTGTTTGTTTCTATCCTTGATCAGGTCCAGAGTTGTTACATCTCTTTCCATATTTTTTCCTTTCGTTTGATTTGTTTTTTTTTTCTTTTGAGTTGCATGGTGCTTTTAGCATATAGACTTGCATTTCCAATTGAATGCTTGAAGTGCTGCTTGCAGTTTCTTTCATGATGTCATCTTCCTGCATCTTTTTTGTAGTTGATGTTATCAAGGCCGGAAAGGTTTAATAAGGCCGAATATCTTTCTGCGTTGATTTCTAGGGCATATTTCCTATCTCTGGGGACTGAACTGAACACTGTATTTTTTTGGCTACAGTACTGGGTTGATGAACTGGGACCCAACCAACATGCTTTGAGTATGTCAAGAATAGCGGATATTTCTGCAAAGGATTCACCACTGCCGAGCATTTCTAGTAGGGTTCATCAGACAGTTGATGATACTTGCGTCACCTGCAGGCACAACTATATCTGGGTTAGATTTTTTCATCCTTTTCCTGTTGTCTTGCTCATGTTGTTATCGAGTTTTTGCCACTTTTGGTAGTTGTTTTCTATGGCTAATCCAATATATCTGCATCTACTTATGTAACCCCCTCTAGGGACGGGTGCACTATGGGGCACGTGGGGTCACGTGCCCCCCACTCGATACCATTTTTTTTTGGAAAAGCATAAAAAAAATGTAAAATAACGCAAACTCAGAAAAAAGAAAGCATTCCACCGTCGCATGCCCTCACATCTTGAGATACATACATGTACACTTATGTTTAGGAACTTTTGAAAGCATACATGTTATAAACCTTCTTGCATGTGATGAAATCTTGATTTATATTATTGGGTTCGACTAAAATTTTTGTTCAAGGTTAGTAGAAATTGGTGCCACCACTACAGAAAATTTCTGGATCCGTCCCTGCCCTATCTGATGTGTTAGTATTTTCCCGATCACTGAACATTGGCATGATTTTGTCATTGCCTTGTTTAACATGACTCTGAAACTATGGTGGTTTCTTGAACTATCTCATCCATCTTGGGTGTTTTTCTTCTCAGTTTTGCAAGATTTTTAGGTTCTTTATGTGCTACAATGCACTGCAAGCTTGTTTCTGCGGTAAGATCTACATTTATTTTTTTGTCAACATTGTATGCATCAGCAGGGGTTAGTGCGGGTGTTAGAGTTAGCATTGGGGCTCTAGAGGCTATCCATAGCCCTGGCCCCCAAAGTCCCACCCCCTGTGGGGCTTGAACCCTGGTCCGATGAGCAACCAACTTCACTAGAAGTGGTTCTCTCAGCAGTTTTTCATCTCTTATGCGAGGTGTTTAACTTCAATCATCTATGCATTTCACTGATGGTTTGAGCACTGGGGAAACAATGAACACTGAGGAACTACAGCTAAATTAGTATCATCTGGTAACTTTCAGCTTTTAATAATCTTAGACTTTGCCCAATCCAAGGTGTTTTTTTACAGGTATGGCTCTTGACGTTTGCACATCTCGCTATTCCTCACCATTTCAACTACCCTCTATCATTGAGTCGAGCAAGTTATGGGAAATTGGGGAAAGTGAGCAAGACCCTTTACATTATAGTCGAGTAAGCTATGCAAAGATGGAGGAAAGCCGGCGAGACCCTCTACCTAGTCGAGCAAGCTATGCAAAAATCGAGGAAAGCATTCCTGTCCCCTTGAACCAAACGCCAGATTCTTCTATTTCCTATGGCAAGCTCGAATTGGATTCTTTCCTTGTATCTGCTATTGCCAGTGATCGTCAACCTAAAAAAACTACGTAGGTTGGATCCTTTCACTGGTGAACCTTACAAATTTGATCCTTTCACTGGTGCAAGTCGATTATTTCTGGGAGTTTACCTCAACTTTTTGGAAGCCCATATTGATTCCCACCACCCCTTGGTCATAATGCTGGGTCGTCTATTTTCAACTTTGAGCTGTGATGCTTTGCCTTTCCATAAAACTCGGCTTCCTTTTTTTGTGGGAGAAAAAATGTCTGCTTCCATGTTGTAACCGTTAGTTTTCTTCTAATGTTGCACTGAATGTTTCAGTTCTCTAGCAGTTGTCTGGATCTTTAGCTGTAAACCAAAACAACTGCACGAGTGCATCCTTGTCTGTATGTTCTTTACATTGTATGCCGATGGAGCCAATCCCAAGTAATTTTGAACAAATATGGCTTGTGAGTTGTGTCCGAGATTGTGTTTTAATGCCCAGGTTTATATGTTTTGCTGTAGAAGCAACGATACTTAAGATTTCGGGCTTGTGAGTTGTGTCCGAGATTGTGTTTTAATGCCCAGGGTTATATGTTTTGCTGTAGAAGCAACGATACTTAAGATTTCGGATAAGTTACAAAGACAAGGAAGAAAAAATAATCAACTTAACAAAAACATATGAGGATTTGCTGTGATCCTTAGTATCACTTCCAGCAATGTTTCAAGAATAGTAATTCCAGTCCTACGGTCTGTCGCTTTGGTTTACAGCACACTCCCTAAACAAGGAACCATTGCAACCTCGTCTTGATGTTACAGTCAAGTACCATGGCACTTTAGGTGTCACCGAGCACGCTTTGGTTTACAGCACACTTCCTAAAAAAGGTACCATTGTGACCGCGTCTTGATATTACACTCAAGTACCATGGCACTCTAGGTGTCGCCAAGCACGTTGCCCAGTGGAGTACGGACTCCACATAACGGAAGGGATTTAGAACTCAAACATTGAATCAAAATATGATCACCAGAGAATTATTGTTACTCCTATCCGTCAGCATCATTTTGAGGGTGGGCTGAGTGAAACTGCAAAGCACCACCAAACAATCCAAATCGATAACAGTTTGGCTTTAAAAGCAAAATCAAACAAAAGAGAGGCTTCAAAGGCAGTGTAATCTGTTTCAACGTGAACACCACATACTACATGTGAACCGCTCCGGGGAAGGAAATAAACTAGCCAGAGCTTTCCCATTTCCATCATAGATAGGCTAAGCAACAAGTGAACTGTACATACATAGTTAACAGTGCGAATAAATTGAGAGTCGGTCTCTGAAAAACGTCAAGATAAACCTTCCCAGGCAACATTATTAGCGGTCAGCACAACCCTGAGAAGAAAAGGTACAGTATTTCACAATGAAAATTATTCTCAATTATTATTCTTGATTGTGAACAAAATGAATACATGCATAATTTTAACAACAAAGGAGTAGCATCCGGCCAACAGACATCCTGATTCCCATTCACGCCAACCCATATTCCAATTCCCAATCATACCAACTATGCCGGATTTCACATACGATTATAACCTTCATTTCCAATCAAGCATATCTAATAGCCACAAGACTTCTTCCTTGGAGTTAGCAATATCACAGAAATCCATTTCAATCCCAAAGACATCAATCACCCCTTCATTACCACAATCCATGAACAACAGGGAAATCCAAGCTCGGATACCAGACACAAACGGGTAGAAAGGGGAAAAGTCAAGGTAGTCATACGCAAGTGCTCTATAGGCCGTACGATCAACATAATCAAATTTTGACTTGTCGATAACACGAGCAACTCTGTCTGAATCCTTGCGTCCCACAAGCACAGAGACGCTAACTGTTTGACCCTCGGGAACGCTGAACCGTGGCTCTACTGGTAGTGTCATCTTGTATTCTGGACTCTCTAGATGAAACCTAAGCATGTCCCCAACTCCAGACGGAGGGACCCCGATTCCTTTTTCAAGAACAGGGCCTGGGACGACTTCTGAGAATATTAACCTATCTTCTGTCCAAATGTCGATGTAAAACTCCAATTCATTAAAGGAGAGTCTTGGGGGTAGAAGGGTCCGATGCTGTTGGCGTTTATGGAAGGTTTGGAATAGTTTGTAGTAAGTTACAGTTGGAGGTGATGGTCGTTTGCATGTTGAAGGCCACCTCTTGGCACATAGGCACTTCCACAGATAATCATCTTGAGCTATTTCTCTCCACCGCTTACTTACTCCCATACAAGAAACAAGATCAGTCCCTTCTAGAAATGGAAAGACAGCCTTCAAAACTTCTTCAGACAACATTTTCAGCTTACAAATGGAAACTAGAATTAGAACGAAATATGTTTCAGTGCTAGTTTATGACAATGAAGGGCCTCAAAAATGATTGCCGCACACGCATTCCCTGGAAAGGACAAAAAACAAAATATACTTCAACAGCTATCTCCATGTTCAGGTTCAGCACAGAGGAAAATATCTCCAAAGCACTAAAGAGTTAAGATGTAGGGGTGACAAGTTATATGTCCATCATGAACATCTCATACGCATTCCACTGAAGCAAAAGTGAGCTACAGGCTACAGTACAATCTGATTCCACTTTCGAACCTCTTACTACAGGTGTTTGCTTATTGCCTTGTAGGAAACAGACTTGAAAAGATCATGTTACAAACACGGTACTTTGTGGTCTAAATTCTAATGAATACATGAAAATCAAACAGTTGGATCACGAAATTGCGAATCATGAATGCCTGCAGGAAAGAAAATTGATTCACATAACTAAGACCAATCCAAAGGTCATTTGAACATGATATCCGATTTCAGATACCTATCTATCTTAAGTTACTCTTGAACCTTCATCCATTACTTTCATCTTTACTGGATTGCATACACTCGAGCCAGGAGTGTGAAAGATAACTAAACAAAAAAGTTCCAAGCGCACAACTCAATTCGCAGCCTCACAGGTGAAATGCTAAAATCAATGCATTTGTCACAAATACGACACTGATTCTTTTACATGAAATGCTACCAAGATCAACACATCAAGAAAATACCATGAGATAGTAATTACCCTGTATGTATTCCAGTGATCAGAATCCTTGGACATCAAGCTTGGTCAAATACTGTGCTTCAGTGTATAATAAGTCCCCTTGAAAATACTCTTCCAATTGTCAAACTTCAAGGAAAAAAAAGAATCAAGTTAGAGCTTTATAAAACTTTTATGTCAACACCACATAGATGAAACTAAACACTTCGTTTATCTATTAACGCAAGAGTAAATGATATGTTTGGTTGCAGACACACACACACACAATAAAGCAAATATTGTAAGATAAGTATTTGGCTGTAGCGTGGTTCAAAAAAATAAAAAAATCGGCTGTAGCCAATACGATTGGCTCTCTGGGCAACCAAAAAACAGCAGGTCAAGTTCTAATTTTGTTTTTGTTTTTTTGGTCACAAAGGGAAGGAAGTTCTAATTTTGTTTCGTTTCCATGATTTTCTGGAAACTAACAGCAGCAAGTCAAATTAACATTATAAAATCGTTTTTTTTTAATCGGCAAATATTAGAAATCATTTGTAATAAGATGAAAGGTCAACTACCCCAATTCAAGTCTCAAACATGGGAATAAAATTTCAGAAAATTATTGCCCAACATGTATTTTTTGCCTATGTGATCAACAAATTCAAAGCTTGTGTAAATTCACAAACCCCACAAAGCATTTGCCAATTAGTGAAAACCAAAAACAAGTAAAGTAAAGCCTAAACTTTGAAACTACAGACGGGCTTTACAATCTTAAACACGGTGCAGATGTATAACCAAGATAAAGGAATTGATTCAGGGAAAACTGGAAATCATTAATCTGCCCTAGTTATGAAAAGAAGCTGATTTGACAAAATGGAACATCATGCCAAAAATGAAAAAAAAATGGAAAAGATAATTTCTAGATCCATGCAAAATATGAAGGAGAAAACCCAATAACAGCAATCGGAAACAGGTCCAAAGAAGAACTCCAACCCTACAAGATGATTCTAAAGATGGGCCCATCGGATTCATCGCATGGAGAGAGAGAGAGAGAGAGAGAGAGAGAGAGAGAGAACATACGAGGATGAGGTTGGGATCTATAAACAGATGGGTATTCTGCTTAGAATCGGTAAAGGCGTAAAGCAGAAAACTTGAGGATTGGTCGAAACCGGTGTGAGGGGCGGGTGGCTCTCCATGGGTCCACCGGAGAGAGAGAGAGAGAGAGAGAGAGAGAGAGAGAGAGAGGGTACGACTTTGAATAGTATTTCTGTTTACGCGTTTATTTATGAGAATAATCTACTCCATTTGATTAATTTTTCTACGGAAAATCTATCGAGGTTCTGTTTCGCTAAAGTTTTTATTTATTTTTTATTTTACAAGACATTTCTTTCTCTTATAATACATAATTTTTAGTTCAAAAATTAAGTGTTTATTTTAAAAAAAGTACAAATACTTATTTTAATTAGTGGAATGGGGCCCATGTTTACGATAAAATGATAAAAAGTAAAGTTTAAAATTTTACCATTTAAAAATTGCCTGTGAATGTTCAGCAAAAATTTTCTAATCAATAATGTCAGGATTTTATGAATTCCTTAAAACTGAAATGGTCTAAAATATATTTTTGAAAAAGGTTGAGTTTGGGACCTAATTTTTTATCTTTAGTAATTCGAAAATTAATCTTTAATTTCCTAAATTAAACACAATCAATTTTGTTTCAGCTTAATCATAAATTAAAAGTTATTGTAAAAAAAAATTGTCAACTCATGCTAAAATGTGACATTTGTAATCTGATAAATTTTTTTTTAAAGCTATAATCAATCTAGAATTCCCTTGTTCTTATAGCTATTTCCGATTCCCAAGTATCCTGTCAGCTGTTAGAGTATGTGGTAGTTGCCCGAGCTCTTTATGTTGATTTATCTATGTAATTTTGACCATATCATTCCCCGTTCCACATCTCAAAAAAATATTTAAAAAATAAATATTTATTTTTAAATTTAAAAATAATGAGTTTACAAAAATAATTTTTAATTTTTCTTTTGCAGGGTTCAACAAGATCCATATTGCATATTTTTTAATTTCAATAAGTCTATTATTTCTAAGCTTAAAAATTGCAAATAAGTAATTTTTAAGGGGATAAACTGGAACACTACCGTATTTATCTATGCAATTTTTTTTAATCATCATCTATGCAACTATTCCACCTAAAAATTGAAGCGGTTAAATTTCGCTAAGTGTTTTTTTGGGATTTTTTTTATTTTGTCCTTATTCAATTTTTTTGGTGTTTATTTGTTTTGCTACACACTTTTTACCCCTATTGATTCGTCTTGAAAAAAGGAATTGAAAAAGTAAAAAATTATAATATTTACCCAAATATTTTTAAAAATATCCAAGATAAATAAAAAACTCCGATTTTTTTGGGTTTTATCCTGGATATTACAAAAAATATTAGGGTAAAGGTTAAAAAAATTTAGTTTTTTGATTCCTCTCATCGAGAGAATCAATAGGAGTAAAAAATTTGTCGCAAAATAAATAAATGCGGGAAAAAAATTGAATAATAACAAAACGAAAAAAGGCCAAAAAGCCTTTCGCGGAACTTAGCAAATAACTATTTTTCAAGGGAAAAAAAGTAGTTAATGTCAAACTTAATAAAATCCAGTACGAGCTGCTACCGAAGTTATCCCACTGAAAGCCCAGTGTCCATGTGAAAAGCCCAACTCTGCTATATACAAGCCCAATCCACTACAGCTGCAGGGTATTAATTAGGAAAAATGACAACCAATGACGTGTTTTGATAATTAATACCCGCTAAAGACATTTTGTTCATTAACAAATGTTCTTAACATGTCCTTAAAAGATATTAATTATCAAACACATTCTGGGCCGTCATTTTCCCTATTAATTATTGGGAAAATGACGGCCCAGAATGTGTTTGATAATTAATACTCCTATCTTTTAAGAACATGCTAAGAACATTTGTTAATGAACAAAATATCCTTGGCGGGTATTAATTATCAAAACACATCATTAACCGTCATTTTCCCTTAATTATTACTCCCTCCGTCCCATTTTCATTGTCCTTTATTCCTTTTTCACTTTTTTGTCTCTTACATATATCTTTCAATCTATAATATTTTTCATGATTTTGACATCTTTGTATTATAGAACAAATTGAAATCTATCAAATAAGATCCATATTGCATATTTTTGGAGATTCACATTGAAAGATATAAGCGATTGAAAACTGCATGAACATCAAAAAAGGACAATGAAAATGGGACGGAGGGAGTAAAACACGTTCTGGGCAGTTATTTTCCTCATTTCTCAATGGGGAAAATGACGGCTTAGGACGTGTTTTGATAATTAATACCCGCTAATGACATTTTCAGCATTAACAAATGTTCTCAACATGTCCTTGACAGATATTAATTATCAAAACACATCATTGATTGTCATTTTTCCTTGAGAAATCCAAGCATAGACGGTAGTAACATTTGTATATCTAGGCTTTGCATTCGCATGCATCTCCAACGTGATATGTATCTTTCAGTTTTTGCCGTGTCGTCGGCGTGCATTAATTACGCCTTTTCTCTTCTTGTTATAATAGCTACACATAATAGGTCGTAACTTTGTTGTTATCAATGAATTTCTTGCTCTTCCAAGAGGGAAAAAACGTAAGCATTAATTGAAACCTATTTGTGCCCACTAGCTATAGTCCATAAACAGCTCCAAAAGTTGACAAACAAATAAAGTAACCAAAGATACAAAATCCAAATTGGTACGTGGTTAGACAAAACAAGTGGACCAGGACTCACCAGATGGTTCCGACCAAAAAGGGTCCATTGATCACCTCCATTGTATTCATTTCGAAGGGTGGCCGGTGGCCTCTGTCGACCAGCACACAAAAGGAATAAAGCACTCGGCTAGCACATGGCATAATGGTGTGGCACGGACCCACCCAGCGACGGAGTCAGAATTTTTAGATGGTTGAATCGAAAAATTTGAAGGGTTTGCGCAATTTTTGAAAGTTTGTAACCGGACTTTTGGATTAGGTTAAAACTTCTATTGATTCGAGTTGGGGCAACTTATTTGGTAGAATCTGGAGTGATTCAGGGCTTGTACGAAAGGTTGGACAAGGTTTAAGCATGCATGTCCCTATTTCTATCCATCAATTACACTCTTCAGTTTGCCGTAGAGATTTAGTTCTGTGGTGCATGTAAATTGTAAACTGGTCTGAGGACACTTTGCGTTACAACAAACGATAATAATAAATAAATTACACTCTTGTGTTGTGCTTTTTTTTTTCCCCTTCTGATGACAGTTCATCATATGGTTAGCTAGCCTATTCTTCGTCTTCGTAAGAGGTTGGCCGAAGTATTGTTCTGTTCTTGTGATGAACAATACTCTCTCTGTTCCTAAATGAGTCTCTCTTAGGAATTTTAACTTTTTTAGGGGACATGGAATCATTATATCTACTTTCCACAATTACCCTTATATTCTATCTATTTTGCACCATTTGTATTCACATATGAGGGATACTTTTAGAATTTTATCAAATTTCTATTTCTATTTTTAGAAAGAGACAATCATTTTGAAACATCCCAATTGGTTCTAGTTCATCCAGACCATGCTTTAATTTGCTCCTAGATCATCCAGAACATGTTAAATTTGCTGCGTACATAAATAATGAAGTAAAATAAGAACAAAATTATCAGTAGTATAATTTAATACATTTTCATGCTTTATCTCTGCCATATATTTTATTGCCTTCTCACACCTCTTTTATGACAATCTTAAGCTGTTTCCAGATATGCATACATGTGTGGGAATTTAAGGCATTATTTAACAAACACTGATGATGGCTGCTGATAGTAGTAGTTGCCAAATTTGAAACAGAGGTATAAATTAATATATATGTTAGAAAAAGATCGAAGCTCAAGAAAAAAAGAACCTGGCCTAGACTTTAATGATCTCGATGGTATCCCATGCACCAAGGCACTATTAATATGCACCGTCGAAACGATTTCATATATAGCGGCCATTCGGGTACGCGCGTGACAAGTAGTGTGATTCATCGATTGGCGTCACAATTCTCGTACATTTGATATATATATGGACATGTATCGTTACTCCTTGCATATCAGGCCATTGAATTCTTGCTTGTACATTTTTATACTACCATGTATGTATAGTTGTTCCTTATGCACCGGGTAACGAAGGCTAGAATTACAAGAAATTTATGCACCGGATAAGCGTGGGGAGGCCCGGATCACCTCTAACCTTGCTAAAATCAACTCTATTATTTTATATACACATTAAATATTCATACATAATGTACTATGTCAGCCTCCTCAAATTTCAAATAATAATATAACAAGTAGCTATAAATTGGGAAAAATTATTTTCTTTTATATGTGTATGTATGTATGTTTTGCCAAGCATAAATAAAAAATGGCAATGATTTTTTCTGTAGTATATTATTCCTTAGATTGCATGTTTGAATCTCAAACTCTTTATAAGAAAAACTTAAAAATTCAAAAAACGAGTAAATTAGTGAAATTCTATGTTCTAAGTTTCGGTCTCTCTTCTATGTAAATCCTATCTTCGTCCCTGCATAACGCCACCAAATCTCATGAGGATTGAAACAAGAATACGTGAAAGTTTCCTATGAAACAAGTATATAAAGCGGTTGTGAGGTGAGGAAGATATATACTCGTTACGTGAAATATCCCCTCGCGAGATCGAATACACACTAAAAGAGGAACCATGCATGCGAAAGTACTACTAGTAATCGGGGAATGATTTCACACTCTCATTTGTTCCATTTTCTTCACTCATTTCTCATTTGTTTACTCTCTTTTTTTATTTTTATTTTTATTTTGTGTTAATCGATCCGCGACTGCTTTGACAAATTTGGTGCTAATAAGCCCTTTTGGTATTACTCATCCCAATATTAATAATAATAAAGTAATGAATAAGAGTCACGTGCAACAGGCACACGTGGCACACATGCCGTATATAGATAGCTAGGAAATCACATGGAGACATGTGTACCGAATTAAGTAACACTCCCCATTATTATCTAAGTACACTTATACTACAAACAAAAGCTGATACCACCCAGTAATTTAAATACTCCTCCTATAAGCAAGTAATCCTTTGGGGGGTTGGAAATCTGGAGAGAGAGAGAGAGAGAGAGAGAGAGAGAGAGAGAGGTGGCACCGGATCCAGTGCGATGCAGGGAATGTGCAGAACATGCTGTACAATTCACTGTCACTCTGTTTCTCACATGCAATCCCAACTCAAAGCTAGCCTACACTTTCTCCCCCCTCCCTCCTCCTCTCTCTCTCTCTCTCTCTCTCTCTCTCTCTCTTGCCCTGCTTGTATCAATGCATGTGCTTCCCATGTGCTCACTGCCCAACTCCTCTCTCTCTCTCTCTCTCTCTCTCTCTCTCTCTCTCTCCAATGAGCCCTTATTAGCTGGCCCATACCACATTCACATGCACCCTTCGAGGAGGCCACACACACGTACACCACCCTAAAAACAACTAGGTCACCAAACCCCCTTTTCCACCCACATGCAATTGACGATCTTGCCCTTTTACATTCCTATTAGTATGTGTATTGTCTCTGCCCTCACTTTATGTGGCTAGCTATCTACGTTTCACTACTTTATTTTTTGGCCACTAATCCAATCCAATACATGTGGTGGCTAGAACAGCTTTTGTGACAAAAAGGAGCAGTGTAGTTCACTTTTAGACTGCAAAATGGTGATCGTAGTTGTCCAAGTGTTATACTAATAAACTAAATTCGAATGATTGTGATTGAATTGCACTGGCTTCTCTGCAATGAAGCGGGCTTTTTTTCAATACCCAACAAGGGTTCATTAACATTTTTCGTTTGATAAAACATGGAGAGGAGAGGGTGACCGACTCAACTATCTTCTCAAAGTCTGATTATAGGAACCTTAGACCGTCAATGGTTTGTCCTAGCAATCATCATTAATAAATTGTTACCACCCAACTAGGGCTGTAAATGAACCGAGTAGCTCGCGAGGTCGGTTCGGCTCATTAAGACTCGGCTTGTTTAGTAAACGAGCTGAGCTCGAGTATTTGGCTCGTTTTCTAAATGAGCTGAGTGGAGCTCGACTCGTTCGACAAAAGCTCGGCTCGGCTCGTTTAGTAAATGGCTAAGCTCGGCTCGTTAAGGCTCGAGCCGAGCTTGAGCTCAAGTTTTATCTCGTTAAGCAAACGAGCCGAGCTCGAGCTCGCCGAAGCTCGGCTCGTTTACACCTCTACACCCAACTAAGCTAAGAGTAAAACAAAGCCTCTCACACAAAACACATTTGATGTTCAATTGGGAAAGCAGAATGAATCATGTAAATATTTAACCAATTTTAATGCACAAAAAAACGAGACACTTTTACAAGTTTAGTGAAAAAGTACTCATCCATTCCAAAATTTGGTCTGTTACAAAAAGTTTCGTAATTTTTGAATTAAAAGTAAAATACTTCTGTACGTAATTATTTTGAATATCATTCATTAAATAAGAAATCTAGATCATTTTGAATTGGTGCTAAAAAAATTTAAGAACTATATACACAAATGAATTATTTTGTCAGAAATTACTAGTACAAATCTGTTTTTAGAAAACCAACATTTTACGTAATTAGTACGGAAAGAGTATTATAATTTCATATCATATGATGGTATTGGTAGGAGTAATTTGGATAACGGGGTATTTTGGGCAACGGAATTTGGAGGCCTTAGCTTTTGACATGTGCGGATGCAGATGGGCAGGCTTTCCGTGCATGATAAATTTGGTAGAGCTCTCGCAAGTTGTGCCATCTTCCCGCTATCAACTCCCTCTTCAAAGTGAGATACGAAATTCTTGTCGTTTTCTCAGTTGAAGTTACCATTTTACCCTCCTCAATGCCATGATACTACTACTTCACTACTCAAACCAATATCAATTGTTTGCTTTTATGGGGGAAAAAAAAAAAAAAAGTCTCTAACGAAATACGTTATATGAAAAGGAAATTATTTGAGCTGCTTCTGAAAAATGTATCAGACGGTTCGAATGTGCTGAACGTGTACCACCTAGGATATATTCGTTCGGCACTGAAAAATCACTCCTAGAATTGTGAAGGGGAGAAAAACAAAACAAAGCAAATGGCATTTGTGTAGTTAATAGCAACGCAAGTGGCTTAACTTCACCTCTCCCTTTACTTAACCTGCGGAAACGGACTCACCTCCCCCGTTATACCACAACAGAAAACCAAACCCCCCCCTCTCTCTCTCTCTCTCTCTCCCTCTCCTCACCATGAGCTCAAGGCAAAAGAGCCCAACCACCAGGCCCATGAGAGGAGGGACGAGGAGGAGACAAAACTCCCAACGGCGGCGTCTCCGCAGGGCCCAAAACAGCTCCAGGACCGCCGCCGCCACCGGCGGCGCGGCGTGCTCTTCCGTCGTTTCCGACAAGCTAGAGGCCCTCAAGAACCTCATACCCGCCCACGCCAACGGGGAGAGAAAACCCGACCAGCTGTTCCAAGAAACGGCCGACTACATAGTCCTCCTCAAGACCCAGGTCTTGATTTTGCAGAGACTCGTCAATTTTTATGGGTCGAATCAAAATGCTGCTGTATAGAGAGATTAGTCAACTACTTCACGGATTATATGATGAAGACGACTCTTTATTTTTTATTTTTTGTTTTCAATTTTTAATTTTTTAGTTTTCAGATTTTAGTTTTGTAATGGGTTGTACGAGTACTAGCTTGTTGATTTCCAGCTTCCAATATGTTGAAATTTTCCTCTGATTTCCTAGGCATCCAAAGTAACTTCCTTTTTTCCGGGAGATTTGTTAGTGGGAGATGGGTAAAATTAACCCGCAATTTATCAAATTGTTGTTTGTTTGTGGTTTGGGTTTGTTTAGTCAATTAAGTGTAACCAGTAATTTTTTCTTTTCACCATTCTTGGATTTATACGTATTTTTACAAGGCAAATGTGAGAGTGGGACAGTTGCAGGCAGGGTCTGAAACTGTGTCACCATGAATCCAGACAACAGACATTTCTCTCTCTCTCTCTCTCTCTCTCTCTCTCTCTACAAATATGGAGCCAAGCCAAGCCATGCCATGCCATGCGCGTCTATGGATGTCAGAAGGGACACTGTGCAGGGGGGAAGGGAAGGGCGTGAGGTGAGGCCATTCTGAATCTCTGATGAATCACATGGTGTATCCTTGGTGGGGTGATGAAATTGACCGCACTGCCCTTATTGTTGTGGAAATACTCCTACAGGCTGTGATGTGGTGCCCTTGTTAGAAAAATAAAATGTGTTTGAGAATTGATTTTGGGAAGCCTCCGTTTACCATCCGACTCCTTTTTTGTTTCTATCTACATAGATTTACATTACACTTTCTACCTGTAAATTAAGTATACCTCGGTGATTGCATTAGCTGGCCGACATGAAATCTGAACTATTGACTGCAGATTTTATTATTAATCGTCGAGATGGATGGTTCAGATCGTGCACTACACATCAGTAGTGCACTCATATACTATATCCTTCCAGTTCCGTTTGTGGTGGACTATTTCAATTTAAAAATTTATGAATATTTTTCTAGATTTTTGTGGGATTTGGAATGGGTCTAAACGCATTCTTCCTTACGTAGTTCCTTATAAATCTTCTTTGTGATTAGAATTTCCGATTTCAAAATTACTTTTGAGGAAAATTGTATGCAATGATTCTTCTTCTTTACTCGGTACTTTTTTCGTTTTACCGGAAATAGAATGAAAGGTTTTTTTCCCTTCCCAGATGACTATAGATGATGATGTTAGATTCAATACCTCATCCGCAAAGAAAAATGATCACTTGGGCTAAGTCCATTCTTTTTGTACGTGGAATGTTTTTGAACCCCATTGTCATTCAATTCTATGTACTTAGCCTCATGTACTTAGATTTCGTTTCATTAAGATTCTTATTTTTTAAAATACTTTTTTTCTCTGTACGAGACAGATCATTCTTTTACAGTATCACTTTTACTTCAAAAAATAAGCTTACTTATATTTCTTAACGAAACGGGACCTTAGTCATTTGTTAAATTAGCTTTCCATTTTCAACAAGTGCATCAAGAATCCAGGGAAAGGAGAAGCTGTAACTCCACGTAAGATCAATAAGTGGGGGAATTTCAATTTCCTAATTCATCAATTAAAAAATCAAAAGTAAAAAGAATATGGACCAATTCCTGAGTTACGAGTAAAATATTGTACTCCGCTACTTTAACTAAACGTCTTGATTTTCTGTTTAATTTCTAACATTAAAGTAATGAGCAGGCAATTACTGCATATGCAAGTTAACCCCAAGGACTTGGTCATGTGGTTAGGGCCTTAGCTTAGATTTATGAGTTTATTTTTTCCTGAGAGCTCTGAGATGTTGTCAATTTCTTTAAGGTTAGTCTACATAGAGTTTTACTCGGACTTTAAAATGCAACCTCCGCTTGTAGACGGCAGGATTATTTTTCTAAAATTAGTAGAGGCACGCGTAAATTAATTTAGACACTTGGCTATAAAAAAAAAAAAAATATTGTACGTCACAAACTCAAAAGTCACAACTCTGTGCAATAGAACATTGCCATTTTTTAGGATGCACAACGAAAATAACAAGATGAAATTAAATAGGTATCCTATATAGAAGACTTATTTAGGTGCACATCCATGTGAATTTAAACACTTATATTCCCATCTTGAAATTGTATTATTACCCATTATACCCCTAATAATGTATCTATACATATAGATAAAATCTAAACGGGAATTCATTCCCATAATTTCGGGATCAACACAGGAACCCCAAAATATTGACTTTCCATTATCCCTTTTCAAAACTTTCTGTCGCCGACCCACCAACAAAACTATTTTTCTCATTCTTGCTTTTTAGTTTTTACCCACCCTCTCTTTCTCCTCTTGGAATAGGCGATCCGGAACACTCTCTCTGGCGCCAATGGAAGCCTCACCGTCCTGGAGCTCAGCGTGGTCCTATGCTCCGTTGGAGTAAAAGTGTAAAACCCTCCGGCAACCAGATCCACCACCTACCCGTCTCTCCATGGACGCCGACGCTTAGGTATCAGATTTTGGAGGTTTAGATTTTTCTTTATTCCTTTTTTTTCTCCTGGGGTTCATGTGCATTTTTTTCTAGTTGTCATGTTTGGTTTTTGATCAAGTCTCAGCCACAAAAAGGCTTGTTTCAGTTGTTATCGTGTTGTTCGGCCTCGTGTAGCTCTTCAAAATGCGTCATGTTGCGCTTGCCCACGGGCCTCTCAGTAGTTTTACACGTTTTCGAGTCATCTTAGTAGTTTTATACGTTTAGATTGTGTCACTATCGCTTCCGTTCTCTTAATCGTCACCGCCGCCGTTACTGGGATATCAGTTTTAGGTATTATATGTTTTTTTATTTTTGTTATGTTTGTGAATTGATGATATTTTGTTCATCTATCTCGTTTGAAATCTACACTTTTCAAAATTTGTCATGTTTTATAATTTTTGTCATATTTTTTATTTAATCATGTTTTGTTCATCTACCTCGATCGAAGTCTACATTTCTCGAAACTTTCCTTGTTTTTCGATTTTGTCATGTTTTTTAATTGATCTTCTTTTGTTCATTTACCTCGATTAGGTTTTGCCATGTTTTCTAAATTGATGATGTTTTGTTCATCTACCTCGTTTGAAATCTACTTCTCAAAACTTGTCATATATGTTTTCTGATTTTTGTTATAATTTTTATTTGATCATATTTTGTTCATCTATCTCGATCGAAGCCTACACTTCTTGAAACTTGCCATGTTTTCTAATTGTCATGTTTTTTAATTGATCTTATTTTATTCATTTACCTCAATCAGGTTTTGCCATGTTTTTTGGCTTACACATTCGTTTTTGTAAGGGTCGTGTTTTCTTTTTAGATTTTAGGGGAATGAAAATATGAAAGAGAAGATTAGGAGAGAGAAAAAATTCAAAGAAAGTTACCCATCCCCCCCCCCCCCCCCGGTCTCTGACCTTTTTACCCCTACCCACGTGCTCTCTCTCTCTCCGTCTCCCCAGCACTCTCTCTCTCTCTTTTAATTTTTTTTATAAAATTTTAAATGTTAAAAAGCTTTTTTCACTTATTTTTTTTAAAAAAATTAAATATTTTTAAAATCTACTCAACGAAACTTATTAAACGAGCCCAATATTGATGGAGAAATAATGTAAAACGGAAAAATTATATTTTTTTCGTTGTTTAAACTGTCTAACGAGGTTAAAAAATGTGTTTCAAATTTAAATCCGTTCGAATCAATGGAAAGGGAAATTTTTTTTTGATCATTTTAGTTTTAGGAAGTAATCTTTTTGATAGAAAAGTCCAATAACGTTCGTTTTTGTTGGAGAAGTTTTATTTTTTCTTATATTTTCAGAATATATATTAAAAATATATGGTTAAAAAAATTAAGTGTTCCAATCCGTTTGAACCGGTGGAAATATTTTATTTTTCTGATCATTTTATCCTAAAGGGTCATAATTAAATTTTGACTCTAGAGCTCTCGTTGATTAACCCTAAGATGAGAGAGAATTGAGATAATTAGAAAAGATAAAAAAAAAAGGGAGAAAGATTTGAAAAATTAGGAGAAAAAAAAGGGTAGTTTAGGATTTAATTAAATTTGAAGATGAAAAAAAAATAGATATTTAAACACATTAGGATGAACACCTAAATAAATAGGATAAAAAGTATGGCTAATTAAGTTCCCCAAATAACAATAATAATCTGGGGAATGCATGATTAGCATGAAAATACATTTTTTTTTTGTTGGCACTTGAAGATAAAAAATAAAAATAAAAGGCGCTAGAAGGAGGGCTCGAACCTCCGACCTTGTGGTTAACAGCCACACGCTCTAGCCAACTGAGCTATTCCAGCTTTGTTTCTAGAGGTTGGAAATTTACATATATAACACTTAATTCTTTTCTCTTGGTTTCTGTTGAGACTTTTTAGAGTTGCCTAATTTTTCCAGATGTCTTGATTCGTTATGGGTCCGATCTCCTCTATTCCAAAAACTCCTATGCCTCTATACTGAGGAATTTTTCGGCCGTTGAACTGTATGATTTTTTTTTTTTATGTTTTAAATTCAACGGCCGAAAAATCCATTGGCGCAGAAGCACGAGTTTTCGACACAGAAAATTCTGCCTCAATTAGTTATTAATACGATTAAGGATCCTACCATCCAAAATGACGCGAGACATAAATGTTTTTTTCCAACTTCTCATAGGTTTTTTTTTTCCTTCTAGTGAAGCTTGTTTAAGTTCCAAAAGAGGAGAAATTTTTTGGTGCTGGGTGGGTATATCCCATGTGGTATCCGCTCGGCAAGTCCGGGCCGTCCAATACACTTTTGGATGACTCGGATTGAAACCCTCTTTCTTCTCTCACCCCAACACTTTCTCTCTTTTTTTTTTCTCTCTCCAAATCTGAATCATCAAAAAACGCAATGGAAAAAGAGATATACTTACCGTCTAATGAGGAGCCGAAAAGAGAAAGAAAGAAAAACTTTAAAATGTTTGTATAAAAACAAACAATTACTAACATTAATCTTTAAAATGGTCGACAAATATCTTCAACTATTATCAATATCTAATCAATCCAAACATTAGGGTAGTCTAGGATTCGAAATCAAGTCTTGCAAGAGTAACGTTACGCATTATTGATTCCATGAATATCACGTGTTATTTCAATCACTTATTCGTAAAATACAAACATCACTAAATTTCAAAAATCCGTGTTAAGCATGGACCATCACTAATAAAACGTCTATTGAAAACGGGCATCCTAGCCAGATAGCAAATGTGCAGCAAGAAGTAAGCCCAAGGTGGGCGCAGAACAATTTAACCAAGAACACAATCCCTTTAAATTGAGACACAATCTCACGGGCCGAAAAGCTTAACCCATTTCAAAAGCAAATTGAGACAACATCTCACGGACCGGAACTCAATTTTCATGTACAGATTCAAACTGGAGAAGTACTAATTGATTGTTTTCCGTCACTCCAAACGGACTTCAAACCACTGGATCGAGCCAACATCTCCATCGATTTCAAGCTCACAAACATATTTCACAAGATGTGTAACAGCATCATCAGTGTTCTCGAACTTCGCAAGGTCAGGGGGCAGGGCCTGGCCTGGCCAATTGTCGAGCCAACCCTTCAACCTGTCCCTCAATTCTTCCTCAGAAACGAACTCCTCGTTCTTTCCAGGCTCCAGTAGCAAATAAGTGCCTGTCTTTATATTTGATCTCCTCCTCCTTGCATAAACCTGACCACAAAATGAACAAAAAATACGTGTCAATTTCGGCATGCTTTAAGTCTATATATAGGCATCGCAAGGAGGAGAAATTAACAAAACATTCTGCGAATTGAACTAATCTACTGAAGCTCAATCCGTTCTGATCATTCTGCGAACAAATCATGACTGAACGTGTTTTCAAGTTTCTTGAGTTTTGCTCGAGCTTGGCTTGATAGTTCTAACATGTTAGAAAAATCGGATTAAAAGCTCGATTCTTGAACGACTGCAACAAGCTGCTTAACACAGTTTGAGGAGTTTAGCTAGTACTACATTCACCTTCACTGACTCCCTTTGCTTGCTTGCGATCCGAGTCAGTGTGGGATCAAGTGAAGAACTTGATTTCTTGGTCAGAGCTAGGGACCCCAGCTGAAGATATGGAATCTGAATGTAGCATCTTGATACTCTTTGACCTGAAAAGAAATTTGCAAAAACAGCGGCAATTTCAATACTTGAGCAATACAAATCAATAAAGTTTGCCGTTCAGTCCATCCCTGCGGGCAGGAATGGAGTCAGGGAGGGGCCAGTAGGGGCGGTCGCCCGTGCAAGAAGAAAAAGAAATACTACTATTATATGTAAAAAAAAAATTCCTATGAAAATATATAGGTTCGCCCCTATGTGGTGAAATTTCTGGCTCCGTCCCTGTCTGCGGGCATATGAAGATTCATGAATTCGTACTCTGGATGAACTAGTTATTGAAGTATTTCACCCTTTCAGTCTTCCTTTCGTTTGGCCACCAGGGGTACATGCCTGAGTGTTAAAATTCGCCCTTCGGTCCTTCCCTGGGCATATGAAAATTCATGAATTCGTATTATGGATGAACTAGTTATTCTTCCTTTCGTCTACCAGGGGTATATGTAGAATGTGAAAGTACATGTATACGGCTGTGTATGATTACTTAATAGGAAAACTAGTTATTCTCATCTGATGCGCGTATATTCCCCCCGTTTAGTCTGGGCAATCAAATATGCCCGGAAACTAGTCAGTTGAAGCCCCAAACACGTTCGGAAGAGACAGAAAAAAGAAGAACAAACCTTCGCGAACGAATACTTAATAGGAAAAAATGGATGGTTAATTCAGATATAAACACAATGCAAAGTGGTTTGCGTCCAATAGTAGTGTGTAAAGGAAGCACAGAGCGTACGTAGTTACGTACAGCTGAAGTTTAGAATTCCATCGGTAAACAGAAGCTTCTCGGCTGCTCCCTCCATTGTTAATGGCAAAGCTTGAAGCCTTCAGCATTCTCATGATATAGCTAGCAATATAGTAGAAGTAGTCCGAGGAATGAGAGAAGTGTAGATAGATGGATGACGATGAATTTGAACCTCTATTGTCTTTCTGTCTCTTACCATCACTTTTCATCCTATTTTCGGAAATACCGGCCCCCTTGCTAACTTCATTCTCTAATGAAAATTTAAGGGGCAAATTAGTGGAGTAACTTTTTTTTTCATTTTTGGGCAGAATACATTTAAGTCTCCTATGGTTTGGCCTGGGCTACGTGCATTTTACTTCCTATTGTTTGTACATATATGCAACTAGGGCGGAAAACGAGCCGAGCTTTGTCGAGCTTTAACTCGGCTCGTTTACTGAACGAGCTAGAAACTTGAACTTGAGCTTGGCTCGAGCCTTAACGAGTCGAACTTAGTCATTTACTAAACGAGTCTCTTTAATCGAGCCGAATCTTCTTTAACAAATTGAGCTTTTGTCGAACAAGCCGAGCTCGATTCATTTACAGCCCTATATGCAACGAGTCAGAATTTTTAAACTTAAAAATAATGTATTTGCTAAAAGAATTTTTAATTTTTTTTAAACCGTTTAAAAGACTATGATTCATATTGCAAAAAAATTATTTCGATAAATACATTTTGTTTTTTTTTCCCATCCTAGGAACCCGAATTAACTGGCGCCAACGGCCTCCGAAGGTTGTAAATATAATCACAAAAGCGAAAAAAAGAAAGAAAGAGAGAGAGAAATTTTGATCAGCGAAATAGCCGCCCAAACCCACCTTATTTAGCAATGCTATAAAATTCTGCATCTCCTTTCGGTCTTTTCCCATCTGAATTTCTCTCTCTGTAACTCGTATATGCGTCGATTACAGAGGCGAGGGGTAAATTGTTGATCACTGGCCTTCAGGGGTCTCTTGAATTCAACCAAAGTAAGTTGATTTTCTCTTCACTTTGTTGCCATATGCATCCCACCTGTTGTACTTGACGATGAACAATTGTATAAAACCTGGTTGCGAAATCAGACACGCCGTTGTGGGTATCTAATGATATCGATAATGCCCATTTTTAATTGTGTAAACGTTGCATGGATTAATCCAGGAAACAGAAAAGGGAGGTTTAATTGAATGGTCTTAAATTGCCTGAGTTTACTGGTTTTATTCGCATCAGCAGATGTCATATATATATATATGTGTGTGTGTGTGTGTGTGTGTGTGTTTGATAAACGGATGTCCAGGGCATCTTGAGCACACCTCGATTGATTCTGGGCCTGAAGTTTACGACCGGGCAAAGCTTGAGTGGGTCCAAGGTTTGGAATGTTTGGCATATCTAGATAGTTTTGATATTAGAATTTGTGATTTCCATGGATGTTCCTGATTTAGAACAATTCTGGTTGCCCTCTGCTCGTTATTTTGATCGTAGCGACACAGGCCGTTAATTTGATGTTAGAACGAAAGAAATCTGGGTTTGTCACATTCTATGAGGGAATTGAATAGTAGCACCTATTTCTATGCTTTTTTTGGTCACATTCTTTTCAAGACCCAAGCTGACGAAACACTTGTTCTTTCTGTTAACTTGCAGGAGTTAACCCAAGGGGGTGGTCTAGGCCTGGGACATAAGGGTTTGCTTCCTCTTAAAGTCAGTCTCGAGTTCGATTATCTTTGTTAACAACTCTTGGGGCCACCCCACCCCACGCATATGCATGTGAAAGGGCTGTGGGAGGGGCGGTAGGGATTAGTCTGATAATGCACGCAAGCTGGCTCAAGACACCTTGTATTACCACCAAAAAATTTGCAACAGTTGTATTTTTAGACCCTTTGAAGTTATTATCATGAATTCATGATCGATCTCTTTATGTTCCATTTCATTGATTCTTACGTTCTCTTGAAAAAATAATATAGTCTTTTCCTCCATTGTGCAGCATGGTTGCATTTGTTTGAGAATTGAGATGGAATAGATCCTAAGAAAAGATTGAAAATCTAGACAAGCAGTGGAATCAAACAACGGATCATTGCAAATAAAGATGCAACCCCAGTTTTCTCCTCATGATGGCAATCCAAGTAGTCCAGGAAGAGTGTCAAATTCCTCTGCTTCATCATCTGCTTCATCTTTTGATCCTTTTCTCGATGTAGATGATGATGAAAGCGACATTCTTGATACTTCCACCCCCAAGTATGGACAGGATAGCCCTATTTCTCCAATATCAGTTGTCAAATCGGCTGCAGAATGGAGCATGATAAGTGCATCGCCAATGGCTGGACCGCATTCTCCTCATACTCCAGAGTGGAGCATGCACGGTGCATCTCCAAAGCAATCCCCTCCTATTCAAACCATGGGGAGGCCCGGTCCAGATTACGACCCTAATAGGATTCCCTCGTCCATTTTTGCTAGCAAACCTGCCAACCCTATGGATTGGAGTGTGGCTTCAAACGATTCGTTGTTTAGTATTCACATGGGGAATAACAGCTTTAAGTCTGGAGAATTGACCACTGTGGTGGAAGTAGCAGGTGAAAATCATGGAAGGAGTGACAGTATGATGGAGGACTCCCCAGGAAAACAAGTGGAGGATGAGAAGACAAAAGCGGTTGTTATGACAGAAAAAAAGGAAGATTTTAGCAAGGAAAGTGTGGCTCGTACGGAGCGGGTGGGTTTTTCATTTTTTAGTGCTAAACTTTCTGGAGAAATACTTCCTGTTGATGGTGTGCGTACTTGTGCTAGCACCCCTCGCCTTTCGTATGGGAGTGGAAATAGCAGCCGATCTTTTGCCTTCCCAGTGTACGTTACTTCTTTCTTACACAATTTTGTGCCATTCCCCATGGTTGCATGATTGATTACTTGAGGCTGGGTTGGATCTTGGAGTTGTGGAGGGAATGCCCAAGGGAAAGATTGTACATATTTGAATTACTTTTCCCATTCCGGTTATTTTACTTCTTCAAAATCCCTCCACAACTGCAAGGACCAAACATAGCCTGATTGATGCATATTAATTGTGTTTTTCATGGTTGATCATAGGAATTTTGTTCCGTCGTAATGTCTCCCAAGCTTTTCGTGTCATACACTTCTGATTTGGTGTCTATGAGGATTATTGAAGTTTGAACAATTTGAATTTGGCCAAATTGGCGTGTTTGTTTACTTCTGGCAACCAACGTTGTTGTACTCTTAACATAGTTTAGTTCCTGACCACGATCTCTCTCTCTCTCTCTCTCTCTCTCTCTCTCTCTCTCTCTCTCCATTTCATCGTTTCTTTTCTTTATACCTTTCTAAGTGCGGATTGCGGACTTGTACTTGTGCACTTTTGTTTTTGAACTGAGTACTCGTGCACTTCAAGTTTGTAGTTTTACCAACTTTTTATTAGACGAAGAGAAAATACACTTACTGTTGATTAAGCAAATTATACTTTCAAGGGTTTTTGAACATTCATATGCATTAACCTATTCATTTCCAAGTCAATAAATGAGGCACTGCCTTTTCTCATCTCAGACTCACAAGAGAAGATGGAAGAAGTGGATCGGTGAGGGTTGCTCCCGACATTTCGCAGTCAAAGCCCCCTGAGACACCTGAGTCACAGCCACAAGCCCAGGCAGCGACCCCAAAACCTGCCGAAACAAGATGGTTTTCTTGCTTCTCTTGTTGCCCACATTGCTGCTGAGACTCCGAGTTTATGGACGTTAATCTTACTTCGAAAAAATCGACTGATTGGTTCTCCTTCATTTCCTGCCTAAACTGTTTGGTATGAAGATCTGGAATTGGCGTCGGGCTCATGGAAGGCTTATTGCACCTCCGAAAGCATAAGTAAGCTTCCTATCAAAATTTTGAATTTTGAGATTTTGCAGCTAAGTAGTTATGTTAGCAGTTGGTTTTAGTCCTAAACATGAAGGCAATTTACATGTAATTGTGAATCTGAGGTCAACGATGCTGGGTAGAACTTAAACAAGTCTGGGCAAGTTTGATCAACGTCTGTCGATTCCTTCAGTTTTTTATCGCGGTTCTTGATTCTTATGGAGTTTATAGCCGATGAAATCAATGGTGGGGCTAGAATTGGAGGCACATCAGTTATCTGCGACCACCCACAAGCCACAAGGACGTGCCAACCGGTCCTCATGGTGATTTTGTAAGTTATCTTTCAGAGAAAGAGCTCTTTGTTCTACTCCTCAGTACGGGTTTTAGCCACTCCACATGTTGAATGCATTACAGCTTTGCCACCATTTTGTATGTAACGGCCCCGGTTAGAGGCCTTGTATTCCTGAATCTGCAGAACAATGCAGTTTTCATTCTTTCTTGGTTTTCGGTTGCCTTGCACTGTTGTTGCACACTGTAATACTTTATACATGGATCTCACTTGAACCTCTCATTTTTGTAGACACGGAAATAATAAAAAAAAAATGCTGGCAGTTTTTTATCTTGTCGATAATCCGATATATTTTGCAGGAAGAATGCTGAGGTAGATTGCAATCTAAGAACCCTTTTCTCTCTCAGTATCCCACTCTGTATTTCTAGTAGGAAAAACATGTTGAGAAGAAACGTTCCTCTGTTATTATCAAAACATGTGGGAACAATTCTAATGGCTGAGACTCGATCTTCAATCTTGGTCCAAGCTTTCGATCCGAATCTAGCTGAGGGTGTAGTAGGGGAAGAAAGAGCTTTTTCTGAGACAGAATCCAATTCCGAGTCACAAACGGAGACTAAAGCAAGTGTTGGATTCAAAGCGGGTGTTAAAGATGGGAAGCGAGGCATTTGCCGTCCTGGTTCTAGCAGCTAAGGCAGCTCGGCTAGCTGCTCTTCCTTTTTTGGAGAACAGCGACGATATAACCTGGTCCGAAAGAATCTGTATACTGAGTTGAAAGAGCCGTTGTTCCATGAGGCCTCAATCATCTCCTTTTCGTTCTGTACAATATACTGGTTACTTTGGCATTGTTGAGTTCAAAATTTTCTTCACATATACTATTTGACAACAATGGAGCTTTTTTTTCCTTTTCTGATAAGTAAAAAAAAAACTCCACTACATGCAATGAAGAAGATGGAGAGGTCAACCTAACTCTCGACGAGGCCTAAAGCAAAATCTTAATAAGTGACTTGTTGTCGAATTATATACTTTTTTGGTAATATCTTTTGGTTTTTGTTATTACTAGCACACACCTAGACAATGTACAAGATATCTGGAACTTGAAAATTGTAAAGTTGATTAAAGGGGAGTGGTTTTCGCACTCCCCAGATTGTTAACCGCACTCCCCTTAGAAATGCGAAAATTAATATTGAGTTGATTTTCGCCCTTTGAAAGTCAAAGTGGAGTTAATAATCTGGAGGGTTTGAAAATCTAACTCTTGTATTGACCATATGGATACAAAATTGGGGAGCATTTCGTCTTCAGCTACGAACCACTCGAGCTAACTATCTTAAAGAAACGTTTTTGGGTCGATCAGAATTCAGAATTCGTATCTTCAAGGCAGGTTTAGGTCAAAACTTCGCATGTTCAAGTTGCGATTTTCTTCCAAAACGGATTTCTACATTTCAGACCCGTTTTGTATGTCTTTCCGGATGTATTCCAATAATCGGAACCGTTTAATTTTTAGAACTTACTTGGTAGAGTAATCAAGAAAGGAATTAAATTCATCGGATATCGGATGATATGTTCTCGCAACACGTTTATGAGCCAGAATATTGGAAAAAGTAAAATGTGATACACAGAATCTGAACCCACTTGCGGAAAAAAGAAACGTAAATTGCTCGACCATTTGCTTCTGTTTCTCCGTCCGAATCCTGTTTCCAATACAAATTGCTGAGTTTGGTTCCTTGCAATTCTCTCTCTGTTTGTATTCATCCCCATACACTTTCGTGTTTAAATTGGGCAAAATCTTTGATCTGGGTCATAGCCAAACTTCTATCTGGATTCATGATATTTTGGTTTGGTGGTTTTGAGCCTGATTAGTGATTACTGTGCTCATTCTTCTGCCTCCCTTAACCACCAGAAACAGGTACATCTCTCTCTCTCTCTCTCTCTCTCTCTCTCTCCTGTAATTATTAGATTAGTTTTCAATTTTGATTATTACAATAGTGGGATTCGATTGTATGAATAAGCTTTTTCCGGCATCTGCAGCTCTAATTAATTTTGGTTGCAAGTTTAGCCTACTTATTATGCCCCCCAGTCTTCCCCTTCTTAATTTTTTGACCTTTTCTGTTAGGAAGATTAAAAATCTTTAACCCCAAGGGGTTGCCGGGTGTCTTGGCGCATGTGCGTGCGTTAATAGTTAGTGAGACTCAGAGGTTTACTCCCTCCTAAGGTTCAGGTTCAATTCACTTGCTAGTAATTCTTGGGGCCATCGCACCCCGAGAAAGCGTGTGAAACAGCGGTGTGAGAGGCTGTAGGAAATAGCCCTGGACACCCTGCATTACAAAAAAAAAGATATATATTAAAAATCTTTCAAATTCACTGCCCAGGATTAAGCGTAATATCTCCGCCGCGGTTTCCAGTGAATGCACGAGAAGAGTCGAAGAAATAGTTGACTATGGTAGTCTCAATCTATGTTATCTTTCTCAAAGTTTGTTTTGGATTTTTTTTTGGAATTTGGGTGGGTTCTTTACTGATTTTTGGTGTAAAAGATACTTAGTGCGCTTTTTCTAAAGTTCAATTTTTGTTTTAGGCTCCGTTTGTTTCGGTGTAAAATGTTTTACAATGTAAAATATTTTTCATGTAAAATGTTTTTTCAGAAAACAAATTTCAAACTTTTATTTTCCGGTGTTTGGTTGGCATTTGAAAATATTTTCAGAAATCAACAAATTAGTGTACAGAGAGAGATGAGGAGCTTAAACGGTGGAGAAATATGAGATTATTGGAATTGAACGTAGGTCAAGACTGATGATCGAGGAAACCAAGCAATGAGAATTGCAGTAGAAGGCAGCGGGTTCATTTCGGAAAATAACTTACGGAAGATTTAAGGGTAAGTCATTTTCATCCAATTGATGGAAAATGTTTTACATGTAAAATGTTTTCCTCATTCTTTGTACAACCAAACACCGGAAAATAGGTAAAACATTTTACCGGAAAACATTTTACGTCCAAACAAACGGAGCCTTAATGTGAAGATCACTATGTTTAATTTGAGCGACAACCAATAAATGTAAAATGAACTTTTTTTTGGGCAAGGAATATAAAGTTCAATTCTTGTTTAGCTATTGATTGCAGTTGGATTGCTGACGTTGTTTCTGGTAATTTGTATCTTATCCACAGTGAGTGATCCCCAGCTTGAGGCATCACTTGTTTGGTATATTGAAGCATGATTGTTGTGCCAACTCTCAGTTTGGCCTCTATTCAAGGATTCCCAACCAGAAAAGATTCGGAGAGATTGTATAAATCTCGTCCCTACCATGTCTTGTTGCAATGTAGTCGAGTCTCAGATTTCAAAGCATCGGAAGCTACTTCGATAACCTGTGGACAGAAAAGAAGGTAAAATTGCCTCAAATTCTTGATAAAAGCCCTTGGTTTATTTGCATGTTGTGATACTTAGTGTTGGCTTATTCCAGGTGTGGCTGCTATGATATGCACAATGTGCTAGTTCCTTACTCTGTAGCATGGTCTTGGCAGAAGTCCATAGTTAAGGAGAGGAAGACACTAGTCAAAATAGACCAAGACCTTTGTGACTCACTGATTGTTTTACAACATCACCCAGTTTATACATTGGGTACTGGTAGTTCAGAAGACTACTTGAATTTTGACTTAAAGGACGCTCCTTATGATGTTTACCGAACGGAACGTGGTGGTGAAGTTACGTACCATGGGCCTGGCCAGGTAAAGTTTACTCCCAACTTCCAAGCATTTAGCGGAATTTTGTATCAACCATTCTAACAATTCATGTTGTTCATCTCCGCTACCACTAGATGAATTTTGTGAAATTGCAACCGAATCGATGTTTGGGGTGGCTTCATCGAATAAGAGGGCACCACATTCATTAGCCATTTGGAATGGTAAAGAAACGATCTACGACAAGGACATTTTAAAAAAGTTTACTTGGAGAACAGTGCTTAGTATGCCATTTGACAACCTCTCCCTTGTTTGAAGCTTATAAGGTGCTCATAGTATCAAGTTGATGTGGGGGTAGCCTGGTAGGGCTTATCAGCACCATTACATTGATTGGGTAAGCCTTGTTGGCACAAACGTGACATTGGAATAGCAGTTCAAACATTTGCAAATCTGAAAACGTGGGCTCATATTTGCTTTATCCCATTCCTCACTTCCTTATTTCTACCTAAACACACCCTTAATGTCAATAGTGGGAACAATTTCATTCCACTGAGCTTTAGTAGGAGTTGAAAACTTGAACAAAATGCTATTTCGTCATTCCAAGCTTTTCACAATCGAATTGAAAAGGCAACAACGCATAATACTAAGATTGGTTAAATATGTGAAGTAGTTAGTGAAGCCCTTCTTGCTGTATCTAGTGCTTAACATTTTGCTCATTGGTTTTGTATTGTAGCTAGTAATGTACCCCATTCTCAATCTCCGCTACCACGAGATGGATCTTCATTGGTACTTTAGGGCACTTGAAGAGGTGGTTATTCGTGTTCTTTTCTCAACATTTTCTATCAAGGCTTCCCAGGTTGAGGGTATGACTGGTGTTTGGGTTGGTGAGTCACAAATACTTGGTAATTTAGTTCTTGCATTAGATTTAAAGGTAAAGTAAGTAGGATATTTTGTTTTATGTTTGTTAGGAGAGAGAGAGAGGGAAGAGACAAAATATAATTTCTCTTCTTTGTCAAGACTAAGTTGGAGAGGAAGGAAACAATAACTTATGTTTTACGCTTGAGGATATACTTGTGCATCAAAAATTATTTACTATATACTGATATCCATCTTGCATATTCCAGCCGCAAGTGGAAGCTTAGTTTTTCTCGCTAGCTTGTGTATCCAACTCCTTCCATTTCGGAGAGGATGTGGGGTTCACAAATCTATTCAAAAGTTTGTTGTAAGGGGGTTTGAGTTTCCCTCCATTTATCTTCATTTCTCTTCCTCAAGCTTCAAAAAAAGATGATTGCAAAGAAGAGAGGGTTCAGGTTCCTTTACCTTTCTTTTCTCTTAAAATCACCTAATTCAATTGGATAGTGAGTCCTGCATAAAGTTGAAGTTATCTTCCCTGTATTCAAGGCTGAATAGCTCAGGGCGCTAATTATGCCCTGAGAAGTACCTGAGAATTTCTTTGTTACAGAAGTGTGCTTCTGTGCTCATAAAGTTTAAAGAGAGAGAAGCTTGTTTGGCTCCTTTCTTGTATTCGTCTCTCTACTAATCCAGTCGGATATAGCAATAATTGGGTTTATTTTGAACAACGCAGTAATGATTTGGTTATTTAGTATACATAGTAGGTAAAAAAGTTGGTCAGTTGTTTCGATAATCCTCAGATCATGAATAATCTCTGTGTTTGTAATTTCAAAATTTTGTTGTTATCTAGGCAATGTGGACTCTTTCCGCAGCTTATACAGGCTCTTGTCACACACAATACTGTAGATAATAGGAGAAGATTAGTGATTGTTCTGGACATAGTGTGTAGTACTAGTTAGGTTCCTTGTTCAAAATGCATAGAGAAGTCCATTGTCCTGCGAAATGATTGAAGATGACTGTTTTCCTAGAGTTGCCTGTTTATGTTGAAGTATTTTGAGGAAGATCAGCTACATGGCATCATTCATTTCAATTTATGTATTTTTTTCGGGCTAATAATTGCATTTTGTCACACTATTACCATCATAGTGCTCTTCATACAGTAGTACTATGCCTGCCATTTTGGTTTGTCGGAAAAAAAAAAAGGTGAGCTTTTTAGGAGCCTAATTAGTTGGATTCTTTCAGGAGATCAGAAATTAGCTGCTATTGGCATACGAGTATCGCAATGGATAGCATATCATGGCTTAGCACTTAATGTCACCACTGATCTAACTCCCTTTCAAAAGATAGTTCCATGTGGGATACACGACCGTGGTGTTGGAAGCATAAAGGGATTGCTGAGAGAACATTCGTTGTCCAAAGGTGCTGGAATGCATCATATGGAGGACAGCCAACTGCTTGATATCACTCACAAATCATTGGTCAAGGAGTTTTCTGAAGTATTTCAAGTTGAACTCCAACAAAAGGCAATCTCTGAATTGGAGTTCTCAAAGGGGTAACCATCAACTTTGGTAACTGGATTTTAATTTAGCTCGGGGCTAATTGCAGCTTATCTGGCTCATTTCAGACACAGAAATGAATTTGTTGAACACTGGAAATTTTGTGGGTTCTTATACGTTCATAGATTATTCTGTTGCTATGGCGAGAACAAGAATCGGCGATGATGCATCATCCTTGTTGCTACGTACGTCGACCTTGACAAATGTTTCAAATTGAACCCACAATCAAAGGAGGGCTACAAGCCTGGGGGCTCGACGAAACAGAAACTATCAGCACTAAGAAACTTCTTGGAATTAGCAGTGAAAGAAAAAACCCGGCATTCATTTGCTCATTTATGTTCATAGTTGATTCTATTGAAAGGGGGACCAGCCTCAACTTGATTATTAGAGGACAAATCTGATCGTTCACCTCTAATGTGACACGATCTGTCGCAGTTTTACGATCAATGGGATCAGTCGGCTATCGGCTAGAGAGCGGGGCTATTATTCTTCCGTGGAGAAAAATTCTTAATTATATTTTATATAATGCATAGCAAACATCCTAGGTAGCTTGTATATTTCTTTATGGTGTACTAGATCTTTTAGTTATACTAGTCCGATTTGTTTGTTGATGTCATATTCCACAGAATCGATCCCTTCTTCATTGCACAAGGTATAAGAAAGTTACAAAGTCGTTGATGTGACAATTATCTATTGATTGGTGTTATTTCGACAGTTCAATTTCTTCTCGCGTAAAATGCATAATTTTACACGGCAAGCTTCTTTCTCCCACTTCCCACTTTGTTGATTTGGTTTCTCTTTGAATGATCATGTGCAATCGTTTCATCTATGGAGTATTAAGTAAATTTTTTTTTTTATACTGAGTATTAAGTATTGGGTATTCAAAAATTGCATATACCAAAGGGTAAATTTCACTAATACCCCTGTATTCTACTACAATCACACTGTCACCCTCGTTACTCTCTAAATTCACACTGCACTCCCTTGCTTTAAAAATGTGCAACATATACGTCCAAATTTTTGTTTAACGTTTATTTCGTAAAACTTGTCAAGAATATCGATCATGTTAAAAATTAAGTTAGTCGGATACCATTTGATATGATATTAAAATGTATTAATATTATTAAAATAAAATTGTAACATTGCGTTATAACCCATTTGACATTTTGAAATCATAAAATCTAATTAACTTGATTTTTGATGTGATCGATATTCTTGATCAGGCGAATGGTTCGATCGTCGTCATGGGTCCTGGGCACAGAAAAACCCGACAAGCAGCCCAAGGACTCCACTTCCAATAGTAAGTCCCAATTCCCAATCTCAAATTTTCTCTCCAACTTTCTCCCTCGCCAAACACTCCCTCTGCTTCTCCCCTCCCATCTCCTCCCCACCCGACCTCTACCCCCATGACTTCCGCCGCCAAATCCCTCCTTCAAACCCTCCGCCGCTACATCAAGAAGCCCTGGGAGATCACCGGCCCCGTCGCCGGCCCCGAGTACATGGACGCCGTGCCCAAGGCCACTGAGTACCGCGTCTTCTGCCCGGCCACCGAGCCCCAAAAGGCCATCATCCCCACCTCCGATCCCGAAACGGTCTTCGACATCAAGTACTTCTCCCGCGACCAGCGCCGCAACCGCCCCCCGATCCGGCGCACCGTGCTCAAGAAGGCGGACGTCGTGAAGATGATGAGAGAGACCAGTTTTGATGTTAATGATTTTCCCAGGGTTTATTTGACTGATAAGGTTGAGGAGGACATGAATGCCATTGGTGGAGGGTACCAGAAATGATGAGGTCAGCTATTTGATTTTAATTCCTTTTTTTTTTCTTCCCTTCCTTCTATGAATTGTTAGCATCTAAGTCACATAATGTGCGTGGGTGAGCAGAAGAGCTAGGGCAAACGTGGAATTGTCATTTAGGAAAATATCCCACCAAAGTTTTTAAATTTGCGAGAGAGAGGATTGGGGGCGCAAGCGAGGGGGCCTACTAATGGATTATGTGATTAAGGTTGGAATTTTTGGGTTTTTAATTTTTATTTGATGCGTGTTTGTGTGTTTGGTAGTGTTGTTGTGTATGCGAATTAGGTGACAAATTGTGCCGAAGTTATCTTTCTATCAGCGTTAGGGTATCTTTTGAACTCCTCTCCTTATGAGAAAATCTTTCGGATTGGGGATTTCAATGCAAATTGGATGCGTGTTTGTGTGTTTGGTAGTAAGTTGTTGTGTATGCGAATTAGGTGATGAATTGTGCCGAAGTTATCTTTTTATTGGCATTAGGGTATCTTTTGAACCCTTCTCCTTATGAGAAAATCATTCGGATTGGGGATTTCGATGCAAATTGGATGCGTGTTTGTGTGTTTGGTAATGAGTTGTTGTGTATGCGAATTAGGTGACGAATTGTGCCGAAGTTATCTTTTTATTGGCATTAGGGTATCTTTTTAACCCCTCTCCTTATGAGAAAATCATTCGGATAGGGGTTTTCGATGCAAATAGTGTGTGTTTTTCTGCATGAAAATAGTGATATAATGTATGAGAGAATGTTCAGTGTGTTGGTAGCTTGTTTTCTTAATTATGGGGTTTCAGTTATAGAGTGCAAACTTTGTTAATGTTCTGGTAGAAAAAGGGTTATGCAGAAATGGAGAAAGAATAAGGGTTTGTATTGATACAAGAATGATATATGCAAAGCAATCTGAAAAAACTGATATTAGAAGACCAAAAGCTCACAAGAGAGCAAGAATCTGAAAATAGACAGAACTGCCCATTTATATTTCTTTCAATATTGGGGCTCCACTTTTGAGTGGTTTTTAGGTCAGTGGAATTAGGTCTCATTTTTGTGGGCTTAAGAGTGATATAGTAATTGCTAGATTTCATTGTTTTAATTTGAGGCAAGCTACTAGAAATGTCTTGGACATTCGCTATTTGTATGAGTTTTGGATGTATTGGTTTTCTTCTTGTTATTTGATGATAGGCGAGGTATCAGTGGTTGGAGGTTGGCTTTTGACGTGGAGTTCCCTGGAAACTGAAAATTGTGTAATGGATAAAAGATAGGTTTCTGGTGATGAGCTCTGAAAAGTTGTGTGTACAATTGGGGCTTTTTTTTTTTGTTTGGATGTGGAACGAGGTTGTGTTTGATCATGTCGACATGTCGTTCCATGTCCATTGCTTCATCTTGGAATGCAGCTGTGGTTTTTGACTTCTGATGAATATTTGGGTTGGAATTGAATTGGCAGTTTTGCTTCTTATAGGTGGTTTTCCATAATGAGATTTTACTTTTTACTTTTGTCTGTGCAATGTTGCAAGGATCTCTTCGCCCCAAGAAATGAGTGATGGTATTATATTTGGCTACTATGATCAGCAAATTACGTTTTGACATTATACAGTTACGTGCAGAAGCAGAACGATATTAAGATCTTGTCTTTGCTATATGATTTGGGTATAACAGCTCATCAAGAATAGAGGCTTAAGCAGTTATCCTTATAAAATCAATCCATATATTACGTTGCATTTCTATTACTTGATTGAAGGATGGATTTGGAGTAAGTTCAACTGGTACTCTTGCTTCACTTGATTTGGGAGACTTGGAGCATTTCCAACTGATGCTTAATATCTCTATTCACAAAGTATGGGCAACTCATCTCCAAAAGGCATCTTTATCACTACCAGTCAATACAGCCTTATTGCTGTACTGATCAGGGTTCCAGTTGGTGGCCAATATGTGATGGGATTTTAGACTATTATGCCGATATCTATGGATATACTGGTCATTACATTGCTCTATCACTGTACTGATACAGGCATACTGCAAAAGCATCCAACTCAAAACCAATTGGCAATAAGTGGAGAGGCTGCTCAGGCTCATATACTAGTTTTAAGGAGATAATTATCTGATGTGGGACAAACTCCAAAAGATACGTTAGCCAACAATAATTTAGTTAAATGTTGAACTTTTGAGGGAAGTGGATAAGTGAGAGAGAAAGTGGGGTTATGTCTGAAACAAACTATTAGATGCTAGATAGAAATGGAGATGTGGTTGGAGTTGGCATTGATAGTTAAATCTTCAATCCTACTAATTAGAAATAATGACTCTCGTGGGGACTTGGGGATAGATGCTCTAATTGGTTTTGTCTATATTTGTAGATGTAGACTATTTGATGCCAAATTCCTAGCTGAAGGAGGAATTGAGACATGCCAACGTTCTGTAAAAAACTTTACCCTCTTAAAATGAGGTTCTTTGTTTTGTTCTGTATGTCGAGTTACTTTCGTTGCTCCTTTGCTTTTGTTTTGGGAAACAAAATTAGTGTCCTAAACCTTGGAGTCCTTTTTAATTCCTTTTTGTACTGACCGGTTTTGTGTGCTGCACAACAGGGACCGTCCCCAGGCCAGTGTTCCAAATTGTCAACCAAGTACCAAGTACCAAGTACCAAGCAAGGAGAAGCTTTTGCGGCCTTGTATTTCTTTCTGTACCAATGGTTGCATTGTTTATTTGCGTTTTTTATATTGTTATATCAAGATGTTCGGATACATCCAAATTCATCAACTGGGTTGTTGGAACTGAAAGTGGGGTCTCATTACTCTTTTGTTTGAATAAAAAAACCTGGACATTCTGTTGTATAACGTCAATACTCATGTGGGATCCGAATTCAGGTTGATATACAATTATAATGACACATATCATGATCCACGGTTGATGAGCTATTTACTTGAAGTGCAGCTTGGTAATGCATTTGTTTTCGCTACAAAACGACATGTTTATCCTGTTGGCTGTGATAGGTCAGTCGGTGCTTCAATAGCTTTAGTGTTTACTGTACTGTTATAGCCACTCCATATTCTGCCATTCTGTGCTGTGTTTGCACTTGTGACGTTGAATGCAATGTAGAGTAATTTGAAGGGAGCAGTCCAAATGTTATTTAAAGGGTTATGAGCTCCAAGCAATTCAAGGCTTCTACTATGGGCACAAGTTAGTCGTTAATTATGAAGAGAAGGGAACTGGTATCTGTCTGTGCTTCTCCCACGGCTGTGCACCAGCTTCTTGACCGTTCTCGAGGACTGGATCAAGTGGAGGCTTTAATTCCCATGCCGGTATGCTTTTGTTATTTCACGTCCACTTTGTTTCAACCGTGCAATTTAGAAGCGGATCGAGCCCATGTAGATCCTTGATTGAGGTATTATATAACCTTTCTACCTTGATAATTGAACTGCCACAAAGGAGTTTGTTTTGGCATTTAGGCGAAATTCCTGTCTGCATTTGCTAATGACTTAATATCTGGGCTCATTCTAGGTCACGCTCAGCTTGAACTTTTATATTCAAGCCCGAGCTCAGCCCAAATTCAGTACACCTTCCTTAGCCCGGCTTGGGCTGGCCTGAACTCAATGATCTGGTTTTAATGGGCTGTCCCAATAACGCTGTTTGATTTGGGTCTAGCTCGCCCTGTGGCTTTTGGGCTTAATTTCTCACTGGAAAGATCATCTAAACTCTATTGCAAAATTTGCACCTCGGCTTAATAAACTGGATTGACGAAGCCTTTCAAAGGAGGGGAGATTTTCGAGATTTCGAGATATTAGGGTGCGCTAAAAGATGTTTTTGGGTATAATTTTTTTATCCCTTCTCTTTTTGGTTGTATAAGGGCTTTGGCTGCCCAATCTGGAAACTTCTGGGGCATGCCGATTGAGTTTTGCTTATTCATGCCAAGAAAATGAGGTTAACATAGCTATCGATTTCGTGTTAATAAGTTTTTGCACATATAGTTGCGGTTCGTCTTTCTTACTTGAATTGCATTAATCGAGCTCGGCCCAATTGCTTGTACTAAAAAGTTTGAGCATTCAACGAACTCTAAAAAATGAACAATCTAGAGGGTGCGTTTTCACTACACTTAGTGTACTATAGGTTAATGGCAATGTCAAGTTGTATTCGCTAAATGTTATTATAGTTGATGTACATGAGTAGAATGACTTGCTTAAATGCCCAGATTATGATGCTTTGACACGTGCAACGCCAAGAAAGGCACTGTAACCCTGCGCTGCTTTTGGGCACCCTAGGGTCCTTCCATCCTGCCAATATGGAAATTAAAGATGACTTTGCACATGCATATATAGCTTAGCTAGTACTGCCAATATACAAGGTTGTCTTCTTAGATTGTCTTGGAGTACTCCTACCATAAACGAGTTTAACCTTGACCTGTACACAAGGTTCTGTAGTGAGCAAATCATTACAGTTGTGTAGTGATCATTCGGACCGTCCGTTCTGCTAATAAATGGTTCAAATTCGTTAACTTTTACCGGTCAAAGTATACTTTTACCGATAAAAGTTAACAAACATATTTGAACCATTGATTGTCGAGATGAACGGATCGGATTACGCACTACAGTGTGCGCTATAGGGTTGCTCACTATAGGGTCTCCAGATTGCATATATTAGATTTATGTGTGACTGGACATGATATATTGACGTATATAACCCTTGATATTGGATAAGGCCTTGACGCGACAGAATATAGGGGAATTTTTTTTGATAACTCTTTGGATGAACGCCTGGATTCACAAGCAGCCTTGAGACGAAGAATGGAAAAATAGACCTAAAAAGATACTCCCTCCCTCCTAATTCATTTGTCCCAGTTTTATTCTAATTGTATTAAAAAAATTAGTTATATCTTTAAATTGGTAATGAATTTTATATATAATATGGATCTTGTTTAATGGATCTCAATTTGTTTTATCATGCAATATTTTCGAAATCATCTAAAACATTATAAATTACAAGATATAATCAATTGAAAAGTAATACGAACTCCCAAAAAAGACAATTAAATTAGGACAAAGGGAGTACGATTTTTCGCCCGTGGACTAAATTTCTAGAACGAATGAAGTAGTAATACCGAAGGAAAGATTCCAATTGTCAATGTCAACTACTGGATGTGAATAAATCTTGGACGTACCTCGGCAGCAGCTCCAATTTTTCCAGGAAGGAAGTCTTGTCCAACTTGTGCTTCAGCACTACCAAAATCATCATCAGGTAGTATAAAGAAGGCTTCATTTCAGACCTGTGTCAAGTAAGCCACCGTCTTTGAATTTCACACGACTTCGGCAGTGGCATTGCGTTGTGCCAAACTGTTGATTCCTTTACTTCGATCTCCTCCGTCGTTTTCGCAAACCGAGATTCTTATTTGACATAGCTATCCAAACAAGAGAATTAGTCAGCATATGATAACTATGAACTGGACTACCAAATTCTGAGGGGTTTTTAGTCGATTCATGAAAGCATTAGGACAGGGGCTTACGCTCTCAAACTAGCAGTCGCAGGTTAGAATCTTTCTCGTTTAGTAAAATGTTATTGGAATTGGTGGAGGATCTGAGGTTATTAATCGGAAAATCTCGAAATTAGTCGTATCGAGTGTAAGATTGAAATTGCCTCCCAGCTTAGTTGGTAGAACTGATAATGGGCGCTTCATTTGTCGATGGTAGAAATCTCATCGGATTTGTATATATTTTTTCTGTAGCTGAAATTTACGGATAGTAAGATTAGAAATATACTTGAAAAGAATGAATATTTGGGAGACGGATGAAAGAAAAATTAAAATTAATGTTTCCTAATCTTATTTTGATTCCTTATTTTTGAATTTTTTTTACTTTCCTAACAGTTATCAGTAAAAAACGATTACCATGATCTAGGGTTCTCTCTCTCTCTCTCTCTCTCTCTCTCTCTCTCTCTCTCTCTCTCTCTCTCTCCCTCACAACTTAATTCCAAAACGGATTCCAATTTTGAACCTTAAACAACTTTCTCTCTCACACACACCTTTAGCGTGCGCGCGCTCTCTCTCTCTCTCTCTATATATATATATATATATATATACACACACACACACACACACATGAAATATTTCAAATGAGGACCTCTTAAAATGCAGACTCCTATTTTTCGATCGAATTTCAATGATCCAAGCCGTTCAATGTGTTCAGAACGTGATTTTAAGAATACTCGCGAGAAATCAGCAAAAAAAAAAAGACTGAGAATGGCTTGATTTGAGTAGTTTTTTGTAACCGTTCAATAAAAAATTGTTTAGATAAAATCCTTTCCGGTCATTTTATTTTGTTGATTTCTCGCGAGTATTCATAAAATTGCGTTATGATCGCATTGAGCGGCTCGGATCATCGAAATTCGATTGAAAAATAGGAGAAATTGGGAGATCTGTATTTTAACTAAAATGAGGTTGTTCTTAGGAGAGAAAGGCACGCTCTCTCTCTCTCTCTCTCTCTCTCTCTATATATATATATATATATAAATACAGAAAGTCTACTGACACAGCAATCTGTGCAAAGATTGTGCACAGATTTTTATGTGGGGCCCACTACAGGTCCCACACAAGTGATCCGAGCCGTTTATTATGTTTAAAACATTTTTTCAAGGGCCTCCGTGAAAAATCAGCTCAATCCGACACCTATAAGTACTTGATCTAATCGTCTAACTTTTCATTCTCTAAAAACTTGAATGAAAAGTTAGATGATTAAATCAAGCACTTATAAGTATCGGATTGAGCTGAAAAGTTAGATGATTAAATCAAGCACTTATAGGTAGTGGGGTTTGATACTTTATTTAGACTATGTTTAAAAGGCATTGCGCAAAAGGCACGGGCAATTACTAGTAGGATAATAGGGCGAAGGATTTTGTTGGATAAGAAAAAAAGTGTCTTAAGATGTCTTGAATTTGTTGGATAAGAAAAAAGGTGCCTAAGGCCTCTTCTGTTATGGTTCTAATTTTTCATTTTACAAAATAGATTATTCTTTCATAATACATCACATTAATTCAGAAAATAAATATTTATTTAAAAATAAGTATTTTTTTAATTAGTAAAACACATCCTAATTAAAATGCCTTGAAATCTCAGCTACGAAATATGAACTTGTGTTGGCAAAAAAGGGGTCGGTGGGGTTGTGGCTGTGGTGTTTTTAGACTTCAAAGCTAAGTCACGTAATTCTGCACTAAGATCCTCAGCTCGCGCTTTTAATTTTCATCACTTTATGCTTGTGTTCTCAATCACGACTCTTTGTTAGTTAACGATGTTCTCAAAAGACGCGCTCTCCTGTTCTCGGTCCCCCTAGTACATGCACATCACGTTCTGTGACGGTAGCTAGCTTCAGTGTATGATAACGACCAAACGTGTAATCTGTGCGCAGAAGACTTGTGCCTGGGATCCGCCGCGCATCGCGTTATGTGACGGTAGCTAGCTTCAGTGTGCGATAGTGACTAAACGTGTAATCTGCGCGCAGAAGACTAGTGCCTGGGATCCGGGGGACCATTCGCCTCGCCTCGCCTCGCAATAACAATGGTACCTCTGGATAACGTAAAAGGAAATGAACCCCAGAGCCTCCAGCCTCGGGTTCTGCGCCGCTGTTTGTCTGCTGAGAATGGAAAACAAAGGAAAAACTAAGGCCACCGACGGAATCCTGAAATCTCAACGGAAAAATGAAAAGAATGGATCAATTAAGCACCTACACATATCGTATTGAATTGATTTTTTTACTGGCCCATTTAGGTTTTTTAAAAAATTATTGAACTACTCGAATTTTCTATGCGAGATCCGGTGTGGGCCCCGCATGGCCATCAGTGGAGAATCGGTAAAGCCACCGTCAATGGCCGTAGAGGGACTCGAAAAAACAATTTTGTTGAAATTTGTCCCACATCGGTTAATTATTTCTTCCAAAACTAGTATGTGAGCCTGGGTGGTCTCTCCATTCATGGTATCAGAGTTAGGATTTTGGAGAATTTGTTCCCCTTGTTTGAGCCACTAAGTGTACCATTATTTGTTGTGATCCAAGTGTTATGGATCATTTATTTACCTCTCTACATGCGAGTCGGGAGGTTACGTGCGGGGGAGTATTGGAGTTTATCCCACATTTTGGTTAATTATCTCCTCCAAAATTAGTTTATGAGCCTGTCGACCTCTCCATTTTTTGTCAATTAATTTAAAGTTGGATTCCTTAACAACAAATTTCACGGAGAACCGGACATATATAAACAGTAAAATTATTCGTCACCGACCCTCCACCACACGGTGCGCCCGATCTAATCTCGACCGATGCCGAAGTACGTACGTTTCGATTCGAAGTAGGACAGAAAAAAAAAAAACGAAAACTTAAGAGTATCACGCGACAGTGCGCTAAGATCATTGGATGATATTGATCTAATACTCCATGAATTCTTTTGGAGTATCACGCAACATAAATCTCCATGAATTCTTTCTTTAGGAGTTTCGATCGTTTTCGTCATGTTTCAATATTGCATCAAAAACTAGATCAGATTCATGAGTGAGAGTAGAGTACCCGTGGATCCAATTCCATCCACACATGGAAGGCTGCGGGCCGGCCGGCCGGTGGTATTACTTGTACGTACAGTTGTAACTGATCGTCATCATCAATGCTTGAAATGTCATTCTCTTAAATATTCGATCTTCTTTTGATTTGGCAGCCAACCTTCTACAAGTTGGTTTCACACTACGTACCCACAATTTTCATATACCTACTTCACTTGAAGATATATAGAGAGAGGCAGAGCCCTAGAAAGTTTGAAATGCATTTCTGAATTACTCAGGTAATTAATTCAGTATTTTTTGAGCTCAATCGGATTGAACTTGGCTTGGCTTGATCATATGCTTTCGTACGGTACTACTACTATATATCCTAAGCCGATCGAACTTTCAAATTGATCTCGCATTGTGATTAAATTTGACAACAACTCTTTTGCATTTTTCGTTTGCCGCGCGGATGAGTTTTTTATCGTTATTTATTTAAAAGAAACATGGCTGAGAGGTTGGTTAAAATATTTGCAAGTAGCATTATTAGATAAATCCTTGTGTTCTTATCGAAGTGCGCGCTCGCTCTCTCTCTCTACACTTCTTTTTCTGTTGTACCTTCTAGTTTTATCTAATTAAATTTCTTTTGCCAATAAAAAAAAATTGATTAAAACTTATCTCTCATAAGATCACCTCCAATAAAAAATTGGCCCATATTAAAAAATAATTTAAATCTGTATTAAACTAAACTTGAAGTACAATTTACTACCGAGGGTTTTCTTGTGAGTGTCTGAGTTAATATTAGAGATCCTTTTTCAAAGTTGAGAAAGAAAGTTTTTTTTTTTTTTTTTTCCGCTAAGCAAAAAGAATTTATTAATCTTTATAAAGGATTACAAAGATTAAAATGATCAAAGGCACACCAACAGAAAGCCACCCGAGACCTAAAGATGGCAAGACGCCAACTAAACACCATAACAAAACTACACAACCTCAACCTAAAACATCCAATAAAACCCAATATTGATAAAGAAACTTGAACACGCCTATGGACCTACTTTTCTCTTTCATTTGGTAGTTTTCCTCTCTGATTTGAGTGGGGGGGAGGTGACAGTTTTTGGGTTGAACACTTCCACTTGCTCCTCAAGTCCTTCCCAAATCTCTCAGCCGGAAAGTTGCCTGTGTGGTCCTCTCTCTCTCTCTCTCTCTCTCTCTCTCTCTCTCAGAGGAAAGTGGACAGGTTTGGTCCCTCACTTGTAAGGTAGCCTTTCAATGCACCCCCAATTACCTTTCAGACACACCATCAAGATGACAATGCTGCTAGCTAGTGAGCGTAACCACAATTTTTGAAGCCCGTGAATTGACCTTCAATTCGTACCCAATTGGACTCTTGTTAGGAAAAAAAATTGGTGACCATCTAACCTTTTGCTATGTATAAAATTTGATAATGATCAATTTAAATGCTTCAATATATACGTCGATTTTTTTTGATCTGTTGATATCGAGGAAGATAAAGATTGATTGTGCGGTGGCTAATCTATATATTCTATATTATAAAGGAGACCGATATTTTTGTTAAAAATGTCTAGGTATATAAATAAAAAGCTGCATTTACAACCGTTAGATCACTTCCTCTTAAATTTTTAATCATCGGATCATTTCTTTTTTTAAAAGATACAGAGAATATTCTCCTCATCAATCTATCTCTCTCTATTCTTACTGTTTAAGCAATC